>CM061920.1:76820586-77047918 GCA_031002005.1 Vandiemenella viatica
TATTTCTCCGACGGCAAGGCTGAAACAGTATCTGGATGCATTTTGTAATAAACCTCGCTGCAAAACATGATGCGGGCTGCATTAGACCTCCTTTCCTGACATACTATGCCTCATTTCACGGTAAAAACCCTTCTCCAACCTCCCCCACCTCACCCCCCCTCCCACTCTAGCAATATATTATCATTAGTAACCCTACCCGCACCACAGCCCACCTCTTCCAGCAGGTTAGGTTATCTGAGGCCATTGTAAAAGTTCGCATATTGTTCACCATCTATATGAATGGTCACAGTCTGTTTACTTTCGAAGCCAAGACGATGCCTATGAAAGCTCCCACAGCACTCCAGACCTCAATAATTATTTCACACTCATACAAATCAGAGACCTTCCCGAAACTATCCAACCTTTTAAAATCTGTATGTTGGCATTGGCTTAGCAACACATTTTGGACACAAAACATCACCATGGCATCAATATTAGATACAGATATAGCCGTAGGAAAAGCATCTTCACCACGAATACATAGAACTAACACCAATTCAAAAACGTGTTCTCAAGCACATTGTTGCAATTGACTTAATGGACTTGTCCTCGGATCAATGATATGTGCAGTTTTATTCGGAAATATGTATACCAATAAATATAGTTTGCTTGTTACTTACGTGGCTTATTTACGTTCTTAAATAGAATTTTCCTGATGAGTTTAAGGACATAATTCTCCTTTTTTATTGCCGTCTTTTTAAAAAGTTACACATTATTCTTAAAGAATATCATAGTCCACAATGCAAAGGCCACTCTCCTAGCTTGGTTATGGTGTCAGGTGGGCTGAAAGCTTTGTTACGTAACTAAAATGACAGGTTCACACAAAAAACTCACGGTGCAAGAACATCGTCACTACAGGTACTAGATCAAGAACGTGAAGAAATAATGAGGAAGAATTTACTCGAAATTTTAGACCAAAGATTTCGTTGGATATAAGAAGATGTCTTTTTCCAATCAGTGACGTTAATTCGTGTTAATTTGCGGAAAAGCTCTCATAAGATTACGCCATTAAATTTCTTGATCATATCTATACAGACGGCGCTGATTTATTATCTTTGTTATTTAACTGTTCACAAGATACTGCTTTACATTTGAAAGCTTTTTTACGTCTGTAGTAGAGTTTAATTACATTCCCGATGTCACATAAATCTGTTCCAGTCATAGTTTCACAATTTATAAATTTATGAACAAAAATAAACTATTCTATTGTACCTTGCTTCCCGGATCGCTTATGCACTGAATAAACAGTTTTTGGGGAAGTTTATTTCGTTGTCAGGCAAGAATGATCCAGACCTGGAGTATATCTAGAGAGAACTGAATATGCCACATACTTGTTTTAAAAAAGAAACTGTTTCTATCTCACAGCATTCTGCAACGCTGCACCGAGCGTGGCGTGTGGATCTGGCCTCGCATTCAGGCGGACGCAGGTTTAAATCCCCGCCGGGTTCCTTCAAAAAGCCATAACCGGATTCCTTACAGTTCTTTACCCAAGTCTTTCCCCGACTCTAATAACAACGACATCCTCGCGGAGTAAGGCAAGATTAAATTGAGTTGCAGAAGAAGGTCGGAAACCTCATATGCTTTGCGCCACTGGCAGGATAAGTTATGAAATGTACGCTCTGGTTCTCGATTGTCTAGCATATGATTGTATGATACGTGAATATTTTATCTGTGTCTAGCGCTGTATCCTGTTAAGGTTTCAGAGCGTTCCTTTTCAGCAATAACTGTTGTAACGTTCCAGGATACTAGTACGAAAATTAAAGGTTTCCACCACATTAATGAATAGTAAGTACGTATTTTTACGTTGGGTGCCAGTGGTTACTAGCAGATTAACAATTATTGATCATATGCATCGGAACAATTAATAGTGGTGGGTCGGGATAGTACTAACTTTGCCAAGAATCAAAACTCCAATTAATTTTCAAGCAATTATAACGCAATTTATTTTAGAATCCTTCAGACCAAATGTAAATGGATATTTATTTAATGTATAATTAAAATGGTAAACAGCTTAAAGTTCCCTTAACAGATAGAAATGTTCGTTAAATTAGAGCAATGAGATTCTTAGATGACGTTGGGCAATTATGGGGCACTGGGTCTAATTCCGTCTTGAATGTAGAATTTCCAGTGGACAGCAGAATTCTATGTCATATTACCGCAATGTTGAGAAGGCCGGGGACTGATCGCACCAGAAATGCCAGTGCGTAAGAGACATTATTATTATTATTATTGCTCCACGATTCACTAAAAGTGGGTGGTGGAGGGTGCACTACACCAATCCTAATGTGTAACCATTTGTGCATAGGAAGGGATATGCGGGATATGGCAGGAGGCGCCCATGGGCTATTTTGAGGAACCATCCCGGCATTCGCCTGGGGCTATCTGAAAAAAACATGGAAAATCCAGATTAGGATGGCTGAAGTTAATTAACGATAACAACTCCTGTCGGATTTTAAGTTTACTTGCCCGGTAAATCCTTTCTGTTCCATTCCCTAATCGCTCGTGGAAAAATGAGCACAGAAATTAATATGTTCTGACCCTGATTTCTCTTATCTTATTTTCGTGGTCATTTCTAGATATGAATGTTGCTGTTTAGTAATATTAGTTTGCTGTAATTCCGAAACAAGTCAGTCGTGAATTTTTCAACTAGCTTCTGTCGAGAGCTACGTCTTCGGTGTTCCAGGTCTTCCCAACCTAACTCCTTCAACATCGCACTTATGCTTTCCCTTCAACTATATGTATATCTATCACAAATCGGCCGCTATTCTTTCGACCTTCTCCAATATCTCCATTAACCCCTTTTGATAGGGTCCCCATACAAAGCAACAATATTCTAAGTGAGGACGCACTAGTGACTGTTATTCAATCCATTTAACTTCCGGTGTGCATTGTTGTTAATCGGAGCAGTTACTTTGTTGATCTGTTCATTCCGTAACAAATTATTACGAATTATTACCCATAGGTATTTAGCGTAATTTACCGTTCTATGGACAATGCCATTAATTGTATATTTAGAGCCAAATGGCGTCACCCTTTTACTTATAAGAATGACTTGGCACTTTTTAGCGTTTAACTGCAGCTGCCAGTGTTTACACCACGCAATTATTTTCATAATATCGTCTTGTAACAAAACGCAGCAGTCCTGGGTTTTGATTTCACTATAAATAATAGTTTCATCGGAAAATAATCTTTTCTTCCCCCTTATTATGTTGCACAAACCATTAATGTATATGAGAAACAACAGAGGCCCTATCACACTTCCCTGGGGAACACCGGACCTCACTTCGGTAAGTGATATACGCTCACCATCGAGAACTACACACTGTGTTCTGCCCTTCAGAAAGTCTGCAACCCAGTCGCGTATTTTGCTAGAAGTTTCCTTAGTAACCTAGTGTGAGGCATAGTGTCGAAAGCTTTTTTAAAATCTAATGGAACTAAGTCAACCTGGGGTTGATCGTCTATAATTCGGCTCAAGTCGTGAATTAAAATTGCAAGTTGTGTTTCGCAGCATCGGCCTTTTCTGAATCCGTGTTGATTTGGGTTTAAAAGCTCACCTTCATCCAAAACAAATGACATTTGAATAGATGATGTGTTCTAAAATCCTGCAAGATATTAAAGTTAACGAAATCGGCCTTTAATTGAAGGTCTTCCACTCATCAAGTATGTTTCCTTGAACCAAGGAGGCGTTATATAATTTGATCAAATATGGTGCGATTTCCTTTTGCGTACCTAGAGTAGAAAGTAGTGTCGCTTCAGACGTTCACGCAGAACTACTGTCCAGAAAGCGAGATCTCCTACTTGCGAGGCTAACATTAGGATGACTACGCCACTATAGCATCCTGCTAGGAAATTCTGTAACCTCCCCCTCTCCCCCGTCCACACCGTTACTTCCCGAGCCAACAGACGCTCGTGGTTTTGCCACGAGAAACAGTAAAATTGTTAACTATTACTTTGTTGATAACAAACTTCTGTTTTCCTACTGGCTACACAGTTATTCCACTCCACGCAAGGTCCTGTTCCGCCACTGAAAACCCCGCCTCTTTACAGAGAGTCATTCCGTGGAATCTGCTATTTAAAACAAGTCGCTTACATGTGACACGATTCCCAATATACGTCACTGTCAAAGTGCTAAATCTCTCGACTTGAGTAGGCACGCACCTCCGATCTCCGCGCGTTGTCCAACACAGATAAATCTATCTTTTGCCTCGGGCTGGCCTTTCAGAATTTCATTGGTGCGGACAGCGCCTTCACTCACGTAACCTTCTAAGATGATCGACTTCAAGCGAAAATTATAAAGAATTTGTTTTTGCGAAAATACCATGAATCTTACTATTCACGCCATCTGATACTGTCTATATAGTTAAATATTGTCAAACCTGACATATTACACTGTGAACCACGTTACTGACAGAAACTTTTCCTAGCTTTTGCGGTGTTCTATGTCTATTCTTTTACATAAGTAACGCGTCAGTTGCAGAATTCTGTATGTCCGTGGGTAAGTAAGGTACAAGACTTTGGTCAGACCATTGCTTCAACGTGGTATTACAGTATGTGACCCACAGTTTGGGTAACAAATACAGGAATTCTGGAAATTACACAATCAGTAACTGATATGATGAAGGAGCTGGAATGGGATTAATTACAAGGCAGGAGGAGGGTGAAGAGAGTGTTGGGAGTGGCAAGGTGTATATTGGTGACGAGGTGTGGAAAGATATTGGTTGCAGAATTAGGAAACGAGCATGGAAGCGAAAAGATGACCATGACCACAAACTGGCACTCTATATTGGGCATAAGGTTGTGGGGAGATTTTTTTTTGTAGAAAAAGGGGTCAGAGATTGGAATAAATTACCCACTGAAATGACGAATAGTTTACTAAAAACACTAAAAGAATTTTAATCTGAAATTAGTAGAGGCCTAAGATAGGCGGGAAAAGGAAAGGGGAACAATTTGCTCTGAAGCAAACGCTTCATCGCAGTTAAATTAAATTAAAGTGGCGTGAGACAACTGAAATTATCTGCCAAATGATTACTACACTACGGTCTTTTTCCGTCTCTAAGACCTTGACGTCGACGTGGTGTAAAGCCATTAGTTAAGCAGTTCTGCCATATGGTAACTGTGCCATAAGAAATCCGACGTGATGTTAAACGTATTGCAGCAAGACCGTGAAAAGGAACTTTGTTTAATGAAGGCAAAATTTTGGTTTTCTCTGGCAAAGAAGTTCTACCGACCCCATCTTTCTCTATCAAATGACGCACGCATCCAAATACAATACTCACTCAACATACGCAGAACACCTAATAGGTCATAACAAACCAATAAATATAGAGACAGATACGCAAATACTAACCATAAGCAATAGCAGACCACAAATACGGTACTAACATTTCAAGAAAACTATCACATTCAAAAATCGCTGCCGAGGAAAAGAGCGTAGTAAATGAATACACGCACGTTACGGATCAAACACTATACACAATACTCAAAATAAAACACGAAATACAATCATCAACCACAAAAAGATACAGTTAAAAATAAAACACGCAAAACGCACCAAACTAATCAGAAACATGTATACAAGAGAACCCACCAAATAAAAACAGAACAAACGAAAAACAAAACACTTTTACTCAGCGCTACACACCCTAAAGTAAATAAATACAGCCTGATCAAAATTTGAACATTATACTGCGGTTCTAGTGCAGTGAAAGTGAACATTAAGAAATAAGAAAAATACCCACAGTGCAAAATCCAGCCACAAAAATCGCCGATACCGGAAATGGTATATAAACACAGGCAAACGTAAACAACTAAAAATATAAGTAAATTTATATTTATACCATTATTTCGATATGTAAATTGTAGCATAGAACAAATTAATTACATTTACACAAATTCAGCAGATAAAACCACTGAAGATACTGCAGAGAATAAAGTGAATCGCGTTCGGGAAAAATAAATAAGAAACAAACAAATTCAGTGGCATTGGCGTGATATTAATTATTTCCACAAATTGACTCACTACATCCAGGTGTATTCTGTATTGTGTTATTTGCTCAGTGTTTATTTTTACCGTCCTTCGCCCAGAGAGTCACGCTACCTGTTATGAGTCTATATCGACCTGCGGCCAAGTTGTTCTCATTATACATTCCAACACGGACCGTTAAGTAGCGGGCACACTGGAAAGTCGAGCCAAGGTTCATTCATAAAACAATCGATAACACATCCCTTTGGTTACAGCCACTACTGATTTTAATTCAAGACTACGCTTATTTTTCTGTCCAGGTCATATTGTTCCCTTATCGATGGGTTGATATAGGTTTGTGCTTAAAAGTGACCAACGGCAGTGTTGTTCACTATCGCATAGGGACATTATACCAGCAACTGCTGAAAGCTGCATTACTTACAAACCAGTTGTATGTTATGGCTACAAAGAAGCTCCTCCATAAGAAATGTGTCAGATATTCCCCTTCGAATAATAATTCTTATACAAAATGAAGACAATAATCTTTCAGAATTTGAAACACTGGAAATAAGTTTTTTGGTTCATGGAAATCAAAATTTGGAAAAATTCGTCACGGTAAAAGATCAACTATGCCGTAAATAATATTGATGCTTAACAAAAGATATGGAACGGTGAAGTAGCTTCTTTACGGACCGTATCAAAGTCCTTTAATGAATCCAGCAGAATATCTGTGGGTTGAGAGAAAATTCGCACTACCAGCAAACGCACGCCACTATTCATCACACTACAGGAAGAAAGGATCCAGATTTCAACTAGAAAATTACAAGCCTATTCTGAATGGTAGGCGCTGTTATGAATTTCAGATAGGTCCGACGACCTATTTGTGATACGGCTGGCGTCTTTCGGTGCACAAAGCAATAGATGTTCGGCTACACGGTGTAGTTGTCACCGAGGAAGTTGTGACAGATACAGCTCCGAAGAAGTTTGGAGTCATATCCAAGGGCTCCACCAGATGCGGCCTGACAGGCGACGTGACTCCCGTTATCAACGACGGCCTCACACTCTGGTAAACAAAACGCTTAGTCACTGTTTCTCTTTGAAACCAATAACTCGGATGTTCATGCGCTAAATTTATATCTCGAATGGAATTTTTATGTGCACTCAACCTGACCTTCATACACTCGTAAAACTTTTTGTGTGCGTCAGAAGACGCTACGAGGGTGGAGTGTGTGGCATCTGACACATATTAATTTAGTACTCTGAGATTTGTCGCTTTGTTAACTGTAGGCATGTATTACAAAAACGCTCACAAACAAGCAAACCGTACACTAATAGGCGGCAACAAATTGCTGCAAGAAAACCAATATTTACCATCTGTGTAGTTACTATAATTATTATTGATCGGAAACGGCACTCAGAAATATCATTATAAATTCCTCCAATTCTTCTTCTTCATCCAGGGCAGCCTCCACCAGCAACTGGCTGGGTCTGCTGGGAACAAAAGCCTCACCATCGATTCCTATCCAACCACCATCTCTCTTCTTCCACTGTCGCCCAATCTCCTCCTCTTTCCTTCACACATTTCTTAACGCCTTCAATACATCTGTCCCTCGGTCTTCACTTTCAGCTCCATGTCCAGCATCTTCCTTGGTAACTTCTCCTCACTCATTCTCTTTACATGCCCGTACCATTGTAACCTAGATTTTTCAGTTCTCTGTTGTAGCGGTTCTTCCTTTGTCATCTCCCCGAGTCTCTCATTCCTTATTCTGTCTCTTCTTGTTACTCTCACTCTACTCCTCTGAAATTTCATTTCCACAGATTGTACTCTCCCTTTGTCTCTCTCCTTCATCACCCATGTTTCTGCCCCATATGTTAGAATTGGCACAAAATATGTTCTATAGATTGCCTCTTTACTCTTTTGTTGGACATCCATACTCCATACCAGACTTATAATACTTTTAAAAAATCCATCTGCTCATTTTCCTCTTTCATTTACTTCCATCCTGTTTCCTCCATTTTCTTCAATACAGCTTCCCAAGTATTTGAAACATTCCACTCTATTTAGTTGCTCTCCTCCAAGTGATATGCCTATGTCCGTCATGTTCTTCTTTCTTGTTGCTATTACCACTTCACTTTTTTTCGCAGAGAACTTCATACCGTAAGCTGCCACTACTCTCTCCCACACATCCAGCTGATCCTGCACCTCTCCCCAAACTAATAGGTCATCTGCAAAAACCATTGCTTTCATTTTTTTCCCCCGATGCTCTGCACCACCTTCTTCAATATTTCATCCATAGCTACAATAAATAACAGTGGTGATAGGGCACTTCCTTGTTTTATTCCATTTTTCAAATGGAACCATATAGTCTTATCCCTTACCACTTTGTCACAGCTCTTACTACCCTCATACATATCCTTCACTCTTTCTACTATCTCCATTTTTACTGACTTTTTTCTCAGTCCTTCCCACATTTTGTTTCGGCTGATGCTGTCATATGCCTTTTCAATGTCCAGGAAGGCCATTACCAGATCTTTCCCATACTCGTAGTGCCGTTCTTGTAGCTGTCTTATCCATATTGTTCTTCCCTTAGCTGCCTTTCCACCGCTCTTGTTATTCGGCTTTCCAAAGCTTTCTCATTCCTCCAATTACGAGTATGAATTCATGTGTTTTGATTTGAAATACAATGTTACCAAACCCAGCTCTGAAACCGATCAGTGCGACCTCTACGCATGTCACAGAGTTGGTCATACCATTCAACTCATCAATGAATTAAGTGGGCTACTAAATCGCAAACACTCTGCTAGTTTTCTAGGATATTCACTATCTAAAATCTAAGACTCGAATCCAGATGAACTGTACTCTTCAGTTCAGGGGGAAAATATAACATTTACCTGGAAGCGGTGTGAAAACAGCGGTCGAAATGCATTCATTACGAACCGTTCTTGAACCAAAATTCTTTGGTCTGAATTATGACAGAATCGGTGCGTGCGTGCTTAAATCTGAAATTGTTGTTGATACAGTATTAAATTAAAATCAAGTTAGCAGGTGAACATTTTATATTGGAAATGCTGCATTTTTTCATACAATTGTTTTAGCTTTGCGTAGGTAAATATCTGGCCCGAACATGTTCAGTATTTTGCTAGCAGAGATAAAAATGATACGTTGAGAGTTGTGGTAGACAAAAAGTACCTTCAGTAAGCTTCAGGCTTACAAATCACACGTAGAAGAAGTCAGTATTTGAAAATTCATGACACATTGATCAGTATCATAATCACGTCAACGAACTTGTTGACTATAAAAGCTCAGTTATCATTCTCTGCTTCAATTCTGCAATAATCTTTGTTCTCAACACTGCTTCACTACACACGCATTCGTTCCTAAGGTCAAATACGTGGAACATGCAATAGTTCATAACTTTAGTTTCATAATGGTTGCATTATGTGACAGCATCAGTAGCGTAACGCTTGACATAGTGGTTTCGTCGACGAATGTGAATTCAGAGAGGAGTCCCAATGAACACAGGCGGGGAGAAGTGACTTGAGAGGCTTCTCCAGTCTGAAACCCACACAGGTCTCATCATCGTCGATTTGTTTCAACCACATCTTCATTATGAAAGAAATTACCACTGACGACACATTAAATTATTGTCATACTGTAATATCAATAGTCATATTTTAAAATATAATAAACCTGTCATCGTTAAAATCAGCGGCGAAAATCAGAGAGTTAAAAAAAAAGGATCGGTTTGAATTTACATACATATACACTTAGTATCACCAACACATAATTTTTAACAGGACATGTTAACTTCTTGTTTCCCACTCCTTCTTTATTTTCTTTGAAACAGACAAGCAACGTGATTTTTGAATAACGTGTATTACAGATTATTAAATTTCAACTTCTAGCTGCTCATTTTTATCCAAAGTAATTATTGCAATCTACTTTATTTCTTCATTAATGGCAAAACGGCAAGCTTGGTCATTGTGTCATCTTGTCTGTTACGCAAATGTCCTCCATAGCCAATCCGTCTGTACGTAAACATTGCCGTTATAGCCACCTAGGAAGTTAGCTTGTTTAAATAGCAAACCAACCTTAAAGAAAAGTATATATTTCGTTAAGGTCACATATTAATTGTAGAAACTTGTATGGAACAGTGACGTCACGCGAGACATGGAATGTCTGCGCAGACTGAGGTTTGTGACGGATAATTTACTTTCCTGAGGATTTGGATTGGTTTGTAATTGTTACTTGCTTTTTTATTTATACTCCTCTGATGTAGATGTTTTCGTTAACGCTCTCTCTCCATAGACGTCGCTGCTATAGCACGCTTAGGAATATGGGATCACATTTATATCGTCTTAGAGTGAACGTATTAATGCGCGTGTGTTGGTGGCTTTCCATTTCGAGCAGCAATATCAGCGCAGGTTTCCATTAAATTGCAATGTACCATGGGCCTGAATGACAACTGCAATTCATCGTCACTGCAGATGGAATGAGTAGTTTAATTTTTCTGAAATAATTTAAGTTGCTTTTATGAGCGCCATGTTAGTAACGTCATTACTCCATGCTGTTGAAAGTAGTTTTACATTTATCGCGGTCTATACTGCTTGGACCAGGATTAAAACTAATATTACCCGGTTTAACTTCGGTCGTTAAGATTTATTTTTAATTTGCTTTTGCTTTTACTGACGCCATATTAATGAAGTCACTACTTCAGACAAATGTAAGTAGCCGCATGTAAGCAGCCGAAATATGAACAACATTACAAAATCAAGGTTATGAGTGTTATTCAAGCAACTTCGAAGAAATGAATTCCCAGAATGATGCGTTCCACCTGTCATTATTTGACGGTCATGGAAACAAGGTCTTCAAAAATACACAAGTTCTGAAAAGAGTACCAAGTGAAGGCAACTGTACTCTTGGTTCAGATGGTAACTGTACCGCGATGGTGTCCGGCATCAGCTAGTTCCAGTGCTGGTGGTGGAAGAAATTTTCATCACCAGGACTTGGCCGTCAGAGTAGGTGAGATGACGGAGCACCATTCCTAAGCTCCGAAGTCCTTGTTTAAATCCCAAACCTCTTCCCAGTGAGCGCATACAACGTTGTTAATCGTCCATAGGTTAAGCTTGGTGGCTCCCAGGTGTCTTTCGGAAGAGTTGACCTGAATGGGTCTCTCTCTTCCTTCATATTTCATCCATTTACAACATAAACTCATTAGAATCACACATAACCCAGTAACACTTACATACACTTCTATCAGGCGCGGCAAAACAATCCCAGGTAAATTTACCAAAACACTGCCACTCTCCGTGGAGGCAATTTTGATTCACTGGCATAACAAGCATCGTCAACACGGCCACACAGATTTCGGTTTTCCATGATTTCATGAAATCACTTGAGGCAAATTCTGATATGGTTTCTTTTTTTTTTTAATAAAAAAAAAAAAAAAAAAAAAAAAAAAACAAGCCCAGGTCTGAATTCCTTCTGCCCCATCCTCTCTATCCTTTAATGACCTCAACGTCGATGAGGCGTAAAACCGGAAAGAAGAAAAATAAAGTTAAACTACATCAATTTCCCCGAGATAATATTTAAAGTAAAGTTAATGAGTTTCCACAAAAATTCTCAGTAAATAATTATGCTCGAGTCAAGAGATGAATTTTGTAGTGTATCAGTGACATTTTTTTTTGCTATGTTGTTACTGCAATAATTGAGGAAAAAAAATACATAGTAGAAGGTGGATAATGTCATTCTTTCATGATGAATAGGAAAAGAAACTTGTTGCTAAAGAAAAAATGTTACAAATTTATCCTGATTTCGATTTAGCAGCGTAAACGTCGCAAAATAAACGTAAGCTTTGTTTCTATTGCTTGGCAAGGACACTACAAGTAGCCGATTTATGTCCTTTAGAGGTCTCCAACAACTGCAAATGAAAATTTTCTTGATATACTTTGAAGTAAAAGATTATTTGGTGTATGCGCGTGTATGTCTTTGCTGTTCTGGTTCCTGATGGTGACCTTGCTCTCGTTCTGATGCTGTAATCGAAGGTAGACTCGTACACAGATTAGTCCATGCGTCAAAGGTGCAAAGAGTCTTACGCTTGTTACATTAGCGTAATTTTTCTAGTGTTTGTAACGTTCACTTCTCCGGGAGGAATTTCGTTACGAACAATTTCCCCTACCTGATGGATATTTAGTCCAGAGTCACTCCTGAAACAAAGCTTTACTTAGTGAGATTCAGGCCTTTTTCCTTAGCTGCTTTAATAATAAGGTGTCTGTGACTTATCCGTCTAGTGCAGCTAAATAAAAAACTTTGTTATTGGCAGACGCGTCTCGATTTATTCAATCATCTTCAGTGCTGGTGAGCTTTACTGTTACCTGCGTTTTTAAATACGGATTCATTAATTAATTTTTATTTTAAGAATCGTTAGCAACATTGAAATTATTAATTTTGAATACAAGAAATTTGATAAGTTTTCATTTTAACACAAATCATGGTAGAAAATTATTTAACCTTTATTTATAAATTAAACAGAACTTGAAATTTACACCTTTCAGTGAACTATACGGCATATCACGCAGGATATGTGAGAGCAAATAATGAAACAAATATAAAGAAGTGTCTATAACCATCCATGAGTCAAAATTACACATATGAAAAATACAAGGCTGAAGCTAGTTAGCTCAAATTATTTATACGTTTATGGGATCAAGACATGAGAACTGTTCGTAGATTTCCTTGTCACGTGAGAAACCACAATCAGACTAGCGACACATTGCGACGTCGGCGACTGCGTGTTGCGTGGTACAGTTAAGGCCTCTTCAAACCATCAAAAACCCTAGCATCACTGAATGAAACAGGTATAGCCCGTTCAGTTAACAGAGGCGACTCGAGGTTAGTCTGCTCTACCTCCACTTCGCTGCCCTCACCTCTACATGCGAGGGGGGAAATTACGTACCACCTAAATACACACAGAGGACAGCCCGGAGTGGTAGGAGGGTGAGGAGCGGGGCCAGGGGAACATAACCTTGAGCCGCCGTTTCAGAGAGAACAAAGTATCGTGCAACTTCACATGTTTTGACGCTTAGGAGAGATCATCTCTGAAAATACTTTACATAAAATTTCATGCTCCAAAGGAAAAACTTAATAACAAAACTGGAGACACTGCAGCTCAAAGCATATTCTTTTTGCTAGTCGTCGCAATAAGTGCCTCATGATGCACTAGTCTTGTTTTAACAAGCCAACTTGTTCCTTCTTCTCAGTGAAAATCAAGTAGACCAATCCCACTCGAGGCGATGCGTCACGTGGAACAGATTCAAAATTCCAGCGTCTGAGCAAAAGCTGGAAGAAATTCTCACAGTCTAAAATTTGGACATACTTTTCTCTCTTCCCTGGGTCCACTCGAGCCAGATGGGCTCGGAAACTTGTTCGGAGAATCCCCCACGCTGCCTCACAGCTGGCTTCCCGCCTGCTCTCCACCAGAACCGAACTATCGCATTGCAAACTTACAGAGTGGCTTGTCCTCACTACAATATCACGAGGATGAAAATCAGATAGTGGATTTCGGGACGGAAAGCGGGTCCAAACCATCGGCCTGATCAATGGAATGTTCATGGATAACTAGCTGAGTGATATTTCACTGATCGATTTCTGGTGAAGATGCGACAGAGGACTGGATGGCCGAAATATCGCCTGAAAGCACGTGTTCACTCGGCTTGTCACACGTGAGCATTGTATTAATTCTCAACGGCAGGAAAGACTTTGGATCTGATGATCTACCGGCCGTCCTGATTTCTGTTATCAGCAAGGTTAATGTCGCGACTCTCCACAGTTTCCGCTTCGTAAATTACACGTTTCACAAATAAAAATTAACCAATCGTACAGAACACAGTTAACACGTATCACAGACGGCGACGTTTCACCTCCCATCCGTCTCCCCCCACCACCCCGAATTAGGGAGCGTCCATTAATGACGTGAGGTGCTTTTCCGGAATTCCTGATCCCCCCGTCTGGTGAGATCTGGTCGGACCCCTCCTCTAAAATGACGTGAGATTTTGACGGAAACCCCGTAACTTTTGAGACCTTTTTTCTTCTTCTTTTTTTAGGTTTTTAGGGTTATACCCCACATAAGGTCGGTTTTTAGACCATATCCCCCCCCCCCCCCTCCCTAAAGTCCACTTTGGCGTCATCTGTAGACTTATTTTTAGCTGTACCATTCTTCAAGAATTTCAAAACCTCACGTGAGATTTCCGTTAACCCCCCCCCCCCTCCCCATTGGTTAGGTTTCGTGATATTCGCCGCACCCCCTCTCCCCTCTGAGTATAACGCTCGAGATAGAGGCAGCAAAACTCTGATCTCGTGGGGTAGACGAAGTCAAAGATGAAAAAAATGAAGGAAGCAGGTACGAGACAAAGATTGTTCCTGCATTATTTTACTCCCGCCCTAAAGCTTAGACTTTCTGCATCCAACCATCACGTTATACCCATTATGATCGATTCATACTTAACCACGCTATCAGTTGCTTCTAACGTCATCTACATGATAGTGACTAGTTTGTCGTTGTCACCGATTAACATTCTTTCTAGAGGAACTAAGAGACTGCTGTGAACTAAATTAGATTTAATTTTATTGGAATGGACTGTACGCGCTACACACACCTGATTTCTGACTTGTTAACTTTTCTTTAATATTAAAAATTCCTTGAGAGCAATATCACCGCCCAACTACTTTTGCCCTTTACAAATTTAAATTTTTCAGTGTACCTGGTAAATGTTCGCATTTTACGTTGGAAGTCTTGGAATTCCTGACTAGCTTACCCGCAAAACAAATTTATCGCTCCCGCATGACTAAATTCAGTTTTTGGTCATGTTCATCTCTTCTGTTCCATAGAAATTCTGTTCTCGAGTAAGACAGAGAGACAAGGCAGCAAACAAAAAATGTAAGTAAAGCATCTAATCTAACTTAGTGATGATTTGCATTAGCTACGTATATTAGAAGTTCGTTTTCACGCATAAATTGTTACAAACATTTTATGGTGTGTCAGTATCTTCTTCGCTTGCCGGTATTTTATCTTTGGAATTTACATTGTTGTTCAGAATAACACTGATGTATTTAAATTTGCTGGTCACGACAAACACATTTCACAGAACAATTTTTAATTAGTAAAATTTTCAAAATATTAATTAATAAGGAGTAGACAAAGTAACATCGTGAAAGTCACCTGTCAACCACTATATAATTCAAGCTGTCGACTTCCAGGAGCCTTCAGTTCCCGTCAAGAAAAACGGCTTTGTTAATTGTGTCTTACGCTGCTGAGCAGAACTTCGGTATTCTCCGGATTGCAATGAAGTCCTGGGGAAAAATCCCTTGACTAACGTGACAAACTGGAGTATTGGCACTGTAGAACTCCTAGGTCCTGATTTCAAATTCAGGGACCAATATTTATACATATATATATATATATATATATATATATATATATATTTGTATTGTAATAGGGATAAAGAATATCGTGTGAGCAGAGGCAGCTATGTTAAACATGGTGCTGTGAGAGACTCACCAGTGCCGCGGAGAGCCGCCAGGCCAGTAGTGTGGCGGAGGCCGCGGGCGAGCTGAGGCCCGCGCGCTCCCGCGCATGCGCAACACCCCCGCGCCACGCGACATGACCACGCACAATACAAAACATTACACTTAGCATCTCTCTCTTCTACTGCAGACTGCCTAACAATAGGGCAACCAGTCAATTTCAAATAAATAAAATACGCTCCAAAGTAACTAAAAAAAGAATTAAATAAATGAAAACCATTAGCAGTCGTTGAAGGCTGTTGACAGAAGTGAAAACTTAAAACTATGAACAACATACGCGCAACAAGTCATACTTATAACTACAGATATACTGATAGCATGTCGGTGACGTGAACTCATAAGATTTTACTCATCAAAAATCACTTAAAGAAGTTTTCACTTCAATACAAAATTCCAGTCGAGACTGGGATTCGAACCGGAGGTCCACCGTTCCCCAGTCACGCGCCTTAACCAACACTGTCCAAGCGCAACACTATCAAAACTGGATAAACTGTGGGTTTGTATGAAGATCATTTGAAAAAATTGAGAGGTGTAGGGGAGAAGAGGGGGTGGTTTTTCCTTTTTATTTATTAATTAAACTTTTTTGACCAGAAACCTTTCCAGGAACACACACAATAATTCACCAAAGCTTCATAGCAATCGGATGAATGGTATAGTAAAGCATAGAAGACGAACAAACCAACATACAAACATTTATTTTTATATATTGAAGACAAGTATAATCTATACTTTCACTGTTGTGCGACCACAACACGTCTTACTTATAGCTACAGATATATTGCTATTGCAGCATGTTGGTAATGCGAACTCACAACAGTTAACCCATCCAGAAAGCATCCAACGCGCTTATAGAAGTTTCCGCTAAAAATACGTATTCAGCTAGTTCTGTTTATTGTGGGCGGTTGAGTAGCTCAATGCATATTTTTCACCACAGTGTTTTTGAAGACACAAAAGTCCAATCGAGTAATTCAGATGGGTCAATGTTGTTAATCGGCTGCATTATGTTTTCCAATGTCTCTCAACCCAGCTCCTTTATCATATGATTACTATTACGGTGTATGGTAATATTTATATATATATATATATATAACCTGGCTGCCCTCCCTCGCACACTCACAGGCTCCGAAATTGTTGTCTACATAATCTTACTATATTTGAACAATCCAACGATTTTGTGTTGTCAGTTCTCTTAATTTCACAGAGCATGGTGGGTGAGTGGTTAGCGTTCTGGCCTCGCATTCGGGAGGACGGTGGTTTGAATCCCGTCCGGGCATCCAGATTTGGGTTTTCCATGGTTTCCCCAAATCACTCCAGGCGAATGCCGTGATCCTTCCTTCAAAAGGCCATGGCCGAATTTCTTTCCATTCCTTGTCCCCAATCTTTTCCCGCCTTTAATGAACTCGATGTCGACGAGGCGTAAATCCATAAGTAAAAAAAAAAAAAAAAAAAAAAAAAAAAAAAAAAAAAAAAAAAAAAAAAAAAAAAAACCTCTTAATTTGCTGGTAAATACGTTCCTGATAATCCACTACGACAGATAGAGAACTTTGAGTCCTCCTTGCTACCTCCCAATGCATTCACCATAACTGCTTTTACTATCAAAGGATAGACCAGTTTATATACATTTTATGCCTTCAACAAGCAAAATCAAGTCTAGCATTTATATTCCAATTTATATTACAAATAAATTTACCATATATGGAATTTCTAGCAAATCGTGAGACATTCTGAGAAAATAACTTTGAAATCTTACATAGAAATCTTTTAAATTATCTCTTAACCCAGTGAAATAAGTTTCTCCCAACTGAAACTTGAGCACATGTTTCTTCTGTTTCAAAAAATGTTTTTACGCTTCTCTCAAATTCTGTCATCCTTTTGTTTCCACTTACACTGTTATCAAAACTTTACAGCGAAATGGCCCAACGTTTTCCCAGAAGCCTCAGGAAAAAAGGAGAGAACACTGAATGAGCTATTTTTTCTGGGCAGATATCTTATCTCAGACAACACTGTTATCACTAAAATGCTCAGTTAACTGTTGTTTCTTGCTTTTAAGCAAAACAAAATATTTAGTCGCCCTGCTGTCTCGAAATAATCTAACAATAACGGAAATAGAAGTCATCGAATTTACGAAGAAGCATAAATGTTTCAGTTATGAGCCACTCTGCCCTGAATCCGTCCTCTTATTAGAATCACTACAACCAGCACTGGACATGCGTTGGTAATATTTATGCGGATACTTGTGCAAAGACAGTTACAACTGACTGAATTCTGATGAAGGTGATATTAACTTCGAAACTAAATTATCAGTGACTTCATTAGTGTGAACACACGCCAGTGTGGTTCAGGGCGGTGAGGCGCCACACAATGGATCAGGGAGGTACAACGGGACCCGGCATGAGTCCTATCCCCTCCCCCCCTCCCCCCGTTCCGGCCGTCCTAATTGCCGTTTTTTAGGCTGTTTTTTCGCAATCATTAAGGCGACCTCTAGGACGATACCAAATCTCACACATTTCGCAAACAAAAATACAATTCTCACACACGAAACATAGTTACACGCTTCGCAGACAGATGGCAACACTAGTGTAGCGTTTAAGATGCGGACACTTAAAACTCTGCCACCAGGCGACAGAACTATCTCCTGGCCAAAGAAGCCATATCATTATATAAAAAAACTGGAAACGTAAATGTGATATATTCCGAACCATAAGCATACTGGCATATAATCTCTACTGGGAGGAAACTTCCATGCTTTGAAGCCAGGTGCAAAGTAACAGTTATAAATCCAAAAACTGTGTAGAGCACATCATGGAAAAAGTAAAAGACAAAAGTGCCAGCTTGAGTTGGATAAGGATGGTGCCACACCTAGAGGGATAGAGTGGTTTGCAGGTACAGAGGGAAGTGACAGTGTGTAGATGGTAACTATTTTAAAAGAACTAGAATATTTCCAGGACAAACCCCACAATAATATTATTATTATCCTACAAATTCAAGAAAGGCGCCGGACTCCGTTCATATCCTCAATGATAGTCTCAACAAACGGATGACGCTGATTTAAATTAAATCATACACTGGCCTATTAGGTAACGAATTGGCCGATACACTAACAAAATCGGCAATAAGGCAATAAATGAGGAATATATAATTCTAGCAACGGATCTAACATTTACGTTTAGGGCATCAATAAGAAACAAATGAGGAAATGTAAAAGAAAAACAAAAACTCAGAGTAGCTGAGGATGGTCACTACGGATTTCGGCACACAACTTTACCAAGGAAACAACGGCATAAAAGCTGGTTTGTTTCAAGAAAAGAAACTATTATATCACAACTAAATTTTAATCCTGGTACCTTCCCTAAACGCCTCTACACAATGCAATCAGTTGCGTCCACTTCGTGCGGATGCGATGGGACATACAAACCATGAAACATTCCCATTTAAGGGTCATTGGGCACAAACAGTCTTTCACGCTGTCGTAAGATTTACAACAGTCGACCATAGTCCATGGAGGACCAGCGTATTCACACACCAGAACTTGCCTGGACATTCGTATAAAAACACATTAAGGATAATAGTTAAGAAGTCAAAATACGTAGGTATTGCAGATGTAGCTTACGGTGATGAGAAAAGCTTTAAAAGCATTCATTTCGCTAAAGTTGAAAAAAAAAAATCAGCTTACTGAAACTTAGCGAAAGCAATTTTGGCTTAAAAATTAAAATTAAAAAGATTTACACGTGCTTCCAGGAATAATAATACATAGTAATAATGATTGTACTAAATTAGATCATCAGCATATGATAAATTTAGTATATATATCCACAGTAACTGCTTTAAACTTCTTCGGTTTCTCATTCCTATTTGATTTGAGTCCCACATAATAGTGAACTAATCTGAGTGAGGTCTCAGAATGTTTTGCTTCCCTGTATCTTCCTTTCATTTCTCGAAAATTCATCGAATAAATGGCAATGAATTTGATCTCTTGCTATTCTAACGCGTTAACATAAAATGTCACACTGATATCTCGCAATCTCGCTTGGAAGAACAAACATGCTAACCCCCACCTCTTTTTTTAAGTATGTTTAAATAAAGATAGGAAGCATTATTGCACACTTTACGTTGATATCATTTTTGTGTAACGTCCATAAAACAGCGACCAGGCTACGTAGAATGTTTTTTCTATCTTCTAAATTTCCGCCCACGCGTGTTCAGCTATTAATACGTATCATTTTAAGTTATTCTTTATTTTTTCCTCATACCATTTACAAAGCTGGAGAGAATAATGACATTATAGTAGCTCTGTTCATCTCATATTGTAACATCAAAATTGCCTCGAAATCTACAGCAACCTACTAAGTAAAACCATGAATTTTCATCTCGCATAATAAATCTACAAAGAAGTTTTAGTGGTACGGAACTGTGATACCTATAAGGAATTTTCTACGATCAAATAATGCTTGAAGGACAAATTTGACCTAAATATCTTCATCACTTTTGAAAATGTCTGTTTATCCCATTTTAGTTTTAAACTTCTGTCTATCGAACACCGCCACAATATATATATTATGGCATATTCAAATGTTCTTGCTATTACCTGGAGCGAAAAGTAACTTTAGAATGCTATAATGGTGGAATTATATTTCTCTGAACATTCACCGTTACTGACGACGCATTTAATCTTGATTAAGCTGTTCCCGCAGAAAACTGATTTTTTTGCCTCTGGAATTGTCGTTTCATCTCTGGAATAATGTCATCCATGCCGTCGAAGTCGTATCGTCGTAACTGAGGTGTCTTGGTGTAGTTTATTGGAGAATATGCAGGCTGAGCAAGATTTCGAATCGCGACCGAACTTCTTTCGAACTGGATGTCCTTGCAATTTATAATTGTGCCACATCTTTTGTGAATATTCCTGGCCATTCAACATTAGATTCTTGACTTTATACTAAAAAAATCCTCTTCATAGTGGCGTACCATCTCTATTCAGGAAGTACTGGAAGCTGTTGACTTTGAATGAGATCATTTTATATTCGGTTTTCCCATGCTCAGACAAACGTCTTATCTCTGTTCAATACTATAATTCTCAGCGGGTAAATGTATTCTTGTGGTTATAGTTCTTACACTAGATTTTGTGTATCTTGGGTGTAAAATATAAGTCTTTGTTCGCGCTTCGCTCACTGTACGGTCAGTCTTGTCTGTAGAGGGATTATATTCACCAGGTCTAACATCAGTTCAGACAGGTCTGGTATTCTATTCGCTGAACGATTCTTGGTAGTCGTGTTTCTGTCGAGCATAGTCGTTTTGACTTCGTTCTGTCATTCCGGCGTATTCTATTACAGGTCTAATGAATGTCTGGCCGCTGCAGCCGTGAAAAAGTCCTTGTACAAGTCTTATGAGACGTCAAGACTTTTTCTTATCTTATTTAGCTTCTCTCTAAAGTGTGTCTTCCAGTTTAAGTATTTATCTGCTTGTATCCCTAAGTACTTCTTCTTGTCTATGTTGTCTTTTCTTCGTTAAGTCTGTATGTCCTAACAGAGCTGTATGAGTTTTGTCGCGGTTTTTTTTACCTATTGTTTTACGCCTCGTCGACATCGAGGTCATTAGAAGCGGGATGGGACTGGGGACAAGGAACGGGAAGGAATTCGGCCAGGGCCTTTTGAAGGAAGCATCCCGGCATTCGGGGAGTGATTTGGGGAAACCATGGAAAACCCAAATCTGGATGCCAGGACGGAGATTCGAACCGGCGTCCTCCCGAATGCGAGGACAGAGCACTAACCACTGGGTCTTTGGTTTTGTCATCTAGTCTTGTCAGGTAACTGTTACCGCTACGCCGTCTCGTCGTCATTCAGCGTGCAGAGCTGTGCGCTTCAATACGTCAGATAGTGAGGTTGAATGCTTGTAATATAATGAAAAGCAGAACCGTACTTTTGTAGCAAATATTTTTTTTAGCGTAATAGGTACGCATCAAAATACTTACAACATATTACGAAACAGTTAGAAAAATTTTAAAAAAACTCTGTATTTACGACAAACTGTCACTGACCTTAACAGAATACAACCAACCTAAACAATATGCGCACAACATATCAATATCTCTGTGATATTTGTTGCTGTGAGAATAAAATGTTTACATTGGAATTGTACAGCAAAACAAATGTGTTTCCATAACAGAAAAAATATCCGAAAAGCTACTTATCAAAAAAAAAAAGTTTGTTGACATCTCTGTGATATCCGCTGCTGCAATCTAGGGACTTGGCTGTGAACTTTCTCATACGCGCTACCACTTTTAGCACCAAATTCCGAAAAATTCTTTCTTAATTTATGATTTTACCTAACTGAAGACCTTAATCGTTAAAACGATATATTTATCGATTTTGGCTAGGTATCGAAAAAGATAAATGGCTAGTAATAATAATAATACAAAAAATACGCTGTAGAAATAATATTGGTAATTATGCCCTTTAAGGGTCGAATTCCAAAAAATTTCTTTTATAAGATATGGTGTGACCAAAGCAGCCATTTTGGTCTTCAAAATGATACCTCATTTATCGATCTCATTTAGTTATCAAGCGAAGTAAAAAAAAAAGTTCTAGAAATGATATATATTGCCCCTTGAATTCGAAGAAAAATTCTTCTTTAAATATGATGTGACCAAAGCGGAAATTTAATATTTAAAACGATACCTCATTTCTTAATTTTGGTTAGGTATCGAGGGAAATAAATAACTCGAGACAGAAAAAAATGCGTTGTAGAAATATTAATACTATTTCTCTCTAAGGTTAGAATTTTGAAAAACTTCTTTTTAAAATGTGGTGGAACCGGGGAACCTAAGACCTAACGAATACCTCAATTTTTAAAATGATACTTCGTTTATAAGTTTTGTTGAATTATCAAGGGGAGATAAATGACTCGAGACACAAAATGCGTTGTAGAACCATTTATATTTTTTCCCCATTAAGGGTTAAATTAAAAAAAAAATTCTTTGTTGAATATATGATGTCACCAAAGCTGAGTCATTACTCTTCATACTCCTACTACATTTATAGATTTTGGTTAGATATCTAGGAAGATAAATGGCTCGAAACACAAAAACGCATTTTAGAAAAATTGACATTTTTGCCCTTTAAGGGTCGAATTTCGAAAAATTCCTTTCTTAAAATATAATGTTACCACGGCGGAGACCGTAGTCTTTAATACGATACCTCATTTACCTATATCGGGTAGATATCGAGGGAGATAAATAGCTCGTGACACATAAATGTGTTGTAGAACCATTTATACTTTTTCCCTTTAAGGGTTGAATTCCAAAAAACTTCTTTCTTAAAATATGTTGTAACCAAAGCTGAGAACATTACTCCTCAAAATCTTTCTTGATTGATCGATTTTGGTTAGATATCTAGGGAGATAAATGGCTCGAGGCACAAAAAAAACGCATTTTAGGAAAAATTGACATTTTTGCCATTTAAGGTCGAATTACGTATAATTAATTTCTTAAAATATAATGTTACCACGGTGGAGACCTTAGTCTTTAATATGATACCTCATTTATCTATGTTGGTTAGATATGAAGCGAGATAAATTGCTCGTGACACAAAAACCGCAAAATTTAAAAAATATGGATACTTTTGACCTTTAAAGGGTCGAATTTAAAAAATTTTCGTCTTAAAAATATGACGTCACTAAAGCGGAGGATCTTAATCTTTAAAATGATACTTCATTACACGATTTCAGATAGGTATCCAGGGGAGAGCAATGACTCGTAAACACAGAAAACAGCATTTTAGACATATTGACATTTTTTCCCTTTAAGGGTCGATTCCGAAAACTTTCTTTCTTAAAATATGATGTGACTAAAATGAAGACCATAAGGTTTAAAATGACATCTCATTCATTGATTTCGGTAAAGTATGAAGGAAGATACCGCTTGTGACAAAAAAAACACCTTATAGAAATAATATATGCGTTATGCCGCAATTTCCGTGTCGAATTTATATGTAAAATGTTTCCCTTTGTGAATGGCCGTCACTAATTATCGTATGTGAAATTGTTGGCTTTGCTTCATCTTCGGTATGTGCTGTCGATGTATATAACACGCAAGGTGAGCGGTCTGTTTACTCAGTGGTTCAGCTGCGTCCTGACTATGATCGGTAGGTCCCAGGTTCGAATCCCGCTCAACGGGCTGGGATTTTCATCAGCCCTTAACACAAGCTTCATCTCTGGCAACAGCCTGCTGTATAATGTTAAGTGCGTCAGAAAGCTTCCTTGGTTCGGATACCACGTTGAACTGTAGGTTCCTTATTTCCAGTAGGATTACCGAGGTTTAGTCGGGCGGATTGTGCAGTCAGTAAGAAACCCTGTCTCTAGGTAATTGCGACACACGAGATTATTAGATTGCAAAGTGTTCATCTTTATATTTCCTGTCGAAAGTTTTCTTTGAATGGATAAGGAAGTCACGAACTGTTTTCAGTGCTTGCATAAAAACGTCTTCTATTTGTCGGTTGTTCGTTGTAGGTGTGTGGCCGATAGTCAAGGTTAGAGGTCTTGTTTTCTTCTGTCCTGTTAATATACTATCAATCCTTGTTTTGAGGCCCCACCTATTATGACCATTCTACACACTTTATTAATTCAAAATGTGCATACAGTTTCTGTCTTATTTGTTCATTCATTCTCTCATTAAGGTTAGAGGCCGATATTAAATTTTCACCGCATTCCTCCAGACCTTCAATCCTAGCAACTCTTCTCTAAGATCTATTAGCACCAGCGACTTGTAGCAGCCATCCTTAGCCAGCATGAATATGCCTCCGTCGAGAGAGCTACTTACCGATGGTCACGTGAGAAGCTGTCGAGTTCTGGCTCTGATGATGTTTACACTGGGAAATTATTAGGATGTATCTGAACTGCCATATAAAACAGATTTATTCTAGTGTAGTATATGTGATGTGAACATAGAATGATCGCACATAAAAGGTTAATATTGTCATCTGTTTGTAAGAGAGAGAGAGAGCGAGCGAGAGATAGAGAGATACTATAAGTTTTTTTTTAATTTCATTAAAACCCATGCACCTTTTTGAGGTTCATCGATTTCGACGATTTCTGGGGACGCTATGAAACTTATCGAAAAAGGTATTCTTTGTGTTGAATGATAACATAATCTGCGTGTATATTTTATTGAAATTCATTTTTTAGGTTTCACGTGATACCTGCACAGACAGATTCCAGAATTTTCTGTTTGAATCTCTGCACCATCAGGAGCGAAAAAAATTGTTTTAGAATGACGTGTACACAGTCAAATAAAAATTACAAAATTAACTGTTTTTTACCTCTTTATCATTGTGAGCAATGGAACTAATCTGAATAAAAAGTATCCTATACGCCAATCTAGCCTAAAATTGTATGTAGTTTCATTGAAATTTGTTAATTAGTTTTTGTGTTATTCGTACACGGACAGATAGTAACAAACTTTATGATTTTAACTTTCATTGGTAGTGCACAGTGTAATTCCGCTTTTCTTAAAATAAATTACTTGTTCAAACAAAACTATATTACAATTTTGTAGTACGCATGTGTAGATTACGTGACCAATGTGGCACTTTCCTTACAATACACTTGTGATTTTCTAGCCTACACATACCTAATTTATCTCGCAGAAGTGGATTTGAATCCTTCATAGGGCCAATACTAGCTGCAAAATCTTTTTCTTCCTATCTTTTATACTTCCTTTACTCCCAATATGCTGCTGCATTTTATCTATTCATTCATGTGCATTTTAGTAACAGGTTAAACCAATTTCTCCATACAATTACAGAAGTTTCTGACAACCCCTATTATGCGCAAGATATTTCAGATGAAATGGATACGGGAGGCCCACTTTTCAGTTTGGCACTTTTTTGTTTTGTTTTACGCATCACCAACGTCGAGATCATTGGAGGTGGGATAGGACTGGGGCAAAGAACAAAAAGGAGTACGTCAATGACTCTTTGAAGGAACCGTTCTGTCATTCGCATGAAGTGATTTGTGGAAACCATGGAAAACCCAAATCTGCATGCCTGGACGGTGATTCGAACCCGCTTCCTCCTGAATGCGAGGCCAGAGCGTTACCGCTCACCCACCACGCTCTGTAGTTTAACACTAGATAAATCCAAAGAATATGCAGAATAAATGATGGAGTTGCAGTGATTAATTGAATTCTTTTGGATTATGATTTCTCGCCTTGTCGGCTATTGTTTTCAACCAGAATGTGGAATGTGGCTTACTGGGTGGCTTCGGTAGGATGTAAAATGATGAATTTTGTCATTTTAGTTTTGTTACAGATTATTGATCTTTGGAATGTTCTCTTTAATTTGGTGTATAATACATGCATATTTCTAACCTAGAAATGCTTTAAAAAAGGCTTTGTGGGCGTGGCAGTCTTCGGTGCATCAAACTGGGAGGGATGAAAAGAATTTTTGAGAGGTCAGCAACTGATGGGGTATAGTATATAAATTACCTGGGGGATGGGGATTCAAAGGCAAGAGCTGAAACCTTAAGGACCAGATGTGAAAATAAATAAACTAGAATGTATTGCACATGTGCAAAAAAGAATGCGTACCCGCTTACGACGCTTGGTATCAGGATGGAGGGGTAAATAGATGGATGACGGTAACGGGTTGCAGGGGAAGAATAGACTTACAGAAGGCATAATAAATAAATTACAAAATTATTATGGAATGGCCATTAGACATAGCAACAACAGTGTTGAAGAAATGGAACGATCTGTTTGGGCTGTCTTATTTCATGTTGCTTCAACTGATTCTGCTCCAAACCACGAACTCTGCCCCAAAGGAACTGATGCATGGTGGAAGTACAACAAAGCACAAGCAGCAGGCCAAAAATTTGTGCACAAGGATGGTTAACCATATGCTGTGATTGAGGAAGCCTATATTCAGGGATCTATCTGATGTACAGCTACTGAAGAAGTGTTTACATGGTCGTACCCAAAATCTAAATGAGTGCATCAACAGTGTTATTAGGTCAAGAATTCAAAAAAACTGTTTTTGTATCAATTAATGCTCTTTAGTTTGGTGTTTATGATGCTCTAATGACTTTTAACAATGGCAACTTGTCAAGGTGTAAGGCATTGAAGAAACTGAGAATTAGCATTGGGTATCACACCATACGAGCTATGTACAGGTTTGACCAGAAAAGGGTTAGGGCGTCAGAGGTATCAGGACAATCCAGATCACCCTAGTTATGGTTCTGGAATGAACTGAAACTTTGACAGCATTTTCCCGTAAGTTTACTTTTTGATAGTTTTGGTGTACTTTTTCTTAGAAACTACCAGCATAAACTTCCTGAAACTTTTACAGCCTTGAAAGTATGTTTCTGTGAGTATTTTAACACAGATGTATTGTATTATACCTTATAATTTGTAAATTATTGGCTGGACAGAACCTCCAAAAGAGCAAAAAATTGGAATTTTTTTTTTTTTTTTTAAATAATTCTGCCAAACCAATCGTAACTTTGGGAAATACCTATGTTAAAGTATTGGAAAACCATCATAGATTTACCCTATTTTGTTTCATATATATATCACAATTAGTTGTTGAGAAAAGGTACAATGAAGTTTGCAAGTAATACATGGGAAAGATACACCCTACCGGAGCCCCTTAAGAGCTGGATCACGGCGTATCAGGGAAAATGCGCGATGGAAGGGCCACAATGTATCTGCTGTTACTCGTTAATGGTTTTGATGTTTGGTTACAATTTTTAAGTTGGTTTATTTGCAGATGGCATCATGTTAAACAATACGATTATAACGAGAGAAGATTGCAAATATTGAACCAGGGGGATTTACAGTTCGTGCCAGGTCATGGCCAGGTCATTAGAACAAGGAGAGATTCTGGGACCATCAATGAGAATGAATTTAGGCGTGGCCGTTCGGAGAAAACATCCATTCACCTGGAGTGATTCCAGGAAATCATGAGAAACCGAAATGAGGATGGCCGTACTGGGAATTGTTCCGCGTCCTCTCGAATGTCAGAATGTCAGACCCAAGCGCTACCAATGTAGGAGGAATCTGGACACGATTTGTGGTTGGAATGACGATAAATTTTTTTAAAAAAATGTTCAGCTTAATCCATACAGATAATAAAAAGCACCGAGCGTGGTGGGTGAGTGGTTGACGCTCTGGCCTCGCATTCGGGAGGACACCAGTTCGAATCCCCGTTCGGTCATCCAGATTTGGGTTTTCCTTGGTTTCCCCAAATCACTCCAGGCGAATGCCGGGATTCTTCCTTCAAAATACCATGGCAGAATTGCTTACTGTTTCTTGTGTCCACTCCCATCCCTTCTCTAATGACCACGACGTCGACGAGGCGTAAAGCCATAAGGAAAAAAAGCTTTATTAATGCGATTGATGATGGATTGCATAATACGTAAATGTCGGGCCATATGAAAAAGTGTAAGCTAGTAGCACATTTTATGAAAGTTTCAGGGAAGATCTTTGAATTCCTGCATTTATTAGAGACGATAATGATGGTATGCAGCAGAGATATAACAGGGCTTGGCTACAATTCCTTGGTCAGGTCAGGCCATTGTTTCACTACGATTAGACGGAATATGATGTAATTTATTTGTATCACGTAGAGATGTGCAAAAGAGGGCAACTTTATTTGTATGCGAAAATAACTGTAGAATGTGCCTAGTAATTGATATTATAATGGAGCTAGTTTACGAGTTATTCGAACACAGGTATCTTAACTGTGCTGATTGTTAGACATTAAAATAGCGGGGTTTAAATGTATGATAAACAAGATGAAAATGTCTTAGCTATATTCAGATACCGCAGCAGTATCCATTGAATGATCACGGGTAGGAATTGTAACGCGCAGACAAACTATCATTCTGCGCGAGGTCATATACGGACAAAAATTTGCGTGAAGTATCTTCAGTTGTGACTAAGCGTAAAATTCGCTTCATGTCGACTTATTTACAGTCGTTAAGGACTTTCTTTAGAGGGTAACAAGAATTTATTCTACAACTTAATAGTCTAATACGTAAGACATTAAATTAGATCCTGATTGCGAATTGAAAATAATAAATTCTACTTGGATTGATATTAGAATTTGCCATCGCTATCTACATTATTATACGGTTCCTTACATCTGGCCTCTTTGCTCTGTGGAATTTAGCCGCAGGTACCATGCCACTATCTAGCAAAACAACGTGAAAGAAACATACCTTGGTAGGTATTAACAATATTTCAACTAATTCATATATACCATAATTATATTATTTCTATCTTTTCGTTAATTCGAAACATTATTACTGCTATATCTCCCAATTCCTCTAACACTACTTCAAAACTACCTCCTTTACAAGCCTGTATAATCTACAAAATTACATTTCTATACTTCAGCTACATGAGTACAACGCTACAAATCTACAACAATGATACTAAAATTTCTACAGTTCAATTACAACATTGTAACACTACAATTTTACTATTAAACTACAATCTAAATCAATTTAACCCACCAGCCAATTCTACAACTTTTATGGTGAGCTCTCTGGTCTGTCTAGTCACACCAGTGTATCCAGTGTTCCTGGGATACTCCTCTGGAATAGCTCCTTCACGTGATCCGTGCCGCATCAGAGGATATGCCACTGTCTGCAAGTATCCCGTTGTCATCTTTTGTTGTCACTATTTGGTTTACGGGGCTGGACTCCTACCGCGAACGCTCACTTGTTGCTGGTACCCTTTGCAGGTACCTCTCTTTCAATAGTCTTCAGATCTCGTTCGTAAATTCATTTAACTCACTCTATAGCTACTTGTAGCACAGGATGCTGCTGGTATCCATCTGTTGAGGGTTCATTGCTGATGATCCTGTCCATGCTGCTGATGTTATTCCGCACTCCCCCTCTACATGCTCTGGTGTGTCCAGTGCGCCACAGTCGCAGTCCTTTCCTCGCAGACCTCGTTTGTACGGGAAGCCATTGCAGGGCTCGGGACCGGTGACGTAATATATCAGACCCTGTCAGGGGTCTATATACGGAAGATGTAAGGGGCAAAACTGTTACCGGGGTGGCGTACCAGCTTATGCACCTTAACTAGCAGTTCACTTGAAATGAAGGTTCTCTGACCGTTAATAATTTTAAATGACCATGTTGCCTATCTGGATTCCCAACTGAGATGCGTACAGGTCGCAACTAATTTTGTTTAAACCACAAACTTAGAAAAGGTTCAATTTACTATGAAATCACAAAAGTTCACTTTGATAGAAATCTGAAGTTTATTTTCAAAAAGTAATATTTTAAAATTGCATTCTACAGTTGAGTAGGCGATCGAACAAACATTTCCAGAAAATTGCAGAGTGTGGAGAGAACAAGATACCGACCAAAACCCCTTTAGAAAATTAATAATTCCTTAATATTTGTTGACATCACTCTATGGTACCGAATAACTCATCATGGCCGATACACGTTCCCAGGCTAGCGCGGCAAGTTCCGACTTGCAAACCGACCCGCAACAAACCAACTGAAGCAGAGTTACCTTACATAGCGTTCCCGGAGTAAAGACAGATGAAATCGAAAGAAAGACCTCCCCCACCTCGGGGCTCCCTCTTATATTGACTCCAACTGTACCCCACACGTATACTGCCGCTTAGCAAAAATGTGTAAATGATCCAAATTATAAAAAGCGTTCAAACTTTGACAGTGTATATTATTATCTTCAAGCTGCTTAAAGGATGTTTAGTGAGAAATTTCTAATGATTAGTTTTAATTTTCGTTTAATTTGCGTAGTGATACCGTCTTCTGAAGCCAGTGGGGATTTACCCAAACGTTTGTTTTTATTCAATTTTTTAGAAATACTGCTGAATTTCAAATTACCTGAATAAATTAGTGTCAAAATATTCTACAAAAATTCCTGAGTTTAATTGTGTAAATTATACTGAGATTGGTGGCGAGATAGCGAAGTTACAGCTTAGACAAGATTTGGTAAAGTAACTGTTTAGAAGTCATATGGTTTTTCGTTAATAATTATTAACATATAGTTTGTATCGAAAAGGTAAAATTATCGGGATTTTCTTTGAATTTAGTTATGTATTTTAAAAGTTATTTTATCTCTGGAAGTGACTTGGTTTGGTTGCAAATAAATCTTAGGTGAACCACGTGTGTTTAGTGACGAAATAATTTTAAAAACTTATATAAAATTTGTTCTATTGCATCGAATGTTCTGAAATTTAAATATGTGATACTAGATTTTTGGTTCTTTTAGAAAATCTACTTTTTATTTCGGGAATTACTAGGAACATGTGATAAAAAATGTTGGAAGTGGAAGTGGAAGTGTGTTTATCGAAGTGTTTAAAAATTCATTTATGTTATTTATACGATCCGAAACTACGTAATTGAACTTTCTTTTGAACTATTATTATTTAAAAATTACTTTAATTAATTTAAAAGTGTTCAGAAATAGTGAAATGGTCACGTAGTCAAAATCTGTGGTTTACAAGTTGAATGATAATGGATTATCCTATTCCAGGTTAGTTAAAAGTTTCTTTACTCTTATAAAAATTTTATTTAGTGCTTTTATTAAATGTTGTGCGCCTTTACTGTTTTTAAAATGGTTTATTTAATAAATTAGGTTGTGGTATCAGCTTCTATATGAAACGTTCCTCCCATAACCTGTGTGTGCAATGAAAACTATATGTTTACTGTGAATTTACATCCTCCCTTATACTTGAAGCTAGGAAACTAGAATTTACCAAAATTCTAAGGTGCTTACAAAGACTTAATCTTGCTTGCTCAGAAGTTCTTATGCGCGTCGTACTGGTTTCCCAATGCTGTTGCCACTCGTCCAATACTCGGAGAATGTTGTTTATTTCCTCAATCGTCTTAGCAGATTTCCCAAGTATCCTTTTGCCGGCCTCGGTACGTAGGGGCTAGAGTGCTAGCTCCACGTGCCGAAGGTCGCCGGTTCGAATCCGGCCGCGGGCATGGATGTTAAGTGTTGTGTGTCTGTGTGTGTGTCATGTCCGTCCTGCGGCGTCCGCACTTTGAAGACTATATAAACACTGGATTTAACTGATTCACTGGAAGCTTTAATATAACACATTGAGCTGGCTGTATGGCCTCAGCTGCCAAAAGCCATTTTAAATAAGATTAAAAAAAAAGTATCCTTTTAACATTTGTTTGTCACCGGCACGGAGCCAGTACATTGCTCCTCGCTTCCTAACTTTCAAGTCTAATGCCGAACACCTACCATCACAAGTAGGGCGTCAGTAGCCGTTGTGCTGTACGCGTCGCTTAATCTGATTAATACATTTCTCTGGATTCTTCCAAATGATTGTCCTGGCTTAACCTGCTTCAGCCCACAAACTTGCTGCATACACCACGACAGATGTGAGTACGCTATCGTGGTATATTCTTATAATAGTCACAGGCAGGCGAAATCTGCGTTGACCAGTACTTATCAATAGGGTTCGGATCTTTGTGGCAAGTCATATTTTTTTTCCTGCCTTCTTTTTGAGCTTTAATGCTGAATTAAACACTAATTGAACGTGTCTGATTGTATTTAAATGTATTTTATGTAGCCTATAAATGTATATTCATGCCATTTTCCTAGTTATGATCATATTCGACAATATTTGCGGTCATATTTTGAGGAAAAAATCTAGAAATATTTTAATAGTACCATAAATTCACTAGAAGTTATAAATGAGAAGAAATTAAGGTAATTATTCATAGAAATTTATTCCCAGTATACATTGGGGAAAAAACAAAACTAATTATCACTGAATTTGTCAAAATTTAACAGTGAAGAATTAAAGTTATACATTATTGTCACTCTCTAATCATTAATGTTCCGCCCGTCTTTAAAAGTGTGGAAACCGAAATAGGTCAATCAGCGGACTATTTCGCTAAAGAACAAACTAGATTAAGTGTTGGGTGGGTATACTGGATATAAAACGATTTATAAATTTTGCTTGGTGGTGAATGGGTTTTGAGTGAAGACGACCCACTATTAAATTGCAGTAACTTGACTCTGTTTAATCTTGCGATGTTAATCGAAACTTCTCATAGTACTAGACGGTTTTAAGTGACAACAGGAGAAAATTGCGCTTAGAGAACTTGAAAATTCATGGGGTGATATATTGTAATACTGTCATCAAACAATAATAAACAATGGTATTTACACTGATCGGCAGCAAATTTATTATAAATTCCTATTATTAAAAGTAGATATACAGGGTGTAACAAAAATGTACGGCAGAACTTGCAGGACACATTCCTCACACGTAGACGAAAAAATTGTCTTATATGAACATGGGTCCGCAACGCTTCGTTTTCTTCGTGGCATGAATAGTGGGAGACACACAAGAATGGAACGTACCAGCTTATTACATGCAGCTCTTTCTCACAGGAGATGTTCAATATGCCCTCCGTGCGCATTGATGCATGCATCAACCCGCCGTCGTAGTGATTCTCGAATGCGCTGATGTATCCCTGGAGTACTGCGTATGGTTTCGCAGCCGTCCATAATCCTGGCACGCAGACTCTGAACATCTTGTACAGGGTTTCGATATATAAGAGCTTTCAAATGCCTCCATAAATAAAAGTCCAGTGGTTTTAGGTCCGGAGAGCGTGGAGGCCAGGCAATTGGTCCACCGCTACCTATCCATTTGTCATAAAATCTGTTATTTAGAAGTCGACGGACATTAACACTAAAATGAGCAGTTGCTCCATCATGCATGAAGTACATGTTTCGTCGCACAGTGAGAGGCACATCTTCTAACAGAACAGGTAGAACATTCTCTATGAAATTATGGTAACTCTGTCCATTGAGCCTAGGTGGAAGAACGTGAGGCCCTACCAAATAGTCAACCACAATGCCGGCCCAAACATTGACGGAAAATCTTTGTTGATGACTTGCTTCAACAGTTGCGTGAGGATTGACGGCAGCCCATACATGCTGATTGTGAAAATTTACAATCTGATCTCGTTGAAACGATGCCTCATCTGTGAACATTATCGTTACACTAAAGTTGGGGTTGACACTTCGTTGAATAAACCATTCGCAGAAGCGTACCCGTGCAGGAAAATCAGCTACTGTTAGTGCCTGAACTCGCTGTAAATGGTATGGATACTGCTGATCCTCGTGTAACACTCGCCAGCGTTTTGTTCTTCATGCGTTGGGTAAAATGTGGTGTTACATGGAAACGAAGCGTTTCCGGACCCATGCTCATATAATATAATTTCTTCGTCTACGTGTGAGGAATGTGTCCTGCAAGTTCTGCCGTACATTTTTGTTACACCCTGTATAGTAATCTATTCTTTTTAACAGAAACGCGATAATTATTTTGGGAAAAAATTAATTTCTCAATGAAGCAGCGAGTGGCCCGAAGCAAATTACGCTCGTTGCACGAAAGTGACACTGCGAGATAAAATAAATTATGTATAATTGAGAATGTTTTAATGTATAGTAAATTGAAATGGTTGTTATGTTTTGTCATTTTTAGGTCATATTTACCCATTTTTTAAAGTCGTATTTGCATGAATATTTATCTAATTTTTGTTACTCGGTAAGAACCGAATTCCGAACCCTACTTATGATTTTGTTCATTAATGACTTGGCCCGCTTACATACTCCTAAAACGTGGGTTGAATAATTGAGGATTTCGTCGATTGTTACACTCAAGTATCTACTCGTGGTTGCTCGCTTGTTCAGCTTAATAACAGGATTTCTTTTAGGTTTGCCTCTTGGTAGTATGTAGTGCCTTTTGTGGGGAGCCAATGTCAATTTTGTCTTGTCACACCATCTTTGGAGACTTTCCATTGCATTCTGACAATATTGTACAGATTGCTTAGTAATTTTATCTGCCTCATCCTATGCCATCACAAGTTATGTAACGGCTCTGATATGTCCACAAGGATAGGGACAGGAACTGCTGACACCCGTGTGCGAATTGTATAAACCTGTGTACAAACTTATTTTGCGTAATTCTGTTTCTGTGAAGTGTACCCTTTAGGGGGTGGGGGAGGGGGGAGAGAGTGGGAATCATTGCAGCATTCACCAATAAAAAACGGTACTGACAAACGCCTAAAAACTGTGGCATGGGTGATTCTTGTGACCCGAACGTGATCACTGATGCATCTGATTCGATACCTCAACCACACGACCCCTTCCTCGACGTTGGTGAAGAATGAGTTGTGAAAGTTACGGGAACCATTCGAATGAAGTCTACCTTTTAGGGAATTGTTTGTTACACTCCTTTGTAAACGTTATAGTAATAGTTACTTAGCCGTTAATGTAGTAAGTATAGTGTGTATTTCTTTTTCGGATTCTCAGATTTTTTTATTTGTGTGATAAGTGTGATCTATGGTTGATGAATGAAATAACCTCTTTGTGTTGTGAGAGAAAAGAATATAGTGGATCTCAAGTTATGAGAATAATTAATGTTACATATCGTTAAAGGAGAATAAACAATTTGACCTCAATAATTCAGTATATGTGAAGTGTGTTCTCTCACAGTTGTTTGTAAGTTTTGATGGATTTTTACCAACGTCGACAGCCACCTTTATCGCAGGATGATGGGAAGGAAAATTCAGTAGAAGAATTATCAATAAAATTGGCCAACCTGTTGTCAAGAAAATAATATCCATTAGTAGCACCATAACTTATACCTTGTGAAAACATAGTTGTTGTCGTGCTTGCTCGGTTTTACGAGGCTCTCGCAAGACTAGTCTGTCATGTGTATTTGGGCATCCGTTACTCTCCCGTTCTTGTATGGAAAGTCTCTTATCTAGGGTAATTCTGATATCTTGTGCCATTAGAGCGGTTAATCACCACCGGCCAAGTACTACCGCAATATAGTTATTTAACTGCGGTCTTCTCAGGTAAAGATACACGTTTCAGCTGCTAAATATGAGCGTTGTTCTGCTGACCATCTAAACGTATTTCCATCAACAGCATATTGTAAACCGATACATTATTTCCGTGTTTTTTATTTCGTCTTTCTCCTGTGTGTCTATGATGCTGACAGTGTTTACGAACTTTGTTTTGAAAAATCAGCGTATGTCTTGCCGCAGCTGTCTGCTCAGGCAATGGCCTTGGGTTGGTGCGTTCAAAGCGAATGCACTGAGCAGGAAGCGCAGTAATCGATGTATGACTAAACTGCTCGTTATCCGCTGCTGGAACATGACACAATGCACATACGGAATTATCACCTGCAGTCTACACCTGACGCACTGCCGCTTCAGAACAGAATATTTTTTTTTTTTTTTTCCCCTTAGCGTTTAAAGCAGTATAGCTGAATGACAATACGAACACAGAACTTAAACCAAGTGTGCTCAAATGCCGAACATATTTGACGACTATTAGATATTCGTAATTTTCCACATTTTTTAAATTAGAACTTCCCGGCTCGTTGACAACGAAGCCATTGTAACCTGGAGCAAGGAACGGGAAGGTATTCGGCCATGGTCTTTGTGAAGGAACGATATCAGCATTTATTTGGGGGAATTTAAGAAAACACTGAAAAGAAAAGTAAAATTAACCAGATGGGGATCGAAGCTGCTTCCTCCAGAATGCCAGCTCCATGTCTTGAGAGATATGAACGCAGTGCATGCGGCATGTCACACGTGACTGACAATGCACTAACAACGAAAATGTTTCCCGCATCAAGAATCTTTCCGCAGATTTTTGGCGCCAAAGCAAATGAACTGCAGTTTATTTTTGTGTGCTTGGACAGACCTGCCGACGTGAAGGAAGCGGTGTTCGGTTGCATTTTGCGTATGGGAAACAGGGAACGGATAGTCAAAAAAGACGCATATGCAGCTCGTCCATGTTAGGATGTCGTGAATAATACAAACGAAACTAACGTCCGTAACTAAAACAAAACAATCCACTGGAAGGAAATTTCTTGTGCATTGCATTCTCACGTGGTGACAGTGCGAAACAATTTATTGATCTTAAAATCGAAATAACAAGAAAACACCCAATTTCAGGAGCAACCGATGGGAACCTGTTTCTCTAAAGCTCCGACAGTTTGTTCTAGGAGAAGGGATCGTGCTGGATTATCATCCGGAAGGAACTGTTTCTTGTTTAAAAAGAGATTATACAAATTTTCATATTCATCAAAAAAGGTTAGACAAACTGTAAATATTGGAAGGGCTAGCAAAAACAGTCACAGGACTGAGTGACGGTTAGATAAATGCAGAGAATATATAGATGTAACAACATTTCTTTCTTCTTAACGTCGAATAATTGCAAATTTATACCAACACAGTTACCTGAGGGAAATAGCGCTTGTTGAATTTAAAATTGATGAGAAATATAATGTGGCGTGAAAAACGACGAACGAAAGAAGTGAGTTACACGTGTCATAGACTGGTTCGAACCTGCGACGATCACGAGTAAACCCTCAAGATTCACTAACAATGTTGCCATCATGTCACAGGGCCAATAGAAAGTTGTTCTAAAGGTAGCAACTGGCACTCGTAGGATAGATAGGACAAAAAATCAAAATGACGAATTAAGTAGGCCTATTCTACGTTGATTACTAGATCACAGGCTGGCCATATAAAAGAAATCAATTAGTTATTGGAAGAATTTACTCTTGGTAACGTTCGAGAGATTCGCAGAAGGTTATAAGTCGTTGAACTCGTAACTGTTCAACGATTGGTTCTGTTTCTAAAACTATCCTCATTGCTCCTGTACACCTCCTCTGTTTTTCGTTAGCTATCTGAAAATTAATTTCTTAAATGCAACTTCACATCACTGTTTGACTAATTTTTTGACACTACTATTTTTGTTAGCTAAAAATTGCAGGAAATTAGAATTTCTTCGCAAATTCTGTACTTATCCGTCACACGTGTTGTTTTAATTTCTTGTCCTTGGATGTTGTGATGTTGAGCCTGGCTGTTTCCTGTTTTTATCCGCGCCCTTGTGCTCTGGGTTACTGTCCGTGAAGGCCTTTAGTGGCTCTGTCGTAACCAACAATTCTGCACATACCGTGGACATCATTCCACGCGAAATACTAATTTACAGAGTTGAAAAAGTAATTAAAGCAAAAACTGAAAAACAGATTTTTTACTGGAACTTGGAATCTTATTAGGCCAGAGATATTGTCGAAGCTACATTTTCAATTCTTCGCGCTGTACCAATACGAGCTAAATCGCAATTCTGGATTAGTCATTCCGTTCAAGCAGTTACAGTTACTGCTAAACTCTCACAGATTGTTCACATTTCAGCAAAGACGGAAATTAATGTTTTGAAAAGTTTTACTGAATAACCTTAAAACAGAAACACTGATTTTAAAACGAAATAGGGAGCTGATACATGTGAGGGAAAAAAATATATTTTAAATGTGGTCTTTAGTAGTTGAGAACTAACTTTCAAATCAATTCTGGAAAATACCGAAGGTAATTAGTAAAGTAATAGGTCTAATTATTATTTTTAATAAATGCGCCAATACAACTCTTGTTGGATGTTATTTATTCACTGACGCGTTTCGCCTCTCGTCGAGGTATCTTCAGCGTAAACTCTTTTTCTGTAATATGTGATTACTTTTAACTTTTAAACATAATGGTAATTTACATATAACGAAACTATTTTTATTTACAGGAAGCATAATGTGACTTATGTTTACATATCAGTTTTTTAATTATCATACAGAAAGTTTTGTTTACATAGGTATAATAAAATATGATTCATATTGCAACTTACATTTACATTTCCGTTTTGAGGTGTGGCTGTTGGTCACCTGTGCCCTCAGCCAGCATGCTGTTTCCAGTATTGCACTTAATTACACAATTTGGATATAGTTCGGATCTTATGACTCTCCTGGTAGTCGATTTTGAAGCACGTCATTGTGCGCGTTGCTGTTGTTCAGCTGTTTCTTCCGGCGATGCTCTGTCGGAAGTAGTGTGAGTGGAGAGTTTGCATTTTGTAATTGTATTTGAACATGTGTACTTTGCTTTGTTTTATTCAAAATGTATATGTGTGGTGGAGGGGGAAGACGCAAAGTGGTGTTAAATTACTGTTGTAGTGAAGTTGTAATGCTGTCTTGTGTTAATTTCGAAGTTTATTAACTTGAATAATGTTTGGTTGGTCAAGTTCAAATGCTCATTAAGTAGGTGTTTTCCTGAGACTATTGCCTGCGTTTCCCCATAAGTATAAATACAGACATGAGAATCCAAACAACAACACAAAACACAATATTCTAACTCTTCAAGAAAACTATCAAATTCAAAAGGAAATAGTCTCAGTGAAACACTTACTTAATGAGCATGTAAACCTGGCCATCCAAACCTTATTCAAGTTAATGAACATCCAAAACAGCTTCGTATTGTACCTATGTAAACAAAACTTTCTGTATGACAATTCAAAAACTGGTATGTAAATATAAGTCACATTATGCTTCCTGTAAATAAGAATAGTTTCGTTATATGCATTTAAAAAAAAAAAAAAAAAAAAAAAAAAAAAAAAAAAAAAAAAAAAAAAAAAAAACGTTATATTCTAAAGTTAAAACTAACCACATATTACAGAAAAAAGAGTGCTCTGAAGATACCTCGACGATAGGCGAAACGCGTCTGTGAGTAAATAATATCCAACAACAGTTGTGTTGGCGTATTTATTAAAAAAATATAATTATATATTTTAACAAGCAAATGTTGAAGAAATAGCCTACAACAATCACATAATTAGCAAAAATTCGAATAAAAGTCGATTTTAGAATTTTTCTAAGAATTCAATGAAATATTGTCACTAGACTAAGTAGCAAAATACCAAAGGATTAGAAAGGAAATTAGAACTCTTTATAGCAAAACAGCACTCTACATTACACACCTACAGCTTTCCATACAATTAAACAACCCAGCAATAGTGAGAGATATTATAGAAAGAATTGAAGACCACACAACAGCGATTGTAGACACAATAAAAGCAAAGCAACAGCACATAGATTTATCTAACTATCAGCTTATACCGAACCAAAGTTTTCACCCGAAACTCATCAATTTGACTAATATAAAACTAAGTGAACCAGAATCACAGTTACTGCAGAAATGGTTAAAACACAACACAAATACAACAAGTAAGGACAAATTTACTGAACATATCATCACTGAATCCGAATATATAACAACACAGGAAGAAAAATCACTGGACACATCATTAAATGCATTCCTAACGAGAGAACGAATAGCAAATGGGATAAGACAAATTAATTCAAAACTCACAACAAAGACACAAACAACACTCTGAAAACATTAAAAATCAAATTGCAGAAAAACGATATAATAATTACTAATGCAGATAAAGGAAACACTGTAGTACAGATGCAAAAATAAAAAATAAAAATAAACAGCATGAAATGAGAAAACAGAACAGTTTATAGCAAACCACCAAATAACAGATTTCAAAACAGATCCTACAAACAGATTTCACAATAAACTAAAAAAGTGCCTCAAAAATATTAATCACATCCTAACAGATTGGAAAAAACAGCACTTTCCGCCAAAAACTCCTAAGGCTCCCAAGCTCAGAAGCTAACCAAAAATACACAAAAATGACATACCAATAAGACCAATAATAAACTTCAGGAAGGCACCAACATACCAACTAAACAGATTCATACATGAATTCCTCAGTGAAAAATATAGATACTATAATCACAACCATCAAAAAAACAACACAGTTAATACAAAAAATAAACATGATACCAATACCTCACGCAGCCAGACTCTTATCATTTGATGTTGTAAATATGTTCTCTATCAACCCAGTCAATGAAGCAATTAATATTATACAAAACAACCTTACCACACACAACACGGTGCCAGATACACACATTAAAGAGATAACAGCACCTTGTAACATCACAAACTAGTTCCAATTCAATAACAAATACTATATCCAAAATGAAGGTTTACCGATGGGCTCTCCAGTTTCAGGCACCCTGACAAATATTTGTATGGACCATATAGAACACCACAAATTCACAAACAAAAAATACAACATACTTAACTGGCACAGATACGTAGATGACGTCATTTGCTTGATAGATGAACCACAATATAACATTTCCATATTCCATAAAGAAATTAATGACATCCACAGTAACATAAGATTTAGCATAGAGAAAGAAACAAACAACACACTCAACTTCCTCTACATAACAATAACCAAAAAAAGGCCGATTACACTCCTTCAGCATATATAGAAAACCCAAACACAGTGACACTATAATACACAACACTTCTAACCATCCAAACAATCACAAACAAGCAGCACTCAGACACATTTTAAACAGGATAAATATGATATTCCTATCTAAGAAATACTACACCAGAGAATAAACACAATCATTCAAATAGCAAACAATAATGGGTACACAGAAAAACTTATTGAACAGCTCAACAACAAAATCAAAAACAATAGAAACCAACAAATACCACCTAGGATACAATACACAGCACACTGAACCAAACGAAGAAGCAATGGTATATCATGACCTAAAATAATAAACACACACACAGAACAGCAACATTTTCAAGAAATAAGGAATACAAATTGCTTTCAGGACAAATAACACACTACAGCATCTGAACTCCAACACTGAAATTGACTTATACCAACAAGCAGCAATATGCCAACTAACATGCCAACAGTGCCAAGCTATATACATAAGACAGACATCCAGAAACTTCAGTATAAGATATCAGAGGAATAACATGCACAAATCACTCCACATTTGCTCAATATTTATTAGGCTATAACCACCTTCTTACCAATATAAAGACAGACATGAAAATATTAAAAATAAACAACCACAAAAATGATCTGCTAACAGTTTAGGAAAGCTATCATATACACAAATCGATAGCAATGAGAAAAACAATAATAAATGAATTCATGAATTTAACCAATAAAACACTATTCAACACACTAAAAACAAGATAACAAGAATACAAATACAGTCAGTGACACAATAATCACAAACAGTAACTCAGACACAGAAAAAGAGATAACACACACGTAAAAACACATTTACAGCCACTGATGATATCCTACACCACAAGGGCGAAAGGCGTCTGGGGAAAAAATAAAATTCACCAAAACAATTGTTTTTAGACGGAATTATACTCCAATCACCTGAAAGAAATGAACCAAAACTATTCTTTTGTTTACGTTTATTGATTCTTCGTCCTTTTACTCCATACTATTCACCTCGAAGCCCACTTCTCAGTCGTAAAATACTCAATTTATTTCTGAGCACAAATTCATACAATACCTCTTGGCCGCAGTCATTTACAATCGTGTCCTTTTACTAATCGTTTCCTTATGTGACAATATTTCTTCAAGTGTCCCTTTCAGCAAATTAAAACTTCAGCTATTCAACAAAGATATTGCATTTCCTGTCTGTCTTGCCGCCTCTGCTCAGTTCTGCTCTATTCCTTGACAATGGGTAGCATTATTCCGCGCCTGTCGAAGATTCTCCAACTCGTTATCATTAGTAATAGTTTCCGCAATAATAATAATTCCATGTGGTCGTAATGACCTAGTGACAGTGTTACTATCGGCTACGCATTCCGCCTTTGTCGTAGCCGCCTTAACCTAACACCATAGCAATAATTAGTACACTCATAAAATATAATTATAATTACGACCAACATTTTCTACCTTCCGTTACTACGTCCCTTATATCAGTGATAATGATGAGAACCGTGAAGAATGGCTCCTCATTACCGCGTGAGCCCTCGTCAATGGAAAAACTAATGGTGTCCTAGTTTTAACATTAATGACAAGTTTTAATGTGAGAAATCGTATGCTGTGAGGAAGTATACGTGCTGGCGGCGTAGTGTAGCTCATCCCTGATCCGCCGCCACTTTGTATGTAGACATCTGGTCGGCCTGGGTCGACGCCCGGGCATGGAACACCTGCACGGGTCGCCTCGCACAGTACCCAAAACAACTCGCTACAAGGGACAGCACTGGTTACATGAAGAAATAGTCCTCCATTTTAGAGTAGTGTCGAGACTCAAAGGGTCTCACTGAAACAATATCAGTTGTTTCATTTGTGCCAACACACGTTTCATATTACAAGAAAAGTGGTACAGTTCCTGATGTTAGGACCTATTATTCTATTTTTTGTTGTTGTTGAAAAAATCAGACATTAGATATAAAATGAACTTGGTTGAATTACTTCTGACATAACTCCTTCGTTATTTCAATGCTCGTTTCTCTTTAATTACACTGAGTGACCTTTACAGTAGTTCAAAACTTCGGAATGCTATTGATTAAGAAACTACACTCGTTTGTGACCAAAAGAAACCGCATACAGTTTTCTGCGATAATGTGAGAAGAAATTTACTTATTGAATTTAGAGATATACATCTGCTACACTTTGTCATCATTACATTCTAACAAGTAGATTTACTACACAGGTTTTTTATGCTACGTGTAAACTACTACTACCAGTACCAGAGGAAAATATTCCGAGCAGAGAATAACATAGCAGAGCGTAGTGTGCCATTCTGTGTGATCACTGATCATCGATGTAAAATACATTTATACATTACTGCGCTTTCTGAATTCAGACAAGGCGGCAAGCGCACATCGTTGACCCATGACGTGATGGAGAACCGACTGTTCGCATTGTCTGTGACAATTCATCCGACTGAAGTTCTGTTTAACTTTCATATGTTCTTATCCGTAAGAGAGCAGGGCTGGTACTAGGATTCTTGGACCCCAGGTAATCGTTCTTAGCACCGCCGCCCCCCTCCCCATCAGATTTTTGCTTTAAATTTGTTTTGTATAAAGTCAGAAAATTTTAATGCGAAAATGTTCAAAATCATAGATGCAGATTTTAAAACTTGCGTTTTACTAGCGGCAGATAGCACAACGCCACATCATTCTCTACAAGACGAATTAATCCACCTCATCGCGGTGGCTAGGTGTGGTCATAACGGAGCCTTTGTAATGAAGAGGCTCTGCGTGAGACCACGTGATGCTACGTGACCAGTGCTCCACACACGTATCATACCGCATAGCGGGCCTTTGTGCTGCACTGTGTCAGCTTATTATTCGTCACTTCCCTTATGAACAATGCGGCTACCTGAACTCAACACATCTTGCTCCACTTGTGTCGTAGTTGAAGTTTTTGTTCGTCCAAAGTAAGACGAATCTTCCACTTTGTACAAAATAAAACTACAGAGTTACTTGTAGTACTCTATTTCGTAGTAGGTACACATTGCTGCTTTAAGTGTCTTTGGCTCGAGTCCATTCACAGGCCTTGATGGTTTCAGTTCTATTCGGCGCTCCTCCAGTTATTTAGAAATTATTTAAAACGTGCTTTCTACGCAGCTGCTGCCTCCAGCAAGTGTCTTCACAACTATCAGCCATGGCCTTCATTTGCTCTGTGTTCCGTTTTCCCATAGATCGTTCCACCCCTTGCTTTTACCAGTGTGCCCTTCATCTCCAATCTGTTGGCGGATAGTTAAAACCTACATTCTGATTAGATGCCCGAACCATAGAAGCAATTACCGTTCAACATTTTTAACTATTATTTTCTTGCTACCCATCTGTTCCTCGTTTGGCCCTACGGTACATCCTCCTATTTGGGAAGCAAGAAGGGCATCTCCACTGATTTTATCTTCTTTCCGTTTCTTTCTGTGATAATCTAACATTATGTGCCTTATATTGTATTCGGTTCCACGCCTACTTTATAAATTTTTAGTTTTACCGGCAGTTCAGGACCGTAGAAACGGATTTATTTTTTTTCTCTTGGTTAAGTCGAGATCTGATTCTTGACTTGACGCTTTTTTTCTAATAGTAATACTCTCCAGCTATTTTTACTTTTCGCATGTGTTTGTCTGATATTGTGATAAGTGATGGCGTCAGTACAATTACTGTGTATTCCGTTTTTAACGTGTTAATTTTGATCCCCATTTATTGTTTTATTCTAACAGATTTTGTGAACGCATTGTTATATTTCTAAAGCTTCTTCTACTGCAGTGTTAATTTCTCTGCATGTTGCCTCTACCTCGCTTTTTAATTTTTTCGTTAACTTTTTTTATACAAGAGTTTTGTAAATTTTTGTTACAAGCTTTGTAAAACATATTTTCATTACGTGCACTACACTTTTTTTGTTTTTATCAGTATTTTGGCTTTGACTTAATATATTGAAAACGTTAGATTTAACCATAAAAATTCTTTATTTTCGCAGAAAATTCTAACGTCTTGTGTTATTAATTGCAAGTCCTGTTTTTGTGTAATACAGTTATAGAGTGCAGCTCTCCAGTGGGTAGTATGTCAGTTAATCTTGTGCTATTAGCATTTATTACAACTTCTCCAAATCTCCCGCATTATTGTTTTATGAGTTCGTCAAACCCTTCTTAAAATTCATCCTTGATTTTATTATCCGCGTTGTTTGTGGGTGCATACTATCCCACTAAAACAACTTCATGTCCATTTTTCTTCAGTTCTAAACATATTATCTCGTCTATTTTCGCTAATGACCTCGATGTCGACGCGCCCTAAAACAACAACAAACAATCGCCTATTTTCTTTATTTTTGAAGTATTATTATTGAAGTTTCCCACATTTTTTCGTCCACTATTACTTAAGCCACTAAAAAAAAAAAATATACTGGCCTATCTGTTCATTACCTATTGCCTTTAAACGACATTATAGTTTTCATCTCCTCAAGCTCGTTGAAAAGTACTTTATGGTTTGCACCAAAACCTTGAGTATGCCAATCTGCCATTTCTGTAATATTTTTTTCACTGCCAAAATCGTTTTCCCGCAGATCCATCCATTTGCGAGGCTCCTGAATCAGAACGTTATATTGGGTTTTATTTTACCCGGACTAGCGAGGCGCCGGTTGCGGATCTACCGATCTAAGAGATCAAAAGTTTATTCTGAGGATGTTCTTTTCCTAGATAGGTTATCTTTCCTGTAACGAGCGTGGTAGGTGAGCAGTAACATTCTGACACAGCATTCTGGAGGAAGTGGTTTCGAATTCCCGTCCGAGCTTCCTTCAAAAGAGCCATGGCAGATTTCCTTCCAGTTCCTTGCCCCCAGTATTTTCCCGCCTATAATGACCTCGATGTCGACGAGGCGTAAGGTCGTAATAGAAAAAATCTTTCCTGTGATTTCCAGAGTCCTGCCTTTCCTGATATGTTGTGGTCACAGTTTGTCCGACTCCGTCAAGTCTAGGCTGGAATGGGAGGCCCTGCTGATAGCTATACTGTCGCATAGTCATCTACAGCATTGAAACACTGCACAGTAAGTGACTAAAGAAAGATGATGTTCTCTGGAGACGACTGGAAGATTTTCTAAATAGTAAATTTATCAAACATTGTCTACTTTAAAGCATTTAAATAATAATAATAATGTTTGCTGCATAGCTTTTATACATTTGTAGCAATTTCAGAGACCATGTTAAGAAAGTTTTGAGCTTAGTTCTCATTGGTTTAATTATCTTCCATCAGAATTATTTGTATGTACAAAAAGGGAGCTTTCAACTCAAAAGATGTTCAGGCCGATGTGTGAGGACATTTTGGAAGGCGGTTGTGACTGATAGAGGATTATCGGTGAAGTTTCAATCTGGAGCTGAGTTGCGCAATCCCTTCAATATCGACATAGTCCAGCGTTTATTCTCCTTCGCAATCGTCACCAGTTATAAAAAGTGCCAGAAAATCGTCATAACTTGTCTATAGCACTGGTGCTGAACACTACCCATCTCCTACTTTATTCGCCACATGATTATCGCTTCATTATCATTCAAAGTTACGTTCAATATACTTGAAAATTAGTCGCTAAGCTCTAATATTTTATGCTGACCCCGTTATTTTGTTTACACACCATTAGTCTCAAAATTTTCTGTATTCATTAAATATTTCCTTGTTGTTAAAAAAAGTATATGGACAAAATGCATATTGAAGGCTATAAATTAAGATACCCAAAATTTGATGAAAGTTAAAAATCATTCATACAAACTATTTGTAAAATTTTGTAATAGGCCCTACGTTATTTAATATGACTTGAATTATTAGACAAGGTACACACATGCAGATTTTCATGTGAAAACACAACATCAAGATACTATGAAATTTCTAAACAGAAAATTTCTACTAGTAAAATATATTTTCTTACAATAACTCGTATCGACAATGGAAAAAAGATTAAACTTAACCGTTACCAGCTCCTACAATCTGTTCTACAGGGTAAAATACCAGGAAATAGAAGCGCTGACAGAAGAAAAACTTGCTGCCTAAAAATCTGAGAACCTGGACCACCAAGACAACTACGGAGCTACTCAGAGAGTCTACTAGCAGAGACAAGATAGCTATCTTGCCGACATCCGAAACGGACAGGGACCAGAAGAAGAATGGATTTATCATCTAGAAATTCTCAATGAGAAGTATTTAAATACGCCGCTCCATTATCTTATCCTATTATTTTTTTAGAACTTTGTGATATAAATGTGTTCTAAAACAGACAGAAATATATGCGTTATCCACATACTACGAGTACCACAACACTAAATTCAACACACTAACATAAGTGCTGTAACCAGAACTTAAACAACGCGGTAGCTCTTTTAATATCTCAAAGTTTTTCATCAGTTCCACAAACGCAGTTTATTTGAGAGTTTACCAGTGCCGCTTTTTTGTAAGGCCGAGAAATCTCCTGATCACCCCGAGTGTGAAACAAATCCTTTATAATTGACGCCCGAAGAACGAATTATTTTATTTGTTCACATGTTATACGAGTTTCACTTCTTGTCGATAAGCTTCATTTCTCAGTTTTACAAAGAATGTATGTCCCGTTGTAGATTGTGTGGTGTTGTACATATTGCTGTATGAAAGTATAATATAATGCCATCACCCACTGATTTTTATAACGAAAGTACTGTGTTTCATGTTGGTTCTTAGGAGTTTGATTTCATAAAGAAAATCTGTTATGCGTTTCTTTCTGAACAAGAGTGTAATAGTTTATTTCCTGTTTTCAATTTTCTTGTGCATAATTTTCAATACGCTGTGATCAGAAGAGATTAGATTTCCGCTTCATAATGTAAGCACACTGTGAGGATAGCACTAACGAACGCAGGCAGGTGCCTCCTGGTGAGCTAACAGAGTGGATATCATTAATTAACTTTTGTTTGGCAATTGTTTGATGGATGTCAAATTCCATATCACTGGGTGAATAAAAATAATATTTCTGATAACAGAGGAAAGAGTGATGACGTTTAAAAACTTACGATTGTATGTAAGCTTTGTACTATCTTCGTCGACAGTGATAATATTTTATTTAATAAACGATAAACCAAAAAATTTGTGCCAAATTCTCAATGAAAATTTTGTCATTGTTATCTTTCGGAACTGATTAATCGTTTGTAATGAGATCGATATTGATAAAAAAAACCAAAGAAAAAGAAATAGTAACAGTTTTCCCCATTAATTTGATTTTCATGCGTGTCAAAGAGTCACTATTCCTCTATTCTTTCGTTGAAACTTCTTTCGGATATACAATAGCCGATGTTTTTGAAACGCTGATCGCTATGCATTTGGTATAACAGTAAGCTTTCTTGTCTTAACAATTTTATTGATGACCAGATTCTCCCGTACAATACTTTTACAGCTTGTAGCAGGCTAATAATATTCAAAACACGGAATCTTAAGTCAGAAATAATCTGGAATCTGTTATAGGGTAGAATAATCCTGTTTTATTGTTCTTAGGGACCTTAACTGAGAGTGCTCTCGGAGATTAGAAGATTGAAACTGAAGGATTTTCTATTAAAATATCAGAGAGAAATCGGCTGTAACTATGAAGTCTGCATCCATAAATACGATAATAACCTTGTTCTGTGAACAAGCTTTCTAAGATGTGCCCAGCATCATTACTTATCTATTTCTCCCACCATCAAAAGCATCTTCAGTTTTTCCTTTTTGCAACAACATCATTTCTTCCGATTACTTTTCAAACTTATCAGCTGTGCGAGCAATTAGGTTAACATTAGGTTGCGGATAATCGCTGATGGCAGTTTTGTTTGACAATGTTTATTTACAGTCACTGTTACTCGAACAATATGACTATTCGTTTAATATAAATTTGGTAATTATCAACGTGAAATCAAATTTTAACGAAATATATATGGTAAGTGTACTCGTAAGTACTAGTTGTATTGGTTATCTAATTTTATTTGAATGAAAATTCTTGTCAATAAAACATTTTTTGTAAAACCTATCAATTTAAACTAAAGACCATAACTAAAAATTACTGGAGTCATTTAATCGACTTTTATTTCGGTAGGCGAGCCTTAATTCTATTTTTCGAAGAGGTTTTATTGGTGCAATTTTTAACAGTGTGTGATGTGGCCAAAGTAGTTTATAAACACCATAGCTACTGTAAGAGCGTTGTTGCTCTCTGTCATTCAAGACACAGAAATCCCAAAGTCCTTTAAAACTCAAATAATGGAAAGTAAGAGTGTGTAATCTCACACTTCCTCACATCTTGCTGTGGTTTACATACTTCTTCTTTTATTGGGTAAGAGCAATTTGTTGTAAACTGGAACTAACACAAGCAGCTCAGTGATTGATAAGTTTGAATTATATAACCTAAGAAATAAGCAATAAGTTTAAGTATAGTAAGAACCATTAATTTGAATTAGTTAAAACTGCACTGTGCTGTGAGACACATCTTAAATGCGTCACTGTGCAAACGTTACGTAAGAGCACTGGCCAAACATTAGAGAATGGAACTACGTTTACATCTTTGTGTTATGCATCAATCAGAAGTTCACTGCCTTGAGTGTCGATAATGTCACAAGTCGATCCACGCTGTCTTAAACCACAGATCAGCAGCATTTTAGGAATGTTGGACAGAGCGATGCAGTAACACGCACAGTCGTAACTATGCCAACTTCCTCTCACTGGAAGCGCAGGTGTATGCTCTCGCTACAAGCACAGCTTCCTAACTGCAGAACCACCTTGTAGAGCAGTCCCCTGTTAATGGAAGAAGTGCGTGATTTCCAGTGTTAGTTTCGTGTCACGTCATGCTGAGCGAAGGCGCTGGTCGCTCAAGTGCTGCTGAGGCAGGATTACCAATGTCATTCAATTCTCCCCTCGGCGGAGTGCACCAAAGTATCCACACACACAAGAAGCTCCGCGGAGACAGGCAATGATACTGGGTGGCTCATAGATGACAATGGTCCAAATAACAGTTGTGTTAAATTATTCCACTGAAGCACTTTGATTATCTAATTTTGATTTATTTGAAACTCTCATTTTTGAATGACTATTGGAGATTTGCAATCATATAATCATAAAATAAACTTACAGGTTGGATTCTGGACGTGTGGCAAACATAAAAATCCCAAAGAATGGCTTCGCCATAGAAATTTTCGAATCATTTCCAGCTTAAGCCAGAACTATCAGTTTAACCTTGCTGTCCTTTCATTTGGATCTTGTGCGATGTGATTTTGTGAGGCCAGTTTGATTACTTAAAATAGTTTTGTTTCCTTCTGTACAGTGTCGAAGCTGTCACATCGTCACATATTTTTGTGAGAGGATAGCATCCGAACATCAGCTTGTTACAGACTATTTAGAATATGAAAAAAGAGTTAAAATGTTTACAGAGTATAACCAGAAAACTTACTCAAAAATACAAAAATTCTGCTGATAATACTTAGAAACTTTGAAAGTAGTAAGAGACGTAGTAAAAACAAGACAACTGGAAACGTAATTTCTGTTTGTAGTCATTTACTCTTTTCTAACAATACAGTAATTATTCGGTTAATAAGTACTTATTTGCACTTCAGCTGAACTGAGAGAAGAGCCGGAATGTGTTGGTAAATTTTCCGCTCTCAGTGTTTTTAGGTTTTAGTGACATTTTGAAATATTTGTGATTTTACAATTCTGGCCTTTTGGTAATGAGAACAATATATAATCCTTGTTCATTACTCATATCATTGTGCCCTCAATATCTACACTTACCCGTCATTGATGTATTTATCACGTATGGTAATCAACGTTTCTCCTACGTCTCTGCTATTTCTACCAAGCAGTAATATTGAATTTTCATGTTACAAATCATCGTCCCTGATTCCTTTGATCTAGTAACCAATGCAATATTTGCTCTACGATCACTTGATTTTTAGGTGTTGGAGTAATTTAGTTGTGTTGGATAGCAAATAATAACGTTATCACAATTATAAGCTAAACAATTCAGCTATGGCCTTTTTACACGCTTTATATTAGCTTGACTTGTGTGTATGTATGTTTGTATGTACGTATGTATGTATGTATGAATGTAACGGAATTTTACAACTCCATTTTGACCCACTTCCCGATGTCCGAGCTGTTTGAAATTTGGCACACATATTAAGAACCGGTGACAATACAATAATTTCATAGCTATATCCTGCTATGATCATTACTTTGACAGTAACAACAGAAAAATGGTTGAATGTCGTGGAATTTTGCAATTTAATTTTAACCCAATTCCAGATGTCCGAGTTGCTTGAAATTTTGCTCATGTATTGATAACTGATTACAATACAATAATTTCATAGCTATGTCTTGATATTCTGATTACGTTGACAGTAAAAACATAAATATTTTGCACACGTTTTAAGAACCGTTGACAATAAGTAGTCTCTTAGCAACGTCCTACTATTCTCGTTACTCTGACGGTAACAATAGAAAAATGGTTGCCATGTAATGGAATCTTTCATTTCAGTGTTTACCCGGTTCCTGACGTCCGAATCGTTTTAAATTTTGCACACTTATTAAGAACCGATAAAAATTCAATAATTTCACTCACCACGTTGTCAGTGTATCCTACACTTGATGGGATTACTGAGTTAGGCAAATGCAGCCGCGACATTAGTGCACAGGTGCGATTCGAGAAATCTTCGTCATTTGGTGGCCACACCCTTCGGAGATTTCCCACCCAATATAGCCATCATCATCATCATCATCGTTCTCCAGTTTCCCGGGTGTGATTTACGAGCCTTGGTTGCTGTAGAAGATCGTTTTCTGCTGTCTCCTATCCAGAAAGGTTTCTCTGTCTGAAGTCGCTTAACGTGATGTTGAATAGTAAGTATTCGAAATATTACTTCGTACTATTATAGAAAAGTAGCCTTCCTCGTTTACCGTGCTATTGGATCTCTTGTTGAGTTGACCATTTAATTGTATTTTACTCGTGGGAATAATAATTAATAATGAAACTACAACTGAAAGAAAAAGAGAGATTGGCGAAGAAAAACCAACAGTAAGAAACATACTTTTTAAACTATCTGAACTAAAAAGTTAAAAATAAAATTGTGGTTTAAAAAACTAAAATCACGCTTTCGTAGTAATGTGAACTAAAAGGTTAAAAATAATATTTAAATATAAACCTTTTGTTTAACAGTGATAGGACGTTCCACAATTCAGGATAAATTAATTTTTTTGAATAAGCTTAAAGTATAAAGTCACTGATTACAAAATTAACTTTAATGTTAAAAAAGTGTGGGGTGCGCTCTACATAACTTTTGACAATGACTCTGTCTTTACAAACAGCCAACGACAAAAAATATAAGACAACTGAAATAGCACCCCATGCTTTTTTACATTAAAGTTAATTTTGTAATCAGTGACTTTATACTTTAAGCATATTCAAAAAAATTAATTTATCCTGAATTGTGGAACGTCCTATCACTGTTAAAGAAAATGTTTATATTTAAATATTATTTTTAACCTTTTAGTTAACATTACTACGAAAGCGTGATTTTAGTTTTTTAAACTACAATTTTTTTGAATATATAATCATCAATGTATTCGCCTGGATTGATTTCGAGAAATCATGGAAAACTGAAATCTGGATGCCGGACAGGGATTCGAATCAGCGCCGTTCCGAATTCCAAGTCCTAGCGTAGCGCTGTCCCACCAACAACTTTGCAAATAGCCTCTAACTGAATTATCCCTTATGAAAACAGTAATTTAACTGTCGGAGGCTGCTGATCCGCTTTCCTATTGTGAAATAGCTTAAAGTCGTCTTTCATAACTTCTTACCATGTCACTAATTTTGATAGTACACAGACGTTTTCCAGCACATATTGAAATAACTAAAGATGTTCATCTTTTTCGATGTCAATTGAATTGGTTTTATATAGTGGCTTTTGACACTACATTCGACACATGCATTTTTTTTAAAATTAAGTGAATACTTATTGATCCCAATAGCACCATCCTTACTTTTGAAAATTCTGACGACGTATAACTGTTAACTTATAATTTCTCTTCAGATATAAATAAGATATAAGAAAATCACGATACCTGAAACTAGCACCTTATCTGGTGGGAATGGTTGTGGCGCCAACAAAACGACTGTACGTTTAAATTGACTCTTGAACTACACTCAGATTATTACTGCGGTGTTACTGAAGTGGCCAACTGTACGGATTAAGAAAAATAAATTCTTTCCTATACTATTTTAACACTACATCCATTTGTGTGTTTTGATAATGACATAGCGTTAATATTTCTCATGGGACGTACCACGTAATAACGTTTCTTGTCAGTAAATGTACTAAAGCGTTTCTCGTTTTCCAAAAGCTCACTGCTTAACGTATTATTTCAGAAATTCTAAGGAAAGTTCAATCCTCCTTATCTGTCTTACATCTGACAAAGAGAAAATCGTTGGAATTTCAGAGGAGGTGCCATTAATAAAAATCATTTCGCTACTGTCTCTCTAGCAGGGTTGCATTCTCTGGTATATTTTGTAATAAATTTGTTGTATAATATCAGCACAAATTCATTGTGTACATTTCAATGGGATCTCTGCATTCATCACTGAAACAATGTTACTCACTGGTTAATAAGAACATATTTTCCCAGTATTAAGGCGCCTAGTAGTTATGTGAATGGCCTCCCAGATAAGTAATGATGGCTGCATTTAGAATGGAAGCTGAACTTTGTAAAGACGGTACAATCTTACTTTTGTAAGCTGCTGCTTTACAAGTAAACTGACCTTACTTATCTGTTTTGTCTCTTATATGTGACATGTTCGTGCAAAAGAAGATCAACAACATTTCAACGGAAGTTTTGTGATTCCTTGCATGATTACTTTCGGCATTGCGGTTCAGTGGCTGTATGCCAGAACTACATAATCTTAATGATTTGCTATGGGAATAATGTATGCTCTTTATGAAATATTATTTTACATCAGTTAATAACAATACAGGAGGCAATTATTTATTTTTTGTCGCACATGCGGATACGATGTACTAAGAGAATGCTGGATTGAATAGTGATAAAATTTATTGATTTTGCTCAAATTTACACCAAAATATTTTGATGAGTTATAAAAATTTCCTCTTTTCGATTTTCTATGTTTCTTTTTTCCAATGTCGTAGTTATGATTTTTCAATAAAGTCCTCGTTGTTTGATAATACGTCATTCCAACATTTTTTATAATTGGCAACCTTTCGATTTTATATATCACGAATTGGTTATACTGTTAACTGCAGATCCTCAAATTAATGCTTGAATATCTGTATTACAACAGAGATTTTCTGGATTTCAGGCTGCGAGAGGCACGTCCATCGGCGAGGTTAGAAAGCTGTAAATATATTTTTAAATAAGGAAAATGACATTTTTCAACTGGACCATACAGCCAACTCTTTTGATATTGCGATTGTTTCAGTCACTGTATTTAGTAAGTTTCTTCCACTCAGTACAGACAGCACAGAATAAACATAAAACTTAATTAAAACACCCATGTCCAAGGCAGCACTCGAACCGGCGACCCTGCGATGCGAGGTCAATGTGTTAACCCCTCCACATCAGCAGACTCTTTGGTTAATATTCTACCTGAGGTGTTTAGTGTAATATCGTTGTAATCTTTACCGTAATGTGAATATCAAAATTTATTGTAGTTTTTATCTTTGGTACAGTGGCTTTATTTGTGTCTTCCTTCGTTTCTAAAGTTCTATGTTTCAGAAAACGGAAGAAATAAATAATCAATACGTAGTGAAAAAACAATATTAACGGAATCAAAAGAGTGGAGCCAGATATTTGAGGTGATGTGGGTATCTTTTGAGCTTAAGAAAGAAGTTGTAGCACGATGTCTCGTATGGATCATCTCCAACAAATTTAAATTAATTATTGTTTAGTTTAATAAACATAAGAAATAAATGGAAACTCTTTTCCGAGCTGGAGACAGGAATCCTAAAGGTTCTGTTGGCGTGAGAGGAGACTGACTTAAGCAGGATGTAGCTGTCTAGTCAGGTAGACCGAGATAAAAGCGACGGATTATCTCTAGCGAGGCGACGCTAATACCGGTGAGAAAGGGTGGCCACTGGAATTTTTGCAGAAGGAATCCTTGAATGCGCCGTTCGCTTGGTGTATCGTGGGAAAAATTATTCCTACGCATCCTCCCGAGGAATGCCGATAGAACCCGAAGACTCTTTGCAAATGAGAGGCAATGTATTATCCAGCAAAGAGGGGAATCTTTTGCGAAGACAATCCGATGTGTTTATTTCCTCAAGTGATTAGAAATTTTACAAATTTTGTGTTTCCATGATACACGCCGAGGAGAAAAGAGGCGTGGACTCGCGGAGAAGAGAGGGACCTTCTTTTTTTTATGGCTTTCGGCTGCTGAGGCCATACAGCCAGCTCAATGTGATAATTCTCCCCGTGTATTAGTTTCTAGAGTATCTTGTTGCTATGAAGTATTGACACATGGACACTAGAAGGCGGACACGACATTCACACACACAACACTTAAACACCCATGCCCTCGGCCGGACTCGAACCGGCGACCTTCGGCACGTGGAGCTAGCGCTCTAGCCCCTACGCTACCGAGACCGGCAATAGGGACCTTCTTGGCGGACGGGAAGACTTCACTTCGTCGAGAACGAGCCCTCTGGGCACTGCTAGCCAGAGCAGTGTTGATTCCGTTCTGGAGGAGTGGATGACTGAGCGCCAAGTCCGATCGATGTTGTCACATGTGCTGGCTGACGTGACAAGTTCCTTGCAGTATCTGGACAGGTGCGCAGCTGAGCGATGATAGCGCCCTTGCTGCGACGCCTCGTGCAGCCAGACAGACACGGTAATTATTACTCCAGAAACAGTGTGTACTCCGACCAATCATTGAGACAGCCCTTTAACGGTCTAATGAGTGAGAGTTCTTGTTCCGCCTGACATAATTTCTGAGCTAGTTGTGTCTAAAAGCCAAGTGATTTTTTTGTTTTCTTTTTCTATTTTGAATTGAAAGACAGACTTCTATGTTTTGAAACTTTCAACAACTATTCTTTGCGCGAACAAATTAATTCCCTGGCACCCTATAAAATCCAGTGAAATCTGATGTTTACTTTTTATGATTGTAATACAAGAATCGATCTCAATATGCATAAGAGAGTTTATGCTTCAGTTGCATATGAAATTTGTAAATCTTTGTAAAGTTCATGTAAAGGTATTACAATTTCTTAGCTTCAATTAACGATAATTGTTTGTTTTCTATTTCGCAACTGTAAGACGAGGTATTGCGTTTAATTTTATTTTGAACAGACAGATGTTTAAGATTAACAATAAATATACCTCTGCCTGTAAGCATTCATGAGTACCAAATAAACCATAATTTTAGGATCTTTTCAAATACTAATAACAGAAGGAATAGTTTCACCTCTGTTTCCTGAAATTAATATATATGCTTTGCAGAAGGTAGTGGAAGGTGGCGATTTAAATTAAGCAATTAATATCCCCACCGCCCGACCAATCCACTACAAAGTATTTATCTTAGATGCAATGTGAGATGTGGCGTTTATCTGTTCTGGTTACCAACAGATTATTATTTTTGCTCCGTACCCCGGTTATGTTTAGTGGCAAGATATACCGCACAAACTCATCATTCAAACTGTGGAAATTAGGTTCGGCAGATTTTATGTGACACGGCCAATTACACTTTTGTGTATGTGGAAATGGTGTGTTATAAGTATATAAGTAAGAATATTTCTCTGAGCGTTCACGACAGTGCACTAATGCTTGTAGGAATGTGAATATAACTTTCTTACGGCTTAAACGAATGTACCATCTTTCTACGTAAGACCCTTAGGACGAAACTTTCCAGTTCATTTGGCGTCAGGGATTATGAAGGGGCTCATTCATTATATGATTCCCAGATTCTAATGATGGTATATTGATATTAGCGATTTGAACAGTACAAAAGTTGAATGATTGATCATCAAGTTTATTAATTAGTATGATCAGAAATGCTTACATTACATGTACATTCAACATTGATAACAATACTGTACAGATAAATAAGTGAATAAATAACCCAGCACACTTTGGTACTGAGCGAGGGCATAAGATATTTACAGATTAAGGTAATACTTTAAACTCACTGCAGAATACTTTTCTAAATATCGTACCTCGTCTTAGGAAGGCAGCTAAATCGTTAATTTTAAAGACAAAAGTCAGAAGAATTGTTTTCACTAAAAGTTAATCTCCTCGTAAATTTATTCCAATGCTTACATAAGTTTATTGCATTAAAGTGCAATGAAAAACCCAGCATATTGTGCGTCAAGTTTCCAGAATACTACTGACAGTTCTAGAGTAACTAATATAATACATAGTTCGATCTGTGGTTCTGGATGTGGTAAAAATTAAAGGTTTTTGCAAACACCAAGATACAATTTTTCACACTTTTATACCAGCTGTTGGTCAACACTAGGCCTAAAGCCTTAATTTTACTATTTCCCTCCTTATCAGTTATTTACTCTCATTAGTTTAGGTACAAAATAAACTCATTGCAGTTTAGCTGCGAATTGTCTTTCAGTGGTCCACGTTGATACAAGTTTAGTAACACTATATGTACCATAAAGGAAGAGGAAAGAATTCAAAACACTCATGCTATAGCTAATCGCAGTTTCTCGTGATGAGAGAAGAATTTGTAGCATCCATTATCTCATAATACGACGAATTTTAAGCAGTTTAGAAGATATTATAATTTATTGGAAGTGGGATATCCCAGGGATAATTTTACTGCTGAGGAACCCAAGATATCAAAATCCATATCCACTTCAATTGTTATTTTACAGTTTCCTGAAGTTCGCTAATCTGATATGAATATGATGATATTTTGAAAATTTATTATTAAACCGAGACTTACTGAGAAGCAACATATCATCATCAAATCTTTTAAAAGGGCTCCATCTTCCCTTCTATTTGATTTATCATGTGATTTTTATTTCTAACGGTTGTATTGTACAGTACAAGTAACTCCTGCTTGAGCAAGTGTAAGTACGTTCGACCTCGGTGTATTGATGTGGAAATCGAAGCAATGCAAGACAACTCGCATTAGTTTACCACGGTGTTCCATTAGAGACATAACATTACAAAGATGTAATCAGTTTATTCTAACGTCCGATTTTGGTATTGTCACGTTCATAAAACTTGAATCTTCTTGCAGGCTTCATGGTTGTAAAATTCCACTTACTTTGCGGGTTTAGGGCTACGTTAATGTTTTTGCTACTGCCATCGTTTTGGTATCCTGGCTCAGTGGGCCAGCAAACGATGAGGGGTTGTAACCAGCCGTCAGCAGGGGCACATCAGCCTGAAATTGTCTGAGAAAGATCCCAGGTTTGGTGCCGAAACGTTGGCAGTAACAACAATATTAACACAGCGTTAAACCCTCAAAGTAAGTGAAATTGCACTGTTTCATACTTCATCCAAAGATGTGAAAGGATAGCACATATTTTTTTTTTCTGAATTATTTTAATCGCTTTCCGTGTTTGGCACAAATTGACGGGGAAATCAATAGTGTCAGCTATTAAAGTCGTGAATCGTGCTTGTCCATTGACTGGTGTTCGTAATTATAAATAATCTCTAACGTATTTAAGTTTTGTGTAAATTTGAGTACCGATTCGATACTGCAGCGAAATCGCATGAGAATGTTCAAAGAAAATCTTTTGGCTGCAGTTCAGGTGGTTAAACTAGTCTCAATTTGAACGAAATATGTTTGAGGAAATGTTATTCCGAGAGCCAGACCCCGTGCTGTGGGGCTGGATGACACGCTAGGTGCGGTGTTTAGCTGGTGTCGGGGCTGGAGCAGGTGGTGTCTGCGGCGGCCGAGTCGCTGCTACTGTGAGCGTCCGAGAGGTCGCCGTGGGTCGCGGAGGCGGCGGAGGCGGCGGCCGGGCCGGGGCTGGCGCCGGGCGGCGGCGGCGAGCACTGCGGGGGCGGCGACGGCGCCGACGGCGGGCGCGCCGAGCACGCGCACAGTAGTTTGGAGCAGGAGCCGCCCGCCTTCTCGCACAGCGGCAGGCTGCAACACGCAGCCAGGCGTCAGACTCAGAACAACCAGCAAACACTTGCAGTTCCCGTAGTGTGTCATACAAAGACAGCGTTTCGATAACGTTCTGTGTTGTCTCCATCAGGGATCTGCTTTCGAGAAAACCAGAAGTACGCTGTGAGTGCATTGGTTTATGTAATGCCTTCGCTGTCAAAGCCGGCATACGCCCGTCCGCTTATATAAGACTATCCGCCCGCTGATGACTTACAGCGTACTTCTGGATTTCGGATACCTGATGGAGACAACGGAGAACGAAAACAGAGATCGAAACGTTTTCTCTTTTTATGACATAATCCGGTTACAGACCCGGGAAGATTATATTGCATTTACACGCCGGAAAAATCTTCGTTTACAAAACAATTTTATGTAAAAATGGCTTTATTAATGTAGATAAATAGAATAAAACATCTTAATCTACAGACTTTTCTACATAGTGATCGTTTCCTAGCATAGATTTACCCTTCTTTCTGCCAGTTTGCCTTAGAACTGCGTGCCAACTGCCAAAACACACTCATGCACTGTGTTCTGTAATTTCTGCATCGTCTCATGCAGTTAGCATCGCAACTGTCCCTCCACGAATCCAAAAAGATGGTAATCTGAACGTGCCATGTCCATCATTTCGATATGCCTGAAGAGAGGCTGATTCTTCTTCAAACTTTGTCGTTTTCGTTGGAAACCCAGTGAGATAAAACGTTCCGATACCTTAAGCTTGTGATGCATTGTGTGCTGTAGCAATTTCATTCACAGTGGTATGATGATCTCTTCTTTAAAGGTGTCATAAAGGACGAGCGTTACGGGACTGACCTTGAACGCTCGCCCATCTTCTGTTAACACTGCTAGCGCCTACGCAAACATCTCCATATCCACGCTGATCTCTGCGGTGAACTTCACAAATGCGGATTTCCTCTGTTACTATGAATTTAATGACACCATGCTGATGAAACGAAATGTTGCTAAGAGCCGTTTTATAACTGTTCCCTGTGGCGACGTGGTAGAAGCTGGTGACACCACACTAGCCCAACGTGTTGTGCAAAATCTGTAGATTGAGATGATACTATTTGTTTTCTGTATTGGTGAATTTTGATTTGTAAATACTATTACTTTTTGATTTCAGTATAATCCTCGTGTATTTAAGTTCCAAAATACTTTTGAATAGCGTTTAACTCTTTTCATATTTATTTTGGCGTAGTTTTAGTATTCCAAAATAAAACATACCTAATCCGAACAGATCAAGAAGCAATTTTGTTTGATAGCTTGAGTACTTTGTTTGTAATTTAAATCGTAACTTCACCATGTATGACGGTCGTGACATTAAAATATATTCTTACCATTACCATGAAAAAATGATGAGCGAAAAATATTTGGATCACCGGAGATAAAAATAAATACGAATGGTATAGGTAGTTATGGTATAGGCTGATTGTATTTGGCATAGAAAATTAATTTTATGATAGTTGATTTGAGAGAAAATTTATAAAAAATGAGAAAATTATACACTGAGAAAGCGCAACAAAGCTAGAGTTAAGAACCATTAATAAGCAATATAGAGTCATATATTTCGATAATAATATTGATTTGGAAATTGTTACTATTACTTGCTTAGATTAAACTTCCATATATAACAAATTTTCTTAAGCTGTCAGTTTTTAGCGCAGGTACAAGATGAAATGATTAAGAGAATAAGAACAAAGAATGGTCTGTTAAATTTTAATTGCTAATTGATTTAACCATACCAAGTTAAACAACTGTATCATTAAAATTCGAATATACCTGTCAATTTTACGTGTAATGGACGTAACAACGAATTATTTTGAACAAATTGTTCATTTGTTGTTCATGCTCAAAACTTGGCACAATAACTATTTCTATATACATAGACTATATATTTTTTGTTGTTGTTATTGTTGTTTTTTCTTTGCTACCCTAAGTCTGTGAGTGGTTGCTTGCTTGAGACTTTTCTTCTTGGAAATTAATGGAATTATTGTAAGACAGCCTTAAATTTCCATTTGTTCCATGACGGAGAAAGTTTCTTTCTAAATTGCACCTTAACATTCTTCCTGCAAACCGGAACCGACTAAGCTAATGTTGAGCACACGCCTGTGTGACTGTGCGCTTACCCGTGCACGGCGGTGCGGTAGCCGTCCCTGCAGAGCGCTGCGGCGGCGGCGGCGGCTGCGGCGGCGCCCGCGCTGTCCATCTTGAGCGCCGTGTCCGCCGCTGCGGCCGCAGCAGCTGCAGCGGCAGCGGCCGCAGCGGCAGAGGCGCCCTCCTGACCCAGCGGCCCGCCCCCGGAGCCGGGGCTGCGACCTGCCACACAACACACACACCATCAGCCTCGCTATTCAAGTGCATTCTCTTGCTCACTGTCATCACTGAATTCTATGTTCCTATGTTTAAAATTGTCGGTCAAGGACACGTCAGTCAGGATATCTAGCAGGGTAGGTCAACATGGGGTGACGATAAATGCAAAGAACAGCCAACTAATTAGGTACACAGATAAAAAAAACTAAAAGTTGATTACAATTATAACGTGGTGAAAGAATTACTTGTTGAAGATTTGAAATTTAAATATCTTGAGATAACATTTGAAACAAACTCACTTGAGCAGGACGGAATGCACACGTAGTCGAGAAAGGTTTCAAAAACTTGTTGGAAAGGCCGATGAGAGGATGTACCTGAGAAGTAAGGAAACTGTGTTACAAAACTTTTTTCATTGACTGAACCGGGGTGCTAAGAAGGGCTGCAATCAATAACTGATATGATAAAGGAGTTTTAATAGGATTAATTGGAAGACAGGAGGAGGGTGAAGAGAGTCATTGGAGTGTACGAGGCGTATATTGGAGATGAGGCGTCGAAAGATATTGGTGTAAGAACTAGCAGAGGTGCATGGAAGGGAAAATATTACCATGAGCAGAAGGTTGTAGGAAAATTTTCTTTCATAGGTAAGGCGGTCAGGGATTGGAATAGGTAACCAACTGAAAGGATGAATAATTTACCAAAAGCGCTAGTAAAATTTAAAGTTAAAATTTGTAGAGGACGAAAGTAGGCGGGTACATAAAGAGGGAAAATGGGTGTGTAGGTAATTGCCACCACAGTGTACTCCTTCGAAATTAAATTAAATTAAAAATTGAATTAAATTGTAATGTAAGTTCCAAGAACGATAAGAGTGCCACCATGGGAACACACACGACATTCTGCTTGTTTCTGGGATCTTCGTCAGCACACAACAGGAAAGGGCGACTTCTTTGTTCCCACAACGACAGGAGAAGCTCAAATGCAAATTCCCTCTTTCTTCAGCAAACGACAGTGATTTCTTTCAGACACTTTCACATATGAAAGGCAAATAAAAGAGTTTCTGGTGAAGAAAAAACATTTAAAGTTGACCATTGCCTCTACAAGAAATTATGAATTCCACAGTAAAAAAACTATGAAAAGAACTAGGGCAAAATATGAAGAGCTTGTTGGATAATGTAGTCATTGATTGGTGCTCTCACAATATTCGGAAGACAACATAAAATTTCGGTGAGAGGTCTTTCGCGATAAGCCGATGAACTCACACCTGGCACTTTATCAAGGGTAAAACCCATGTAAACCAAAAATAACGTCCAGAAACCAGTCAATGTTTGCTTAATGCAATACACAATAGATCTCTTCAACAAAGGAGATTGTAATTTTGCCCATCAATCTCACAAGTATGTGTTATACAACTGAAATTATTTTTAAATGACATAATTTCACTGTAACAGTGAAAGATTTTGAGTTGCATTGAATTACTCCCACTTTATGACAAAAATATTTTTGCTTTGGTAATGTAAAATTTAATATGTTTATTTTGTCGTGACATACGGACTCTTCACTGTGTGTATGAAGATTGACAAAGATTTTTTTAACCATGAATACGATCTCTAAATACTTCAAGCTATTATTGTTAATCATCAACTAATACTGACAATGAGATTGATGGTATTATTTGCAAACACATTGTTTGTTATCTTTTTGTTATCTTAACTCTACACACAATATCATCGATACTTAATGTCAAGTTGAATATGTTATCAGTTTAAATTACTTAAGTTTGTACTCAATTCCACTTGATTAACTGGATATTTTAACATTCCTACAGTTCACTAAAACTGAAATTATTATACCAAACTAATTATTTAAGAATGAAATAATTCTATACTCAAGATTACTTTGACACTTGAAACTTATCAACACATATATATCCTTAGCAGTTACAATAATAGACGATATTACACTGTAAGTGGCGTCATGAGGTCACTATTCAGTTTTAGGAAAGGAGGCATGCTAAGTCAGTCAAAGCTAATAGTAGAACGTGTTAGCCACAGTTGTAGCCACACAGTCGAGACACTACGTAACCGGACTTTGTCCAGAAATGCGGTTGTAGATTCCCATCACAGCTAACACGTTTGCAGCACAACTAATGACAGGTTGTACGATCTTTGTGTGTTGCCCATATCCGCAGCGGAACAGGAGAAACTAACACGTGTTTTAACTATATATGTAGCAGCGTTTGAGATACTAATAAACTGAGAACAAGGTGCGAATGAGTTTTCGTTCACAGTATGAAAACAGGAGCCGGGCATAACAGTGCTGTGTAAACAACCTACTTCTATGCTAATTGTCCCGTGAAAGGGCTCGTTAAGGCGTAATTGCCCATGCTTAGGAAACTTGTTGTCTGATGTTGGGCCTAGGCTGCTTTGTGAAGGTGAGGGAGTGCCGAACAGCGATATGAATGAATACTTCTAGACTTGTACAAATCAAAGAATTATTACTTAGGAAACCTCCGCTTCCTGCCCCAAAGTTTGGATTTTACAACACATACATCGTAAAACATTAATTGATACTCATTTCCAGAAATTGATTACCAATATTGTCTTTCCGTGCAATTTTGTAGGACTGCAGTATAAATGACTGGAAGAGCAGTTCCTCTTTATTACTGTGTCAGCTTAGGATAGCCTTTTATTTAACGTTGACACAACCTCTCTAGATGTAATCAGCTCCTATTCAGCCTTTCACCTAGGTCTGGAAGACAGCTTCTCAATAAGAAAACTTATAAGCACATATAAGCACATATAAGCAAGTTGTTCAAACAGCCATAACTCGGTTCTTAACGAGTTCTGAGTGTTAAACAGTGTAAATAAAAAATTACTTTTCCGTTCGAAGAGAAGATAATGTTTGATATTGCTATTACAGGAGATGTATAAATTCTGATCATTTTGAGATGCGCCGTCCGGGCATCCTTCTAAAAAAGCCATGGCCGAATTCCTTCCCGTCCCTTATCCCCAGTCCCATCCCGTCTCTAATGACTTCGACGTCAACGAAGTGTAAAGCCACAAGTAAAAAAAAATGAGTTGCGGCGATAACGTTAGAATTAAGCTACCTGAAGGCGACGAATGGTTAAACCCCACACAGTCGTTTCATACGTATCTGGGGATGTTGGCTCTGACGCGAAAGAACAGAAAACTCGTGTATGAAGCTATGAGGCCTGATGCCTTGTCATTCCTCGTCTTGGAGAGCGGTTGATGTCCCTCTTTTCTTCCAGCAATAATTCAAGGGAGAAAGCAGCTGCTTGCTCTTTTGTCTTTAACATAGAAGAAAAGGTGGATCGAAATGTCACAGTTCCTTACAATACACAGGATAAGATTTTACAAACGAAATATTTTGGTTAATATTGGTAGTACAAAATAAACGACAAAGAAATAATATTTTAGGTTGTATGATGTTTTTTGAATCAGAACTCGAATTATTTTGGCTATAACGATAAGTGGAGAAAAAGTTAAATCATATATAATAACATTTTTTTGTGGGTTTACAACGACTTTTTTTTAAAAAAAAGGAATAAGCATAGGAGGTAGTTAATCGCCATCAGTAACATCTATTCAGACAAAATGAGTAGATGTCCATTAACGCTCAAAGCATGGCGCATCCATCCAGCAGCGCTTTCAACAACCTCTTTAACAAATAACCAACTCTGAAATCGAATGAAGTGAGTTTTGGTGTATCGATTAATACAGTCCCTCAAGTACGGATTTGCAAATGTTAAAAGGCCTGCTTGTTCAACCTGTGTGATTAATATCAATTAATATTTAATTATTCAAATAAAATTCGTATCGTTCGTAATATATTATTTGTAATTTCTGCCTTAAATGTAATTACGGTAATCAGTCTTGTTTCATTCTATAATCAAATGTAAAAAGAGACGTACCCTTTCTTCTTTTAAGAAAAATAACTTAATTTTTTTTTTTGAAAACAACTGAAAACATCCATCTAAAAAAATAAGTCTCAAGTACGAGTAGTAAAAATAGAGAACCTCTTTGTACTTTATCTTTTTGTCTGTTACCAATATTAACAGATATACTGTATATGGTAACATATGGTGACATATCATTCTGGCTACTAAGGATTTTGCCACGATTATTGTCACAATATTTTGGCCATAACACGATAAAGCCTTGTAGATATCCTCTTCAGTCCCGAGGTATCATATATGATACCCTCAGGTATTATTTTTTTCTCGGGCGTGTGCGCGGCTGAACTTTTTCTGCCCTGTGGTATCATCTACAACACACATAGTGCTTCTCACAGCTCCATTTGTTCGATCTTCTGTCGAGTGTCACAATTTGGTAGCACTGATTGGAAACTTGGGATTCTGCAGCTGTACAGCACGTCTCGTCGAAATAACGGTTACATGTGTTTTCACTGCTTTTATGACTTATTAAATCAGTACAGACATTTCTCAGTTAAAATCAAACTATAAATTAATGTTATAACGAATTTAAAAACTTTATGCCTGTAGGTATCATATGATATGATACGAATTGTTGAAAATTTTTATATGACATTTGTATGTTGGTCTATCTACAGATCTAAAACAAATGTGAAGAATGTGTATATTAATTCATAAAATAACGCCAATACAACTGTATAATGTAGGTTTATTTACTCAGCAACTGCGGAAAAATGGCCTTCAACAACATTGCAATGTGTATATTGTTTAGGACTTATCATATATATTATTTCTATAAGGTATTTTTTTGTCACAAGCCTATATCTTCCTTCATACTTAACCGAAATCAATGAATGAGGTGTCATTATAAAGCCTATGGTCTTCACTTTGGTTAAATCGTATTTTAAGCAAGAAAGTTTTCGGAATTCGACCTTTAAAGGGCAAAAATGTAAATTTTTCTAAAAAGCTGTTTTCTGTGTTACGAGTCAGTTATCTCTCTGGATACCTACCTGAAACCGTTTTATGAAGTATCGTTTTAAAGATTAAGATCTCCGCTTTAGTGACGTCATATATTAAGCCAGAAAGTTTTCGGAATTCAACCTTTAAAGGGCAAAAGTATCAATATTTTTGCAATGCGTTTTTGTGTCACGAGCGATTTATCTGCCTTGATATCTAACCGATATAGATAAATGAGGTATCATATTAAAGAATAAGGTCTCCCCATGGTAACATTATATTTTAAGAAAGCAATTTTTCGTAATTCGACCCTTATAGGGCAAAAATGACACTTTTTCTAAAATGTGATTTTTGTATCTCGAGCCATTTATCTCCCTGGATATCTAACCAAAATCGATAAATGAGGTAGGATTATGAGGAGTAATTTCTCAGCTTTGTGACATCATATTTTAAGAAAGAATGTGTTTGGAATCCAACCCTTAAAGGGAAAAAGTATAAATTTTTCTATAACCCATTTTTGTGTCACGAGCGATTTATCTCCCTTAATATCTAACCGATATAGATAAATGAGGTACCATATTACAGAATAAGGTCTCCGCCATGGTAACATTATATTTTAAGAAAGGAATTTTTCGTAATTCGACCCTTATAGGGCAAAAATGTCACTTTTTCTAAAATGCGTTTTTTGTATCTCGAGCCATTTATCTCCCTGGATATCTAACCAAAATCGATAAATGAAGTAGGAATATAAGGAGTAATGTATCAGCTTTGTGAAATCATATTTTAAGAAAGAATGTTTTTGGAATTCAACCGTTAAAGGAAAAAAGTATAAATTTTTCTATAACCGATTTTTGTGTCACGAGCGATTTATCTGCCTTGATATCTAACCGATATAGATAAATGAGGTATCATATTAAAGAATAAGGTCTCCAGCGTGGTAACATTATATTTTAAGAAAGGAATTTTTCGTAATTCGACCCATAAAACGCAAAAAAGTCAATTTTTCTAAAATGCGTTTTTTGTGTCTCGAGCCACTTATCTCCCCTGATATCTATTCAAAATCGATAAATCAAGTACGATTGTGAGGAATAATGTCTCAGCTTTGCTGACATCATATTTTAAGAAAGAAGTATTTGGAACTCAACTATTAAAGGGAAAAAGTATAAATTGTTCTACAACGTATTTTTGTGTCACGAGCCTTATATTTCCCTTGATATCTAATCGATATAGATAAATGACATATCGTATTAAAGACTAAGGTTTCCGCCGTGGTAACATTATATTCTAAGAAATGAATTTTTCGTAATTCGACCCATAAAGCGCAAAAATGTCAATATTTCTAAAATACGTTTTTTGTGTTTCGAGCCATTTATCTCCCTAGATTTCTAACCAAAATCGATAAATGAAGTAGGAGTATGAAGAGTAATGACTGAACTTGGTGACATTATATTCAACCTCACTATTCATCGCATTTTATTCGCGAAATTTTCGCACGGGTCGTCTAGTATATATATATTATTTCTATAGGGTATTTTTTTGTCACAAGCCTGTATCTTCCTTCATACTTAACCAAAATCAATGAATGAGGTGTCATTTTAAAGCTTATGGTCTCCACTTTGGTCACATCATATTTTAAGATATGAAGTTTTCGGAATTCGACCCTTAAAGGGCAAAAATGTCAATATTTCTAAAAAGCTGTTTTCTGTGTTACGAGTAATTTATATCACTGGATACCTATCTGAAATCGTTTAATGAAGTATCATTTTAAAGATTAAGATCTCCTCTTTAGTGAAGTCATATATTAAGACAGATATTTTTCGGAATTCGACCCTTAAAAGGCAAAAGTATCAATATTTTTGCAATGCGTTTTTGTGTCACGAGCGATTTATCTCCTTTAATATCTAACCGATATAGATAAATGAGATATCATATCAAAGAATGAGGTCTTCGCCGTGGTAACATTAGATTTTAAGAAAGGAATTTTTCGTAATTCGGCCCTTAAAGGGCAAAAATGTCAATTTGTCTAAAATTAGGTTTTTTATCTCTAGCCATTTATCTCCCTGGATATCTAACCAAAATCGATAAATGAAGTAGGGTTATGAGGAGTAATGTCTCAGCTATGTGACATAACATTTTAAGAAAGAATGTTTTTGGAATTCAACCTTTAAACGGAAAAAGTATAAAATTTTCAATAACGTATTTTTGTGTCACGAGCGATTTATCTCTCTTAATATCAAACCGATATAGATAAATAAGGTATCATATTAAAGAATAAGGTTCCGCCGTGGTAACATTATATTTTAAGAATGGAATTTTTCGTAATTGGACCCTTAAAGGGCAAAAATGTCAATTTGTCTAAAATTCGTTTTTTGTATATCGAGCCATTTATCTCCCTGGATATCTATCCAAAATCGATAAATCAAGTGAGATAATGAGGAATAATGTCTCAGCTTCGGTGACATCATATTTTAGGAATGACGTTTTTGGAATTCAACACTTAAAGGGAAAAAGTATGAATGGTTCTACAACGCATTTTTGTGTCACGAGCTATTTATCTCCCTTAATTTCTAACCGATATAGATAAATGAGGTTTCATATTAAAGATTAAGGTCTCCGCCGTGGTAACATTATATTTTAAGAAAGGATTTTTTCGTAGTTCGAACCTTAAAGGGTAAAAATGTCAATTTCTCTAAAATGCTTTTTTTTGTATATCGAGCCATTTACCTCCCTGGATATCTAACCAAAATCGATAAATCAAGTTGGATTATGTGGAATAATATATCAGCTTTGTGACATGATATTTTAAGAAAGAATTTTTTTGAAATTGAACCATTTAAGGGAAAAAGTATAAATTTTTCTATAATGCATTTTTGTGTCACGAGCCATTTATCTCCCTTGATATATAACCGATATAGATAAATGAGGTATCATATTAAAGATTAAGGTCTCCGCCATGGTCACATTATATTTTAGAAAGAATTTTTCGTTATTCGACCCTTAAGGGGCATAAATATCAGTATTTCTAAAATGCGTTTTTTGTGTCTTTAGTCACTTATCTCCGTTGACAATTAAACAAAATTGATAAACGAGGATCATTTAAAAGCTTCAGGTCTTCGTAATGTCTTCGGTTCCGTTACCACATTTTAAGTAGAAATTTTTAAAAATTCTAATCTTAGAGGGCAAAAGTATTAATATTTTTACAATGCATTTTTCTGTCAGGAGCTGTTTATTTCCCTTGGTACCTAATCGAAATCAATAAATGACGTATCGATTAAATATTAAATTAGCCGCTATTGTCACATCATATTTTAAGAAAAAACTTTCTCCAAATTACACCCTTAAGGGGTAGAAATATCATCATTTCTCAAAACTTTTTTTTTTTACCTTGGTTGATATTTTATAAAAGGAATTTTTGGAATTCAACCCTTAAAGGGCAAAATTATCAATATTAGTTATAGAACGTGTTTTTTTAATTTTTTTAATACAAGCCATTTATCTTTTTCGATACATATCCGAAATCGATAAATGACATATCGTTGTAAAATTAAGGTCTCGAGTTAGGTAAAATCATAAATTAAGAAAAAAATGTTCGGCAATTGGTGCTTAAAGTGGTAGCGCGTATAAGACTGTTCAGAACCAAGTCCCCTAATTTCAGCAGCGGATATCATAGAGATGTCAATAAAAAAAAATTATTCAATAAGTAGCTTTTCTGATATTTTTTTGTTTGTTACGGAAACACTGTCGTTTTGCTATACAATTCCAATGTAATCATTTTATTCGCACAGCAACAAATATTTCAGAGATGTTGATATGTTGTGTGCATTTTGTTAAGGTTGGTTTTATTCTACTAAGGCCAGTGACAGTTTGTCATAAATACAGTGTGTTTTAAATTTAGCTAACTGTTTCGTAATATGTTGTGAGTATTTTGCGGCGTACCTATTAAACTAAATGAAATATTTGCTACAAAAGTACGGTTCTACTATTCATTATATTACAAGCATTCAACCTCACTATTCATCGCATTTTATTCGCGAAATTTTCGCACGGGTCGTCTAGTTTATTTGTAATAAAACAACATAAAGCAGTAAAGTTGTGTATACAATTTTCCTGTTTGAGTACCAAGGAATCATATATGATACCATCTATAAAAATTAATTATGGTTTCAAAATTTTTTTCCATGGTCATTCATTGTTAACTAGCATTAACACAAAGTAAATAACACAAAAGTAGATCACCTGCATTTTTCTTATGAGCTCGGGACTGAAGAGGATATGGCGGATAAAGTACTTTATTCTCTCCATCTATTGATCAGTGCGGTGAAAGATAGCTACCACTGAAAAGAATTGAAATTTAACTATTGGAATTATTAGATTTCTTGTTTTTTATTGCGGATAAAATTTCGCTGCACCTCACTCACTGTTATTCAAACTAAAAAAGAATCTCGTCAACTGAAAAATGTTGAACCATATCGATACGTTCAGATCGTTGACTTGACTATGACGGTAAACTATCGTTATTACAAACGACGCTACGGTCACAATGTGGAAGTCGCGTCACTTCACTCCATATTTTCCTTGCCCGAGAAGCTAACGTTGTCGAATGCCTTGGAATGGATCTATATCAAAGGTCAGTTTTTTTTTTCTCGGAATGGGAAAGGAGAACTGAAAAAAAGAGAAAACTAACTTGATTTTTATAAGGAAGATAAATACTTGAAAGAAAAAAAAAGCGCTAACCAACCACAATACAAAAACACTTTTGATGTTTATACCTTTTCAGTACTTGCTGGTTATTTTCAATACCACATAATTTCAATTATCTTAAAAGATTAACTTAGGTATATCTCTGCATTTACACGAAATCTTTTAACATAGCACACGGATAAGTTGATTTTTACTTTAGCCTAAAAATTCACACTTTGGTGAACTATAATTGGTTGTAGATATCAGAAAACCTCATCACTTATTGTTTTAAAATAACGCTGTGATCTTACATGAGTTTTTTGTGATTACCGAAGCCTCGCTCTGACTACCTAGGTTCTTTATGATCCCACTGATAGTATTAGAAAACAACAAAAACGCGTAATTTCTAAGTGTTGTTCACACTGGTTCCACTCGTCATATTCCATATGCTAGCAAGTGAAATGTTTTCCGTATTTTGCTAAAGAAATTTTGTTTTATTGCGAGAGAACGAATTTTGATAAGAATTAATAGCTTTTTATAATGTTGGATTGATGTTAATAACCAAAGCTCTGTGCTGGGGCTATGTCTGTTTGATTCGGCTTCACACACAAAATATAGAGCAGGTTTAATTGAGGTTTTCACAGTTTAAAAGTTCATACTCTGGCTTAGAATCTGAGTTACATCTTTTGATAACATAATTTTTCCGTATAATCTGTCTTTCACACTTAGATTCTGATTTCAAATGTGAGATACGTCTCATTACGCTGCATCACCTGGCGCCCGGACACTAAATCAAAATATTTTCTTAAAATTTAACATTTTCCCTCTAATCTGCCATAACCTAATAGCTACCTAATAGATTTGACGAGATTTTCACATTATTGAACCTTAGAATCAGGCTTGAAATCTACTTTATCTCTACTGCGAATGGAGCAGAAATTTAAAATCTCATCGAAATATTAACAAAGTAATACAAATTACAAGGAAAGGGAAAATGACTCATCACTCACCAAAGTTGGAGGCAGCGACTGGAGAAGAACATATATCACGAACACTACACAATATTTCGGTCTTAAATCTTATTAATGCTAAAGAGAATGAGTCATGTGGCTCGGGAGTTGTGCACACACCGAAGTTCCTTACATGACTGAGTGGATTATCGATATGTCGATATATCGTTAATGATGAGTCATTTTCACTTTCCCTGTAATTTATATTGCCTAAACCCGTTTCCTTTTTCCTTTGTTTAGTAACATAGTAATACATATGACGTTATACTAACACCATGCACAGGATGTTTCCACAAGTATCGGGAATTCAGTCTATAACAGAATTTCACAACCGGAGTCCGTGGACCTGTCCTAAGAGACCCGCGGACAAAATAAAAATAAAATTAATAATTACGTGAGAGCACGCAAACTCTGCCCACAATGTGTGATATGTGTGCTGAACTATCAAATGACAGTTCTAGAATAGCCAATTTCCAATTATTACTATTATTAATGGGTCCGTAGCAAGTCCGCCGTTGTAAAAGGCTGGGAAAGGCTTGTGTGTAACACTATACATGAGTGAGTGCTAAAGGCATCAGAGAAATCCATGTAATTTAATGATGGTTATTCGCTGGTCGACGAGAAAACGAATGAGGATTTATTTGATCCACGTGAACTAAGTCCTATAAAGACAAATCAACTTATATACGAGATACAATTAATGAGCCTCTGTTAATTATTTCGTAAATGTAATACGCAGTATCTCTTTTGTGTTTTATCGTCGAAGACTTATTTATGGTAGCTATTCTTCTTCTATGAATGCTATACCCTTATAAGAGTGTAGGTGGTTACCAGGGGGAGTGTTTACCCCTACACGACCACCTCCAGAGGGAATGAAGCTGTGACACAGTTCGTGAGTGTTGCTGAGCACGGAGCAGTTTTCCCCGGAGGAGTTGTTCGCGATGTTTTAAAAGGTGACTTCCGGTTATCTTCGGATACTCATACAAACATCACGGGGTATAATGAGCGCTTCTTTCTTATGTGATCTCAATATTGTAAGAGAGGCTAGGTATTATGTGGGGTACCCATAATTATTGGTTTAATATTTTAGAAATATTATTTAATATTAAAATAAATCTTTAAAAAATATATTCCTCCGAAGTACATTTTTATCAGTAGTCAGAGGTATTTTGTGGTACCCTAATGTTCTTGTATAATTGATGAAAAGTTACTCTAATTTATTTTAAGACATTCTTCATTTGGTTATCCCCGATTGGGTGTTGTACCCTTTTGCAAGTATAACCACAAACTCGGATGAACCCATACTAATACACAAGAAATTAACTGAATTATCTACAAATGAGGACCGAGCGTGGTGGTGTAACGGTTAGAGTTCTGGCCTCGCATTCGGGAGGACGGCGGTTCGAATCCCCGTCCGGGCATCCAGATTTGGGGTTTCCATGGTTTCCCAAATCATTCCAGGCAAATGCCGGGATGCCTCCTTCAAAAGGCCATGGCCGAATTCCTTCCCATTCCTTGCCTCCCATCCTTTCCCGTCTCTATAGACCTCGCTGTTAAGAGACGTTAAGCAGTTAAAAAAATACAAATGAGGAGCTGAAACCAATATTTGAACAAGGATACCAGAATTACTTATTAGAAAAGCAGATACCAATTTTATATACAGCATTATGGGTAACTGCAGGTTGTTTTGCCGTCTTTCTGTTTAGTAGAACGTCAATTTAGCGCAGTTATAATCCTCATTGGTAAAAACAGAAAATGACAGGAAATTGGTGCTCATGAAGACTTATGAATCTCAAAGCAACCCGACAGGTTCATCCATCTCATTGGAAAAATAATGACTGCTTCTGTATTTTAAAACAAACGATATATAAATACTGCTTTAAATATCACAATGTTTTATTTATATTTCATTTTTCGTCACCATTTACCATCTAAAACATCAAAATTTGTTATATTATGGTCACATTTTTTCTATAAAAAGTGGTCCATGGACATAGTAAGGCGTTGAGGGATTTTTTTTTTTTTTAAATAGTATGTTGGAGTGATGGCAATATCTATTTAGATATTATTTAAACATTTAAGTGAAATTTGCAACTCACGAAATTCATAAACTGTTAAATCTCAGCTAATGAATTAATACTAACCTTTGAAAGAGCTTTACCAGGCAAAAGGGAAGCAATTCTGTCTTTAAGATTAATACTTGAAGGGTGGATCAAGAAAAACAAAGATACTTTTATGGCATTTGATAATGTTAGGGGGGACAAGATGTTCAAAATTTTAAAGAAGTTAGGTCTAAAGTATCGAGATAGAAGAATACTCTATAAACTATATAAGAATCAAGTGGCTGTAATAAATGTAGAGAATCACGAGAGACATGCATCAGTTAAAAAGGGTGTGAGACAAGGTTGTATTCTATCCCCGTTAATATTCAACTTGTACGTAGAAGAAGCAATGAAGAAAGTCAAAGAAAAAATTTCCATGTGGCATAAGTTTTCAGGGAGAAAGAATCAGTATGCTACGATTTGCTGACGACATTGTCTTGTTAGCAGAGAGGGCTGAGGATATTGAGAAGTTACTGAATGGCATGAACAAAATACTGAAGGAAGATTTTGGACTGAATATAAATCAAAGCAAGACAAAAGTGATGAAATGTAGCAGAAATGATACCAATATTAGTAGATTATATATAAAAATAGGATCAGATGCAATAGGAGAAGTAAGTGAATTCTGTTAATTGGGAAGTAAAATTAGAACCGATGGCCGAAGCAGGAATGATGTTAAAAGCAGAATAGCACTAGCAAAAAGAGCATTCATGAAAAAGATAAACCTTTTAGTTTCAAATATTGATCTAGGAATTAGAAAGAACTTCTTAAAACTCTTTGTGTAGAGCACAGCAATTTATGGTAGCGAAACATGGACTTTAGGAATACCAGAAATAAAGAAAATTGAAGCATTTGAAATGTGGTGCTAGAGAAGAATGCTGAAAATTAAGTGGACAGACAAAGTAAGAAAAAAAGTTTTGGAAATGATGGGTGAGAAAAGAAGTTTGTTGAAGAAGCTTACGGAAAGAAGAGACAGGCTGGTAGGTCATATTTTGAGACACGCTGGATTGGTTAATTTGTTAGTGGAGGGAACAGTCGAAGGTAAGAACTGTAGAGGAAGACAGAGATTAGAATATATGAAACAGATAATTGAAGACGTGAGCTGTAAGGGGTATGTAGAATGAAGAGGTTAGCACAGGATAGCAAAGGATGGAGGATTGCATCAAACCAGTCGAAAGACTGACGACAGCAAAAAAAAAAAAAAAAAAAAAAAATGTTGGAGTGACGGCAATATCTATTTAGATATTATTTAAACATTTAAGTGAAATTTGTAACTCACGAAATACATAAACTGTTAAATCTCAGCTAATGAATTAATACTACCCTTTGAAAGAGCTTTACAAACCCGGAAACTCGAATCAAGGATTCAGCTATTTGAAATTTTCTCGGAATCCAGCATTTTCAGCTATACTTATGGGCTTCATATCCACGTAGGAAGGTGCTTATTGTGGTACAATAAATCTGAGCTTCTGTTTCCAGTTGAGCACCCTCGACGTTAAATTTTACGCCTAGCCATTTGTTATTATTTGGCACCGTTTTAAAAAAAATTTCCACGCATGGGATGCTTGCTTATGTTGGATTTTTACAGATAAGAAAGCAAAGAAACCTAAGATGTGCAGTTTGTAATCAATCAATAATAAAAATATAAACGCACTTAAATATCACTCTAATTTATATGAATTATTTTAAATATATAAATCACATGCGAAAATGTAAACAATTCGAACTTGCGGCAAGTTTGCGGAAATCGGAATAGGGACATCCGTCCTCCAAATCTCCGCTTTTCCCCACCATACCACACAATCCCGGCCAGTAGTATCAGAGAAGAATAGGGAGCAAGACAGTCGTCCTGCGAACCTCCGAGCTGCCTCCACTATACCACACAATCCACGATGATAGTACCGAAGAGGTCCAGTAGTGATCTTCCTCCGCCGGCGCCGGTTGTATTCGCTTCATTCCTCAGTTCTACTGTAAATGATGATGTGTGTGTTGATTGTATGGTGTTGCGTGTGTTGTGGTTGAGAGATGAAAGAAGGGAGAGGACATCCCATTAAGGCCTGCTCTTCCGAAAAACACCAGGGGACTGCCAGACGTAACAACCGCATCCGAAGACGAACCAACATCAATAGTGTCGTATGCCCTCGCTCTATTCGGTTTTAACCAAGGACTCTGGGGCACAATGTGGTGATTAGGAATTATGCACCACCACCTCTCCTACTCTGCCAGACAAGTCCTGACGGTGAAAGTTTCCTCCACTACCAGGAATTAAGCTCGTGTGAGCGCTGGACACCATCACGGGTATGGTAGCTATTCCAGGTGTTGTTGTTGTAATAGGACACGTTGTTACTAGCTTTGATTTGTCTTACCGTACTCACCGAGCAGCAGAGGCGGCGCGGCGAGCCCGAGACAGCGCATGCGCCACGCGTCTTGCAGCAGCTGCAGGCGCGCCTGCTTCCGCCACTTGGCGCGCCTGTTCTGGAACCACACCTGCAACAAGCACCACACCTCACATAACAAGGGGCCCCCTCGACCCCTTCTTATCGACCCCCAGATTAAGTATTTTATAAAAACATTTAATCGTTTTTAGCATTTATGATGTTAAGCAACAAGAAGACAACACAACGAAAGAATTTATTTTAATTTTATCCATAATTCTCTATATTGAAGTGACTGTATTAATCAGACAAATATAGAATGAGAAACAGCCTTCAGTCACTAGAATACAACTTTTATTGTATTACACAATGCATTTCGGACCCTGTGGATCCATCTTCAGCTGACTATGGTATTTACATTTGGTTTTGAATTTTCCTTAAGCGAGATTCGTGCCTAGTAAAGTTTGTTCCTGCACTGCAAAATGAACAACAGGAACAAACTTTACTAGGCACGAATCTAGCTTAAGGAAAATTCAAAGCCACATGTAAATACCATAGTCAGCTGAAGATGGATCCTCAGGGTCCGAAATGCATTGTGTAATACAATAAAAGTTGTATTCTAGTGACTGAAGGCTGTTTCTCATTCTACCTTTGTCTGAAAGAATAGTTCCCATACCTTACAAAATCCACCCAATAACATTAAAAGAAATAGGAAATATTTTATAATAACAAAATTATGGATAGATGGAGATTTGAGTTTATTCCTTAAATCGTATGTGTCATAACACGTAAAATACATATTTATCATTAAAAATTTAATATAATTTATACTGGTTGATAAAAAATCCTTCTTGCTGCCATTTAGCGACTACTATTGAATACTTTAAAAATGTGTTAACATACCTTTTTAATAAAATAGTTGACAATAGTGGGGTGGATGTGTCTGAAGAGCAACAGCATGATTATCGACATTCGGTTGAAAAGTCTTAAGTTTTAGTCGCAAATCATCACGGTTTTTCTGGTTCAACCTGTTACTCTGTTTTGTCAAAATTGCGTTCGCGTGGCTAGAACCAGCTTCAACCACGTATGAATTTGGGAATGCAAGTAAGAAAGGTTCGGTTTCTGCTCTGAGCTTCATTTATTTAGTAGCAATATTGTTATTGCTCCAAACTACACTGAGGTTTTTATTTTTAAACAACGCTTTAGCTTGGGGATCTACATATATTTAAGTCAGCTCAACTTCTAAGCCAGGTAGCACATTGTAATGTGTTTAAATACTTAATGAGTTCTGATAATGTAAGTCGTATACTGTTTATTATTGCTACTGATATCACGTTCACGCTTCTCATATAGAAGAGGTTCGAATGTTTTGGTCTTCAGTTAGCTATTTCCGAGCGCATGGCTATATGTCATACTCCAAGTACCACTATACGCTATCGATAAAGTCAGCACATCTATGAAACGAATTCCACAAATTACAAAAGGTTTATTTTTTAAATTGAAATCAACAGTAATGCGCCATATCCAGCCACCAGACACTTTAATACTTCATCACCGAAGTTGCTAGGTTCGTAAATAAAAAGTTAATGAACGTGAGTCGTAACCACAGTGAATTCAAATAACAAGTCAGTAAACCATATTTCTATACCATATTTGCAGTGACTCAACAATGTCGCCAGTCCATCGTCATATCTACTCGAGATTAATCCTAAATTTGTTCACAGCTCCGCCCACAATATGTCCGCTGTATGCATAGCCTTTATAGTAACCGCCCCGGTAATTTGATGACAATGTGAGCGGATCACGAATCACTTAGCACGTCCCAACAGTACATACGTCACCGTCAGAGTCCTCCACTCAACTAACTCTCCTTCCCGCGATATTGATTATCACCCTTCGGTATTGTACTTACACAGATCCGTATAACTCTCACTGTTGCCCTACAAGCTCCACTATGAGAGTCAAGCACTAAAATTTGGTAAATTGTAGCTATACAGCGATACTCTCAATTACTGTAATCATTAGCTACAGTTGATTTCAATCATAATACTAAACAGGAAGTAACATTTACGTTGCCATAAAACACTAAAGTGGGTGACGATATTCCTAGTTTAATATGGAAACAATAGCGAGAACTTTAACAATTGCTCTTAAAAGCCTTTAAGATCTTACAGTTCAGAACAGTTCTGGCCCAATCTCTCATCAGAAAATAATCTCGTCGGTAGCAAGTATAATGTGGTCACTACAATACTTTTAATATTTTGAAATAAGTGTGAGCAACGCTTGTAACAATGCGTAACTGCAAACTTAAAGGGTTTACCGACTGAAACTGATTAGATCACAATGGAGTATTCAGTCCAAATCTATTCAGCATACTCTCTGTTCTACTCTTAACTGCTACAGAATATGCTTGCTCAGTTTGATATAATTTATTTCATGTCAAACAAGTGTTAGGGACGGTCAAAGAGACTTGTAGTGATGAGTTTTTCGAAAATTATTCCAACTCAGCGATTATACAACCTCGCAGTTATAACGGAAATCTGATTTCGATGACGAATGATTGCAAAAAGAAGAGAGCGAAATTAGAGTTTGATAGTTCTTTACATGGACATAATCTCCTGCGCAGAGACTTAAGCCGAGCAAGAATTACCTACGAACATTTAAAAATTAACAGTTCCAGTTGAAGATTAAAGATATCCATCCTTAGCGTAATAACGTGTATGAAGAGAATTACAAAAAATGGAAGCTTCTCATTAGGATGAGGCTTGCAGTAGGCAGTTCATTTGGCGACTTGGAGAAGTATCCAAGCTTACAAGGCCAAGAGTGCACAGACGATCAACTGTTAAGTGCATGTTTCGATGTCCACTGACTTCATCTCGCTCCAAGCTATCCAGAATACAATGAACGTGGCTAAATTCTGGTACACAATAATTTTTAAAATCATATATAAGATATGTAACTGTCTATACGTATATGTTAACGCGAGAATACAGGTTACTTCATAATAACAACGAAAACCCTTTGAGTGCTGTGTGGCAAGGCAAACTTGATAATGTATCAGCGCGGAAGCCAAAACTGAAATACATAGTTTTGGGGCTATGAATCTTAAAATTTGTTCCAAGTGTTTTTGGTGTTCTAATAGTCAAGCAAACCAGTACCCGTCAGCGTAGGGTGGATGGATGATCTGCGCCTGATAGTCCTACGCATATACCTAGATAGTCCGTGGTTCGTATCTACCGTGGAATTCTATTATTATTTAAAAACAAAACAAAAAAACTACCCCAATGGATTTGATACCACTTTGCCATCATCAGGTATTGTGGCTGCAACTTAACGGATCTCCAGCATCACCTGGACGACACGTTTCGAAATAGAATACTTGGTAGAGGGGACACGCTTCCATGGCCATCACGATCACTAGATCTAACACCTCTCGATTATTTTCTGCGGGTTAGTACGATCCTCCTATGACACCAGAGGAGGACCTTATCGCGCGAACACACGCAAGATTGAAACATTGAGCACATAAATGCACGTATTTGACCACGTGCATGAATCTCTGCACCAATGGGTTCTGACGTAGGAAGTCAAAGTTATGAATCTCTTTTGAAACTGAACGCATGATGTGATGCTCTTTCCGGGTTTCTTGTCGAAATGTCATTACCATATCTTAACTATTCTCAAACGCTGACGTCCTGCAGCACCCAAACCACGCTTTACCAGCATTTGTCTCCTCTTGAAACAATATAAGCTTTTCTTCCCGCACAATCTACTAAGCATTTTCATTTTTGTTCTGAATCGCCTTGTCTGTATTTGAAGTCTGTTAGCAGCAATGTTCATAGTTTTGAGAAGTTTAATTTGTCCCGCGATGTACTACTGCTCTTTATACTTGTCAAGAGTCATTCCTGTGCGATTAATACCGGCTATCTGAACAGTATTAATGTCATATTATTTAGATTTGGCATGAATAAGCGATGTTGTTGGGCCATAACATATCTTCAGCCTGAGTCTAGCTGTCCTTTGTCGATCCTGACGAAAACCAGAGATTCTGCCCTGAGTTGCAACACAAGTATCATGTTTCACTCATTATGCATATTACATACATGCGTCGTGCTCTGCGCAGTTGTAACTCGAGGATATGAAAACACAATAGTGCAGCACGTGATATTAGTTGTAAGGCGCGCCTGCTGCACTATTGTCTGGCTGTCCCGCGGTGCGTGTGAGTCCGCGTCCACATTATCTCCGCTTCCAGCTCCCAAACAAAGCCTCATTCCATTACGCGCCAGTTGTGAACTTGTGCAAGAGTTTGCATTACCTTAATGCTAGTAATATTTTAACATACATAAATTTAATTCATTTATTTATTGCACTAATATTTAAGACGATGCGATTCTGAGTGGCCAGATACTAAATTATGTAACATCAATGTTAGTGTCAACCATCATCATCCTCGTTGATTCAGCATTGTACTTGGTAGATGATTGCATCAGTTACATATGGAGGCAGAATCTCCTCTCAGTTTATTGAAATTTTCCGTTGACTACTTTGGTGTCTTTTGATAGATAGATCACTTATCATTTGTCTGCTTATAGCAAGTTGTTCTAGATAGTGCGGTGAAAGTAATTCTTATGGCAGCCCAAAATTTAAATTGTCAGCTTCCAGTTTGGGAGTAATTGTGAAAATTGACCTGACATAAAACTATAATATCTTTTGAAATGGCACGGTAGAAAACGTGAAAGCAGAAACATTAATTTGCAATTCAGAAGTTTAAACATCTGCTCAGAAGGTGATCATCAGTTGATATTAACAGCAGAATACTTCGTAAATGTCAGTTATTACGTCGCAGAAAACGACGATATTTCTCAGGCAAAGGAAAAAGTTCTGTGTTTTGAGAAACAATGAACAACTCAACAATGCGACAAAAATTTGCACTAGAAAATTTTAACCGAACAGTGATCGTGATTGACAGCTAACTTAATTCTAACCTGGTATGAAAAAATAATTTGAATTAAAAATTATTTAAATTTGTTGGTAGTTTTTCTGAAAAACCAATTTCTTGAACATAAATATACTTGGACAAAAATAAAAAGAATTGGTGGTCTATTATAATCTATATTATTAAAACACGGAACTAATGTTGTTTCCCGTAAAATTAAGGACGACTGTCATTACTTATTGAATCAAGTAATTCAAAAACCTCTCAAATAAAGAGCTTTCAAGGAATTGTAGGAAATCCAGCTATCACGAATATGACATACGTTCTTCGCAGAACGAAGGATCATTCTAAATTGTGATTAACAGAAGGAAATCACAACGGTGCCTAGATGGTCCATAAGAGAAATTATGATAAAACTGTAAAACAGTATTTACGTTAAATAGATAATTCTGTTAAAAGGGAAATTGATATGAAAAAAAGACAAGCATTTGACATATAATTAAATTAAATGAACAATTAAGTCTCTGTAGCTAAAAGACAAAAGAACTCAAAGAAACATGTGGTGAGGAAAAGCAGTAGCTGCAGCCAAGGAAGAGACTTGAAGAGGACTTTGCTTAAAGATACTGACTGTAACTTCTACACAGTAAAGGAAACTATGTTAAATTACAGATTAAATTGAATTTTGTTGTAAGGGACTGAGCTGGTCCTGTTCGTGAGGCTCTGGCAGTCCGGTCCGGTTGACCACAGAGGAGGTCGCTTGGAGAGCTGGGCGGGTTTTCTGAGCCAACTGAAACAGATTCCGTTTTCAATGGAAAAGATACGACTTGGAAGGGAAATGACTTTTGGGACGCTGTAAAGTGGTGCGGAGTGCTGTGGTTGGGAGAGACTGTAATGAAAGAACGAAATATAGGCGGTGAAAAGAGAGGGTTTTCAACTGTACGAATGTAAAGAGATTGTTGTCTGGGAGAAACGGTTTGGAGAAGTCGAGAAAGTTGTCTGCTGTGAAAGAGATTCTAATAAGGCGTAATGTTCTCAGTTACTGAGCTGTGTATTAAATTATTTAACATTAATGTAATTGTCAACAATCATAATCCTCGTCGATTCATCATTGTACTTGTTAGTTGATTGCATCAGTTACATATGTTTTTAGCAAAAAATATAAGTATTGCTCAGATGTACAACAGTGATTTTCTCGCCGTCATTCACCGATGAAATCGAACCTGAACCAAATGTTGAATGCAAGAGCTTACAGGTTTAGCTGACACTGTCGGCAGAAGAACAGTCGGCGTACCGGAATAAGCAGAGACTAGATGTTCCGAGGACCATTGCCAGGGATTGTGTTCCTTGCATTTCTCCAGAGGGACCTAAATGAGGACGGATCATAGCAACTCACTCAAGGAAGGCAAGAGTTTCAAGCTCGCTCTCAGTATATCCCTGTGCCGTGTGAGGTGGCATTTGATCAAACTGATAGGTCTTGGTTCCTTAAATCTCATCTCATGAATTTGATGTGAATTGCGCACGAAGATATTAATCCCATGAAAAAAATTCAGAGGTCACATTAAAAAAAAAAAAAAAAAAGCTTAGTAGCGTTAGGGAGTATTTTTTAACAAATTATAGGAGCTTAGCAGTATTATGGAGATTGTTTTACAAATAATCACTCATACAACACAAGACGCCATTCAAAGTCATTGCAGATCTCAGATAAATCAAATTTGAAATTTCGTTCTCAAGCTTCATTATCACACAATGTGGAAAAAACGTAGTCTCCAACCTCGTAGCACATTTACATATACAATGTTACATGCTATCCACTATTACATAAAATTTCTAAACATGAATCAAGTTTTTTGGTGATCGTTTTTCATCTATACTAAACAATCAAAATGGATTATGCGGTAATTGTAACGATTTAAACATAACGTGCTTCAGTTTCACGCCTCTGTTCTTAAATTCGGATCAATAGTCTGAATCCATTAGATATTACATTTATGCTGTCAGGAAATGTTTCATGTCATGAAGATTTTATCTTTTTACTTCATTTCAAGCTCAGTTTTAGTATGTATGACATAAATAGAATTTAAAATCAAATTCACACTTATAGTACTGTAAAAATTTTGCTCATAATAAATTACATAAAATTTCTAACATTGATTTATTTCATTCGATCACACCCAGATTTCAGTTTTTCAGACGAGTGTTGGGATGATTCCTTCAAAATTCTAAGGCAGAATTCGTTGCCATTCATTGTCCCAAATCCTGTTTCGCCTACGATTACCTTGGCAAGCCGTAAAATTGCAAAAATAGAGAGGTACTAACCTCGTCGGGCAAGATAGAAATGCCATTAAAGTAACAGTTCTCACACATAGCTGCCACAATCAACGTTGAGATACAATGACTTATTTTTCTGGGAAACTTTAAGAAAGTTAACACTTTTGCGTGGAAGTTAGATGTAAGGTGCTCCTTTTGAACACAGTTGTTATTTAAAAATTAAAACAAAAAGAGAAATAGAAACTCTCAATACAGAATATGTGCTCGAAAATTTAATCAATTCCATTCACCCAGCGAGGTAAATAACCAAAATTAAATTTTTTTATTACAAAACTTCCTGTGTAGAATAATATTAGGAAGAATTAAATCAACATGAGTCTAAGGTAATTTCAGAACATATTAAAATATTTAGTTAACGCAAAAAAAAATATCAAATGATCACAAGTTTGAAAATAATTTCAAGTATTAAGAATTTGTCACACTAAGGCAGCGAGAAGATCATACATAACACTAAACAACACTTTAACTGGACAATGAGGACCGAAAGGGGAAAAAAATGTTATTTCAATGTAATAATTTAAAAAATTTAAACTGATGTTGAAAATCAATGTTAAGAATAGTAGGTAGATAGGTTTAGCTGAGTAGCTGATTGGAAAAATATTAGCTTTATAGAGTGAACTACACAATATGCGATGACAAAATCGTCAGGTACATCATTCATCGCGAAAAAGAGATATGAAGAATACTATTATGATTTGATATAGAAAACTGCTATACCAGCGTACCCCTAAACGATTATCTGGAAATAATACATTAAAATGCTTTTAACACACTCAGTGATGAAGACATAGGAATACTTAAACTGCTGAAATCACAAAGTGTACTACTTTAACGAGTGGCGTTCCGCACATCACCAATGCTTACTTCAAATTTAGTAATAATTGCAAAGATATTCACGAACCATGTGGAAATTAAAATATTCAGAAATACCAACACAGCATAGGATATATAACATCAAGTACCAGTTCATATATGTTACTGATATAACCTATCTAGTCAATGAACCAGTACCTCGTATATGCTGTTGTAAGATATATACACAAAAAATTCATGACAGGAAATGAAACAAAAAGTGTAAAATATAAAAAAGCGGCTATCACTCATGTGGTAAAATTAAAACGTTGGTTTCAAAGGTAGGGATCAAAATAGAACGATGAAAAACACAAAGTAGCTTCAATAATTTGAATAAAACACACCTAAATAAAGGAAAGTATATTATGGAATCATCAAAATCACCAAAGGTTATTAAAAATGTATTTAAAAATACACTAAACGAACGATAAACGATATAAGAAAATGGACACTAAACAAAAAAATATAAATGAAAAGAATATAATTACTATTATCAACCAATGTTAACACAAAACAATACTCAATTATAGACACTCAAAAATCAAGGATTCAGCATAACAGACACATATTAAAAGTAATAGTCACAAATAACTCTCACAGATATACTACCATGCTCATATGTATCCGAACGATCTGAATCGCTCATAGCTATATTTCATCCCAAAACTTATTCAACCCTTCCTACACATCTGTTTACACATTCCTATACCCTGTAGGTTGCATACTCACGTGAATATCCAAAATTGAGACTCACCCACCTCACAAAAAAAGTGATATATTTTAACATATTCGTTGTACAATCGAAAATATGGATTATTTTTCGTTAATAAAAGAGTTGTGTGGACATTGAATGCACATCATTTTAGTTTTTAAAATTACCGCTTTCAAACAAAACATTAATTTTGAAGATACGCTAGTGTCAAAATTCTATTCAGACCTCCTATTATCAGAAGAAATTGTTCTACTGTCTTTGAATAGGCCTATGTGACGTTGAAGGCAAAATTATAGTCAGAACCGATAAACGTCTTGATCATAAACTGTTTAACAATTTTGGTCAAATCGCTTAAATCAGTTAATGATCGTTTGTTGCACAGATCTTAACTGTCTAGTGTCGTATTCTAGAAAGGTAATTATTAATGTGTTGATAAGCTAATACCCTTAGTCCAAACTGAAAACAGAAACGCTTCCCTCCTGGTTACCAACACTTAAATTTTTTGCCAAGTCAGCAGAGGTTTAAGAATTTCAGAAGATTATTCTAGGACCTTACCTGCACCCTGGCCTCGGAGAGGCTGATCCTGAGGGCGACCTCCTCCCTCAGGAACACGTCCGGGTAGTGCGTCTTCTGGAACAGGGACTCCAGCTCCTGCAGCTGCTGTGGCGTGAACGTGGTGCGGTTCCGGCGCTGCTAAACAGACACGCCATGCACAACTCTCAAACACAACACAGTAACATCACTTAGCTTACGTCATCACGATATTTTTGGTTTGGTAGTGATTTTCTAGCACTAATAATAACAGTGGACAAAGAATAGTATGATTGATTTAGTCGTCTTCTTGCTACATGCACAACTCTCAAACACAACACAATAACAACGTGTCAAAGTGTTCAGTATTTCAAAGAATAAGTAGTTTTGGTAATACGTCCCATCAACGCTTTCACGTACTAGTGACCAATTTCACCAGAGCAAAAAGAAATTTGCAACCTTAACTTGCTACGTAATTGATGATAATAAATAACATGTATATAATCACTGGATTGTTTATGTATATTAATATAAAATATTAATAATAGTTACGAATTTGATATGGGTAGTCGGTGATATGATACTGAATAACACTTTCAAAAATGTAATTAGCAATAAAGAGTGATAAATTTTACTTTTGGCTAAACTTGCGTTCGAGTTCTTCATATCAACTTTAAAAGATATCCCCATTTCTGTTTATTCCCAATGAAATATAATCCTTTATGCTACTTTGTTTTATTGTTGCCTTAACGCTAAAAAAACTGGTCACACGTTTCAATCTAACGTCATTTTCAAGAATGTCTCAAACAGTTTGACTGCGGCCATTTATTATCATGTTTTGTTAGGTTATTATTATCACTATACAGCATAAATACAATGCATAAGATAGCCGGTAGTCTATTTTAATATTAGTCTTACAAACAAGAAGAATTAAAAATTTAATTAAAGGCTATTTGTACATGATAATAAAGTGATCATATTTACACCGTCGTGAATGTACATAATTCAGATATTCGGTACTTCTCGAACTCATGTACTAATATATATTGACTTCGACAAGTAACCCATGTATGAATTCGCTCAATTGATGCTGCTAGTGGAAACAGCACAAAACGATTTTCACTACGTTTTTTTCATTTTATCTTCCTTCGGTAAAACAAAAATAACAGTAATATAAAAACATTTGATCGAAACATTTTGTACCACTTTTAGCTCCTTTATTGTAATTTAAAAAGCACTTTGCAAACTTAATGGCTGCACGAAAGAATTTATTAATACTTTACTTGAACCAAGATAGTACCAACAGATCTTGATGGACCTTGTTTTATATGCGATGTTTAGAAGTTTTGTTTTCGCAAAAACGAAGAACACGCAGAAATTTTTACATTCGTCCTAAATTACAGTATGGATAACACTAGCTGCTTTTGTTTTTTGTTGGTAGCTTATATTCTGAAGTAACATTTTGTATCGCTCCTTTTCACAAGCGCACTGATGAACGCTTGTATTTAACTCGATCACTTCATCACGATATTTTTGGTTTGGTAGTGATTTTCTAGCACTAACAATAACAGTGGACAAAGAATAGTGTGATTGATTTAGTCGTCTTCTTGCTGATCTATGCAGGAACACAAGTTTTTCTCCTCAGTGAATTTTATCGTATTTGTCCTAATGCAATTATACCAATATATGTAGCATTTCGAATGTTATTTGAATGTAGCTCTGCACAGTATTGTATTTCAACAGGTTAAAAAATGTGTATGAGTAAACCATTATCACCTTCATTATTCAGAAAATTTACGTTTTTGTATCTTTAGGGGGTAGTTTTGAACATCCGTTCAACTAAGATTTGCTACTTTAATTTTCTCACGGATTATAGCGATAACATTTCAAAATTAATAGAGAGCAATAATTCGTAGGTCATCGTAAAATAAGGGGAAATTCAAAAATCGCAACCTTTTAACATCAGAGTAAACATAGGTCTCTGCAAAATTACGGTGTTAACTAATTAAACATCTTTAATGTGAATAACCACCTACCAAAACTTTGCCATAAACAAAATGCTCAGTTACAGCAATATAAACCCTGGTATTTAATTTTTAAGCCTGAAATCTGAAGTAACTTACTCCACGAGTAAATATCTTTATCACAACAACATATCTGAATTACGTTTAGTCATTAGCAATGACAAATCATAAAAACCGGTTTCTCCAGTCCAAATTTCGAGAAGAAACACAGTTTACACTCAGTTATTCATTCCTTAGACAATCTTGAAAGCAGCTACTCCACTCACCAATGAGTCTGAATTAGCTTGGGCTGTAATTGACATCCTAGTGGACAGCAGGTAACAAGGGTAGACGGTTCTGACAAATTAACTCTCTGAGAACGATTTGAAGCGTAGCTAGCTGCAGGCAGAACACTTTCACCTCGGAGCATTAAACAGAAAATTCAACGATCGGATTAATTATTGACTACATAGATGGTAGAAAAAAAAAACTGTCAGTTCTCTCTTCCATAGCTCGTGCCAACTCGAGAAGGTTTCTCCTGTAAAGACATTAATTTCTTTGTTTCGGTGAAAGAATTCGGTAGCAGCGAACAATGAAACTAAATTACGCGCACTGAAAAAAAAAGATCCATAACTGCATAAGAAAAGCTTTTGTGTGGAAAGAAAGCTTCACTTCAAATAGAAGAATTTCCGCTAATGAATATCTCGTCAATGGCGAAATTCTTAACGTTATGGTACTTTGAATTTAATGAGCAAAGATTGTTTGCTAATTATTGAGTGTAGAGGGAAGACAATGAGTCGTAAAATAAAACCGCACATACAAGTTTTACGATACTTGATTTGTGTTCGAACTGCTATAATTTTGTTTGTTCGTTTGTAACATTTACGTCATAGCTACCTTCCGCTACATTCTCCTCCGTTTCTTTGATTCGCGAACATTGATAATGGTGTAGTAAATTTACATATCTGCTACCTTTGCGTCAAACATCTGCATTTTACTGAAACATGAAAAAAAAGGAAAAGAGCAGTGCCTAACAATAGTGTGAAATATAGACTCCAGTTAATACCTGCTTGAAAATAAAAATAATGTTAGTTTCAGGTTGATCTTAAAGGAGTGATTCTTGTGTAGAATGATATAACTGATGCAGACCATGAGATGCATTAAAAATGCCTGTTCTAAAGCAGTTTGGTTCAAATTCTTTTTCATTTCAAAAGCGAATAGTGTAATAAAATAGGTTGATTGTGAATACTCTCTTAGAAACTACTGACGCTCTTCTGAAAAGCTGCAGACACCTGCCTCGTGTGTATGGTCCGTTGTATAAGTGTAAATTTCTCTTTGAATCAGCTTTTCAATAAATTATTTGTTACGGTTATAAACAAAGGAAAGAACGCTTTTTTTAATGATTGTTTACGATTTCTTATCTTACTGGTTAGATTTGCTTTTCGCCTGTTTCTGATAAGGAAGTGGTATTAGTGTCGTCATGTCTCAGAACGCTGCTGGTTTTCTTCGACTTATGTTTTATTATTCCGTTTGCTTAATTCTAGATTCTAGGGGAAAATAAACATGTGTGCAGTTGCATTAAAAATTCAGCGTTATCTGGATATTATTTTGGCATGGTGGCTGAGTGGCAACTTACACTAAATTGTAAAAAGTGCAAGACAATGAGCATAACTAACAAAAAGAATCCAATTGTTCAGAAATACGAGTTAAACAATTCAGTTATTGATATGGTCGATTCTATGAAATATTTGGGAGTAACAGTACAAAGGAACATGAAATGGGACTTACACATTAATTCGTTAGTAGGTAGCGCTAATTCTAGGCTGCGATTCGTAGGTCGAATATTGAAAAATTGTAATGAACAAACAAAGGAGATAGCGTACAAATCTCTTGTGTGTCCACATTTGGACTATTGTTGTGCCATTTGGGATCCGTTTCGTAAGGGGTTGATCGAAAGTATAGAGAAAGTACAGAGAAAAGCCGCTCGATTCGTGACCGCTTGCTACAGTCCTTATAAAAGCGTCACAGAACTGATTAGTAGACTAGGCTGGGAGTCTCTGGTAGATAGACGACGCACGTTTCGTTTAAACTTATTGGTAAACATGTGTACTCCCACTTTCACTTACGAGTGTAGTGAAATACTTCGTCTACCAACCTATTTGAGCCGGAATGACAGGAAAGATAAGATTAGAGAAATAAGGTGCCGCAATGATTCTTATATGAATTCTTTTTTCCCTCGTACCATTAGGGATTGGAATGCACAACAAAGAGATTAGCTTTGGTGCTGAGCACCCTCTGCCACCCACAATTTTGTGAATTGCATACTATGTATATAGATGTAGATTAAAAATCCATCAGTGCACACTACTGGTGAAATAACGGCATCGATTTGGACATAGAATATAGCTTTGTATCCTCCCCCTACCGACGTAAGTTTTCATTAATCTAAGGTTTTTGAGCTTCAGCATCTTCTCTGTAGCGATAAAATGAAACAAGTCCGTTTTCAATTACGTAAATAGAGCGTTTGTCTTACTACGATTCAGTACATGCGTCAAACACAGTCTTATTTTCATTTGGTATTATTCCGTAAAATCTGAGTTTTAAGTAAATTCTCATTCGTGAAAAAACAGTTCGATCTCACGCTAACACGAATAGCTACGACTAAAATAACTGCGAGAATTTCAACAAAGATTTTCTCATGAAATTTCTTTCTGCAAACACCGCGTCGCCTTAGGAGAATGGAGGAACGCTGATGGATTGTGCTACCTGAGGGTTGTTAATCGAGTGTCTGTGGGGGTGGGCACAATGCGGCAGCCAATCCCTCGCTCACTGCAGGCTAATTTCCTTAATGCACCAAACGCGGCAGTGACGCGTTCTCGCGGACGTGTGTTATGTGATGTAATTAACAGCCAACTCGCTCCCAGGCCAGCGCCACTCACTCCCAATGAAGTAATTAGGAGTCGCCCTCCTCAAAGACACCCTCAAAACAAGCACTGCGCGTCATATTCCAAAGACGGGCTTTGTGCTCACGCTATTGCGCACGCAACCAAATGTCCGAAAGCTATTTCCATCTGGTCTCTTATCCTGTTTTAATTCACGTTTTTACTCTTCTCTATCACTCGTTTTAATATCTCGTCGGAAACATTAAACCTCATGCATTAATTTCAGAAATTGATAAACAAATAAGATTCATATTTAGTTAACTTCTCAAAACGTTATAGCCTTAGGGGCCTAATAACAATATCTAGACGAGATAAATGAGGGGCAGAAAGCAGTACATTCTACACACTGGAATCGGATTATGCCAAGCTTCTACTTATAGTTTCTACCTCAAACACAAGTACAGGAAGCCTTCCCTTATCATACAGGTATCAGTTTAAAGATATTGTTGTCTCTTAATTTCAAGCTCAGAGTACAAATCCTTCTCGTATGTATTATTTCCACATTTTTTTTTTTTTTTTTTTTAGTAGCCATCTTTCTCCCTTCATACTTAACCAAAATCGATAAATGAGGTATCGTTTCAAAGGGTGTCAGTTGGTAAGTCCACTTTAGTAACATCATTAATTAAGAAAGGATTTTATTGAAATTCAACAAGTAAATGGCAAAATTGTAAACAACCATCACGGGTATGTGATAGTTCAGAGTCAAGCTGCCAGGCAAGGAGTGACTGAATACCACTAGATAGCAGCACCACATATACTGTGCGTGTTTTCTAGAGTAAGGAGCTTTTCGGATATCTGTGCTTCTGTTAGCGAAATATTTCACTGATTTTTATTTTAGTTGACTAATAAGCAATAGCTACAAATGAGACAGTTTTTCTATCATCCTACTATAACCACCAGTCTCCTATTCATCGTCTATAATTCGCGAAATTTTCGCTTAGGCCCCCTAGTTGTTAACAAAACTGCAATGAAACTTGTGCCTTGCTTCCAGCTTTCTTACAGACGTATATTGAAATATTTCACTACTCGCGATAAACCACTAGACACTTCCCTCGGTAATTTATTGAATTATCTCACTTCCGTATCTTAGTTTCCGAATTCCATATGACTCAAATCAAATTGCAAGTTTCTGATCAAAAATAATTATTTCTTTAATATCAAACCTTGTCTCAACGTAAATGTATGTCTTACATATACCCACTATTGTTTTCACAAGTCTCCTATTTTCCGAAAACCCCCAGTAAAGCTTTTTCATCATAACATTTGCTGAATATGTTTTGACAATAAACCCAGCTACTCTATGTTGTACACTGTAGCCTTTTCTCAGCTGTAAATTGTATTTTAAATCATTTATGAAGTAGTGATAGGGTCATCAGCGCAGCCCCAATTTATTATTTCGATGGATTCCTAAATTTTAAAACCAGTATAACAGTTAAATTGTAGCTACATAGTTTCATTAATTTCCTTTGGTGTTTATTTAGCTTTAATTAAAACTTTTTATTTCAGAATTGTTGTAAAATCTTTTAAAATGTGGAGTTATAACGTAATATTTCAGGATGGTTTGGTAAGAAACTGTAATTTGGTTGACTGACACACCCTCTGTGTTTCTAGTACATACTGTGTTACTGACCTTGGGAAGCGAACTCAACCCAGTAGGTGCGTTATCCAAATGTTAAGATGTTTACTGCTGTAACTTGACCAAAGACGCGTCGTGAAGTGTTTACATTTTATCTTCGTTAATCTACGGTGATTATTTTTGATGCATTTAAAACTAATGACGTTCTAGGTCAAACAAGGTGTTATAGCGACAAGGTTTCATCAAGCTGGAATAATTTCACGCTTTCAGATAAAAGGTTATAATTTGGCGATATCAGAATCGTGCGGTAATATTTGAGAACGCTTTCAAATAGTTTTCCAGTAAATTCCTCCAATTTCTGTACTTAACTGCCGCAATATGGTTCCATAGTTTACAGCCGTACTCAAGGAAGAGCCTGACTAGTTTCCTCTCATTCATGCCCTCGTCACGCCCTTCGACAGAAGCGGTACTTGGAAGCCTTCGCCTGCCTCCTCGCTAATCTTAGCAATTAAATGAAAGTATCATCAAATGATACACCGGAATATTTACTTTTTATATTATCAACAAGCAGTGACAACACCATCGTGCAATCATAAAAATCTGACGTCTTGTTGTGTTTGTCACCTGACGTGCGACAGTCTTTTAATTCGCACGGAACAGACTACATTAACTGACTGATCTCCCGGCAATCAGGGTTGTTTTATCGACGAGCATTATACATGCCACGGCAGACACAATACTGTGAAGTCTAAATGAGATCAGTACTTACATCTTCTTTAGTAGGCCTACTGTTAGTCACTGCAACTTTTAGTTGCTGCATTTTTCAAGTGGTTCTCGGCGTTCTTTTCGGGATAATGCTGAACACGTGTAGAGTCTTTGGTAAAACATGTACAGTATATAGTTGCGCAACCATATTCATAAAGATTTCCAAACTAATGGAGCAGCTTCAAAGGAATAAAGTCTTGAAATACACAATGCAAGAATCGAACGACGGACTTAAAGTTGACAGCCAGATAGTAAATATCACATTTTTTAAAACGTTACAGAAAAGTTTTTTGCTCAGTTGAGCAATACTGATACCAGTACTTGGCGTGTCTACGTGGATTTGTAATGATTTGATGAATATGAGTGCACCTGCAATTTAACTCAATGATTATTATAAAGGAGCGGGCTTGGTTTTCGAGCGTCCCAACCCTGAGAACCCTTCAACTACGAACTAAGGGCTGGGAAGGAATCTACAATGAGGCACTTAATAGATTCCACTGCTTTAGTCATTCTCAATTTTTCTTTTCTTTTATTTCGACTTCTAAATGTGGGTGTTATCGTTCGAGATGTCCAAGGTGCTAAACATAGAAGATAGGAACTTAGGTTAGTCACAGTGAGGACTAAACGATCGTTTATCAGTGTTTACTACAAATACTGTAAACCAGTTCCTCTAACTGATCTGCCTATGTTTCTCATTCCTCGCCAGCCAAAGACTCGATTTGATTATGTTCTTAAATGTTCACGCAGTTTCTTAATGTTAAATAGCTTATTTCTACCACTATAATTAAAAATCTGGAAATGAGTCCATTAGTTAAATTGAGACAAAATGGCTTTTGAATCCACCACGAAAAAAGAAAATAATGATTTACACATCTGACGGCTTGTTTAGCGAATACCACTGTCGTCGTTTAACGCAGAAATTTATCTCCATTAAATGTCTACTTGTATTGTTTTTTTTTTAATTACGCAGTTAAATTGATATTGCTATTGCTGTTATACTCTCAAGTTTCAATTCAATATCAAAAAGATTGCTTAAAACACTTTGACTGAGAAGCATCAAAATTATTGTTAGGGCAATGACATTTTATCGCGTGATTGTAATGGCAGATGGAGATGTAAGCTGTTTTAACATCATTTATAACTATTCGCCGTTTTAAAGGCAGTCTGTAACAAACACGGAATGTTTCCTTCCACAGTAATACTTAATATGCCTAAGACAAACGCCACATACTCATCTGGATTGAAGATGGGTTGGGTTCTTTATTACTACTCCTAAAAGAAGCACCCTCAGACAAACGGCGCTGAACGATTAGAGAAAACCTGCAGAAGCCGACTTTTTGCTGTAAGGTTTAGCGGGAACAATTCACTTCACCAGATTGAGGGCTCTTAATAATAAATAGTGTCCTGTTTACTTCCCATCAGCTCTCTATTTACTTGCAAAGATAAAACAATGTTTTACTGACGACTAAACGTAATAAGTACAAATTACTGATGTGATAGTTGTAAACAGAATTTGGGTGCTTGACATATCACTAGGACTGAAATTAATGAAAATATTCTTTGTATTGCTTGCGATGAAATTTTACATTCATAATTTTACTTTATAGCAGCCATGTTAGCATACCATCACCTGAAATTTGCAACTTCATTACTCAAGAAAATACCTGCAACTAGAAGTTTATTCTTGCTAGAGGTAAGGTTTTGGCCAAATCCGATGTTTGTACTCTATGTTTTGTGTACGAGCGATTGTCAAATTTATTATTTTTAATTATTTTTCCTTATACAACATAGCCCAGCAACTAAAATCTAATCTGGACCCTTATTTCCATTATTTTTAAATGCATATATATTTATATCTTATGTATTTAACGTATCACCTTTATAAACAATGAATATAAGATAATTTGATTCAAGTTCCAATGTCTCTACTATTACTACTGTTACTGGGTACAACCACCACCACTACATCCACTACTTCTGCTATTGTTCCTAATATTACTACTATCATTACTATTACTACTAATACCAAAATGAGCGATTTTCGTATTGTTATAAAATTGAAATATGAACATTTGAAACTTAAGACTATGGCCAAATAACAAAATTAGCGAAATCCGATGCGCAACCATAAAGGCTGATTGGAAAGTGGCATGATTTTATCCAATTTTTTCCCCTGTCCCTTTACACCTCTTCGACGTAGAGGACCTTAGAGGTGGAAAGGACTGCAGCAAGGAACTGGAAGGTAGATCATGACGTTTTGAAGGACACAACCATACATTCATTTGGAGTGATTTGGGGAAACCATTGAAAACCGAAATCTGCATGGTTGAATGAGGATTCGAACTGCGTCCTCCCGAATGCGAGGGTGATGTGTTACTGCCCCCCCCCCCCCAATACGTTCGGCTTCATCCTAGGGAAGTTGTTCCTACTCAGATTTCGCTGATCACCTTCTTAATGCCTTGATCCCGATTTTTAAAATTAATGTTTATGAAACAAATATCTGCCGCGTTCCCATCCTAGACTAAGGAGCACTTTGGGTAGTAAGTTCGCATATAAGGCTATACAAGATTCCGGGGACAGGATAGAATGGGTTCGTTGACCGGGCTGGATAGTCTAATTGGTTTGGAGGAACTTTAGGGTAGTGTAAAGTTTTACACATTTGCTACTCTCCTTTCACTGAATGGAACTCACAATTTACTCAGAGTTCTAATATAACAAATGCAGCCCTTAAAGCGTCAGACCCAACAGTGACACAATTTTTGCTTGCTTCTTGTATCGGATATTAAGCACCCAACTGTTTCTTGTAGTTACTTCTCAACGCGTTGAGGTCAGTTTTGACGCGGGTCCTTCTGTAACAGTTTTCACAACACGGTGTGCCCCAAACACTGTGTTCCAAATATCGAAAAGACTGATTCGCTTTCAACGTATCTATAATTTTACATAATCGAAATTTTCAAACGTAATAGGTCTACTATTCAATAGAAGAACTCTCGAAAAATTTGCAAGTTATAATCAAAATAAAGTAACCATGAGACTGTAATGGTATAGCTATCAGAGATTGTTTCGCGTTTACCTGCAAGAGTTGCCAGAGAGCAAAATCATTTCGTGAGCCAGTAACACTAGCTTCTCTGTATAGTCAGAGATAACTTTTTAGAGAAATGGGGGGATGGTTTGTCTTGGGTATAATGATTTTAACTGTGTTTAGGATGATCAAGTCTGAGAATGCGAATGAGAAAAGACTGCATCAACTTCTTCCACGTCGATTTTGTCAATTTCATTTGGCTTCACCACTTCGGACTGGCTGACACTCTGTTACTCTCGTCATCTGAAAATATGAAGGCTGTGGTTTGCTTTCTTAACGCTGAACAGGATCAACAGAAGTTATGGAAAATTACAATTGTGCTTGTAACTAGGGCCACTCCGTGTTATCCCAGTGAAAAGTAAATCTCTTGTAAAACATCCGAGAACGTCTACATTTATAATGTTTCTTCACTAACCAGATTGTCATACCTTCTTGGGTCTTAAACTACTTGGTGGATTATTATATAAACATCATGGTAATAACATGTCAGCTGGTGCAAGGACGTCAGGCAAAATCCTGCAGCAGGAATTCACAAGGTTGTGATGAGCTACACAACCGGAAGTAGAAAATGTCCCCACTGAAAGAATGGCGAGATTATGGTGTGATTAAACAATATATTGACACCGGAGAACACGCTAGGCTCCTAAAGGCAGTAACTTTGACTTATATTCTAATCAAAGTTTGCTGATTCGATCATCGGTGAAAGAGGAAATTTCTCTTACCATGAAATGCTTGCTCAGTATATTAGCATAGGCAGTGATAGATAGTTTCTAACCGTGAGTGGTAGGTGAGCGGAAACGCTACGGACTTGGAATTGGGAGGATGCGAGTTTGTATCCGCGTCCGGCCATCCAGATTTCAGTTTTCATTGGTTTCCCCAAATAGACCATGGCCGAGTTCCTTCTCTCGTCATTGCCCACAGCCCTTTCCTGCTTATAATGACCTTGACGTCGACAAATCATAAAAATAACCTACTTGCCCCAAACCTCTCCGTACTGCGTTAAGTGGGAAAGTTCAAGACAATATTGAAGGTGATTCCTCATTGTAATAGAGAGTTAACCATTAGGAACAATGGGCACCGAATTTATCCGTTCTCTTTCGTTTACGCTCTTACAAAACAAAACCAAACACAGTTAAACAGACAATATCCTCCAATGTAACCCTGCTCGTCATAGCGCATTCATATTTCACCGGTCAGGCAGAAAGGGCCCAGTTTCAAACCGCACGCCTAATGTACTAGCTGTTTGGACTGCCTTTTAGGGATTCTCTGGAGCAGCGCAAAATACGAAGAATAAAATATCCACAATTGAAGGCTAAGCAGATTGACTATGATTTATGCATCAGTGGTTCAAATAGAGAAATTATGGAAAAGTTCAAACCAAATCTCGTTTGGGAAAAAATATGCTATATATTTTCAGAAACAGCAGGAAAAAACGAGTGGAGCTCTGAAACTCTGCTCTCATTTCTAAGTAGTTTGTTTGAAATGCATACTCCCAGCGGTACACATACTGTTGGAAGCTTTTCTGAAGTGCAGTACAAACGCCGTCGCTTTGTTTTCGTCCATCATTCAAACCAGGTCTCTTGAGACACATTTTCAGGTACACCGACAGCTAAAACAGCAGTGAGTTATGTCTTCTTTTATTTTAATGACGTCAAGGTCAATAACGCCGGTAGAGGATTGAAAGCAAAGGACGGGAAGGAAATTAACTATGATGCCCATCGCAACGTTCGCCTGAAGTGATTTCGGAAAACCATGAAAAAGAAAATCTGTACTGCCAGGCCGAATGTAAAACCCGCATCCTCCGGAAAGCCAGACCGTAATATTAATCGCTGTTCCAGCAGTCACTTTGTTGGGAAAATATTGAGCAATTTTTTATCTGGCCAAGTCAGTCAGATGGAAAAAATTAGATGATTTTATCACTTCGTGACAAATAAAAGCACGATGTGTGTTCACTGAAATTAATCAAGCACTAATCTTCACTACACCTCCAGCGTTTCTTTTGTTCCCAAGGCTCACACATTTTCTTGGAAGAAAATATTTACTTCAAATGTTTTATATCATTTGTTTATCCAAACATTTTCGCTTGCTTGTTCAACCGTGTGTCGCTTCCTGCTTATTTTGATAATTAGTTTTAAACAACTGGCAGCCGAAATGCATCTTTTGGTGGAGGAGACACAAAGCAGTTAGGAACGTTTGTATACAATTTGCCGAAAAAGAGCAAGCAGTGAGTTATTTGGTATGAAAGGGAGCAGATTTTTTTTTTTTTTTTTGAGATGATCATCATCGAGTTTCACTGCCCGGATGAGAATACGAACGGTGCAGTCGACCTCCTCAAACAATGCGCCCAAGTCTAAACTATCTGGAGGGATACTCGCAGGATTTTCCTTTTTCAAGTGCGATTAAAAGCACCGCGCCGAGCCGCGTACTTGACTCGCTTGTGAGTGGTGGAACCGCGGGGACTGCCTCCGCAGAGGCCCTCGCAGAATGAAACCTGCTAAACACTGCCAACATTTGCAAACGAAATTCCCCAGCATTGCAAAGCCGATGCGGTGCGTTTATCTCTTCCGAGAAGAAACGGTAAAATTTCCTTATCAAATAAAAACATCTGAATTACTGGTAAAATTGCTAGGCATTAGCTAACAAAGATAAACATCTGCTTTACATTAGACAGCATCTGTTAGGACCTAATAGACAAGACGAATTTGAGTGCTTCATCACTTCTGTTCAGAGCCAAATGTCGATATCTGGCATGTCGCATTGAATATACAAATACTTCTTCACACTAGCTTCCGGGGTGGTTTCATGTCCTTATGTCAACTGCGTCGGTCTTCTTCTAGGGCAAAACCACATTAAGCTGCGTTTCACTGGTTCTGCTGAGGACAGCTACAGGCCTTCTAGAATGTTAATTAAGCTTGTGTAAAACAGTTTCGACTCGGTGACGTGCTGTCGCAGTAATCACTTCGATCTATCGTTTCACCTTACAAGGGGGCCTCCATTAATTACGTGAGGTGAAATAGGGGGGCAGGAGGGGCCCGGCGAAATCTCACCAAGGGGGAGGGGGGATTGACGGAAATCTCACGTGATCTTTAGAAATTAATGAACGACAGTAAAGCTAACATGGATGTTGACTTTTGGAGGGGTATGAAAAAAAAGCTCTCATAAAACAACGAGGTCGTTCAGAAAGGGATGAGGGGGGAAGAATCCTGTCAAAATTTCACATCATCTTAGGTGAGGGGTGTCCTATCAGATCTCACCAGAACAAAGGGGGTCCGGAATTCTGGAAAAACACCTCACGTAATTAATGGACCCCCCCACGACAGCGAAGGTAGCTGTCATGACGTCATACGTGGCAGAACTTATCCGGCAGGACAACCGAGAAGAATTTTTAACACGGAAAGTATTTACTGCGTTGGCAGAAACCTTCAAGTGCATTTCCTAATAATATTTCTGAAAGTTTTTTTTTTTTTTTTTTTTTTGACAGACAGTGTAAAAGCTAATGGTCAACATATTGCTACAGTCTATTCCGTGTACAAATTTGAAGAGAATGAAGTGTATAGTACAATATTTTCTCTCGACGGCAATATTCCGTTACCGTTTAACGTGCAGTGTTCCCCAAAAACATTGCCTCCTCAAATGTTTAAATTGGAATCATAGGACACATCTGTTGTTAGATTTCCATACTTTTATATATATATATATATATAAAATGGGATTTGGCCATGTTAGCCATACAGCCAGCTCAACGTGTGTAGTGTGTGTTTCTCTTACTGTATATACATTTAATTTCAGTGTGATTATTTTTCATCTTCTGTAAGGACGACACAAGAAGAACACAACACTTAATTAAAACCACCCATGCCCCAGGCCGAACTCGAACCGGTGACCCCTGCAACGCGCAGCAAGCATGCTACCCCTACGCTGCCGGGGTCGGCTTCGATACGTTGAAATACGTTTCTCGGCGACAATATATTAGTGGCAACATATTTTCACTTTTGGCTATTCAAACAAAGGTGCGGGTGATAGCGATTAAACTGAGCGTGGTGGGTGAACGGTTAACGTTCCGGCCTCACATTCGGGAGGACACGGGTTCTAATCCCCGTCCGAGCATCCAGATTTGGTTTTTGCATGGTTTCCACAAGTCACTCCAGGCGAATGCCGGGATGCTTCCTTCAAAAAGGCCATGGCCGAATTCCTTCCCGTTCCTTGTTCCCAGTCCCATCCCGCCTCTAATGACCTTAGCCGTCAACGAGGCGTAAAACATTAAGTAAAAAATAAAAAATAAAAAGAGATAGCGATTAGAACCATTTTCTTATAATTGTAAATTAGTAGTATTCCATTAAGCAGATACAGTCCAAAAATTCCAGTTATTGACAACGAATACTAACATCTTAGTGATAATTTTATGGTGCTACTGCAGTGGAAAGATCAGCTAATGTATCAGGTCTCCAGGAGATGCGGTAAATTACAATACTGTTTTGCGCAATATTTGGGGAGGTTCTTTACGTGTCCCTCTCGACCTCAAAATTGATTACGTCAGGAATTGGAAGATCCAAGCACAATTTGAAGAAGTGGGGCTTAATCCAAGAGGGGCAATCCTTTGTGAATTTGTCGAACAGCAAACAACAAAGCACCTGCTAAATTGCTTTCTGTGTCCATTTATCTACACGGATGTGAACCTGGCAGTAGCCAATGACAATACCATCAACACTGCCAAATTTTGGGCACATGTAAGTAGAACCTTAAATGACCATCATTGTCATTGTTTTTTGTTTTGTTTTGTGGTACTAACACAAATAAACAAAGAGTGACATTACTTTTATATTTCAATCTGTCGACTGCCCCATTTCAACTCGACGTTCCCATGTCATCGTATGCCTTCTTACTTTGTGAATTTTAGAGTTTTCGGTGGCCACGGCAGCCGGGTAAAGGCGTTCAACATTACGAAGGATCTATAAACACATAAAACGTTATAGTTAAGTGTAATGAACCAAGTATGCTATAAATGTATTCATGACTTCATACGCATCATATTCATGCGTAATGTATTAGCTGAATTTTGACGTCTTAAATTTTATAAAACTGGTGCTCCTTTGCGAAAAGCAATCTGAAATTGGCCAACAGTATTTAACTCAAACGATAATTGGGTGACCTGAATAGAAATTTTTAAAGCTTCAGTTTGAATTTGTCGTCTTAACCAACGTTAAATTTCTTATTCTTATCACCGATTGTAAACGTGCTAACATTCTTAATGGAACGCTTTGGTCATTAATATAACAGAAGTAATTATTGAGCCATCTTATCGTCTTTCCATGTATTTTACGGTTGCACATTAGAGCTACATTTACAAAGGCGTTGGCTTGTCAACAGCAAATAACGCAATTTTTCTATATACTATGAGAATTACGTAATTTAAAACTTAAATGTGTCTGAGGAAATAAGTGCTAGCAGACATTCAAACACTGAATCTTCAACAACGTAATATTTTCCTCTTGACGCTCATACAGTGAAATATACGCCTGAAAGCGAGTAAACAGAATAAGAGCAATGCCTGCTGGTAAATGCATACTTCAGAATTATTTGATAATCTTTTCATTAAGTCATAAGGATTGGAATTTTTAACAGGTGAAGACATAAGTACATATGAGCTATGGGGTAAGCGGCCGGTACATCAAGAAAGCAGAGCATTTTTCTTACTGAATTTAATGTACTGTTTAATCAAAACATAATTGCTGTATATCAGTTTTACTTTCAACCTGTACTCTAAAACTATTTTCTTTGTGCTATGCATATGATAATCGTTTTCTTCGTTTCTATCGCTCGGTCTGTGTATCAGTGCTTACCAGTTTATGGCTGAAAAATAAATGACGGTAAACTGTCTGTGGGAGAATGACAGCTAAAACTTAGCAGTTTTACAGTGTAGCTGAGAAACACGTTATTTGCATTCATTTAGAGCCAAATTCTCATCTTCTTTGTGCGGATAAAAATTCTTAGGAATTGTTAATGCTGTAATTTTCAAATGATATCATATATTTGGATTTTTCGCTTAACTTTATTCCTCAATAATTATTTTTATATAAATTTATTATGTTACTTAAAACTTTCACATTTACGCAAATGTATCTGTGCAAGGGCATATGTGTAGGTTCATTTTATTAGAAACTAATTTTATTTAGAACTTATATTGATTTTAATATGTCGACTACAAATTCAATGATAACTATGAAGGTTTTCTGTCATTTGATGTTGCGGTTCAGTTATGATGTCAGCACCCGCTTCTCGCGGATAGTAGACGCACATAACATTTGCACTTAACAAAAAAGAAAGAGTTTTGATGGGGGAAGTTTATAATATTTCACTGATAGAAAGGAATATATCGATAGAATAGTGAGAGATAAAATCATCATTTGTAAAGGAATCAAAATGCATAAGATTCAGAGACGTGGATAACATATTATCCTGGCTGTCCGGGTGGAACCGCGTCAATTTATCGAAACCTGATGTCAAAGAAACATCAGGTGTCGATAAATTGACACGGTTCCACCCGGACAACCAAGATAACATTGAGAACGACTGCGGAAGTCTGCGCAACCATACGTTGATAACATGTTTTAAGAAGAGAATTGACTCACTGTAAAAAGATAAAAAAAAACTACGATTTTCTTTTACTACGATTTTCTTTTAATACAGGAATAAATATTGCATATTTCTCCTGGAAGGAATTTAAAGTCATTGATACTATCGTTTAATGAATTTGTAGATATTATTTGAAATAAATAGGTATTTAAACGTTTTCTGTTATTCTGCTTTTAAGTAGTTGGTTTCGAAACTTTTGTAAATTTATTTTCCTTAACACCTGCATGGATATCAGTTCATACTGGTGCTTGAGGAGTTTCCGCGTCTTTATAAGGACACGGCCGAGCGTAAAACGGAAATGATCTGCCGTGCCCGCAGAGGACCATCATCGAAAATAAGGACAACAATTTCAGCAGACTAAGGTTCAAATCCGTTACAGACGCATTCGAAGTAAGAACGGAAATTTGTGTTTTGTGAAGTCAAATTGTTAAATGGGAGCTAAGAAGATTGGCGCCATAAAGATCTTTCATCAGAACGAGAAACTACTTAACACTAAAACAATGTTCAAAGGTTAAATACATGAAGCGTAATACTGTATGAAAATGAAGCATCGGTGGACAAACCAAACAAGAGATCGTGTGAAAAATGATAGACTAAACGAATAAAATTTTAAATGAGAAACGAACATATCTGGAGAAAAGATGGATGGAATTTGAATTTAAGGAGGAATTCACTGAGGTACGGGTGATAATATGGGAGATTAATTTCTTTGTTTGAGGAACTTAACATCTTTCCTTCCACTCATATATTCTGAGAAAATTATTTATAACGTAAGGCGTTACATTAATAATTGCCAATAAAAGAAACTCATTGCTCCAACCAATAAAACGCTACAACAGTTCGTACAATGGATAATCCTGTAACTGAAATTTATATGCGATATTATTTGCCTCCTTTAATTAAAGAAAATCCTGGTAGGGTGAACTTTAGATCGAGCTTTATTCGACAGCGCACGGAATATCGCGTCAGATGTATCAGTAACAAGCAGAATGCTATAGACAGCTTTAAGTGCCTGTTGAGTTAGCTTACTTATATCCGCCCTTTGTTTTAGCCACATGTGAGCAGTTAGAAATCAGGAAATGTACGTCGTTGTCATTGTAAGAAAGCTCGAGCGTCTTTTAATTTAAAACCACCGTTTGATATTGATTATTTCTTGCAGCAAATTGTAAAAAACCTTAGGAAGGATGTGTAATCGATATAAATTTTTGTTAACTTCATGTTACCAGATTTTTTAATAATAACGTTGTATAATTCTGGAGAGTCTTTTAGTGAGCAACGAATAGAAACAAGGATCTATTTTGCTTTTTGTACTTCTTTGGCAAAAATATTTTTAGGTGTTTTTCTAGTTGACCTTGGGGAAGGATTTTTCGCCTGTTTTAAAACCGACAAGAAAGTATTTATTTATATATATTGTTTGACTCTAACGATTGTATATTGTACTCTGAATATTGTACTCTTGTTTTAGTGTTTTGGTTTTAATTTCAACTACAGCACAAGTTTATGAATTTCTTTGAATGGGTTTTCATTTTCACGCAGCAGATCCGCTGGGTATGATAGAAACTTTCCACTGGTTTAGCGATCGTTTTCGAGGTAGGAAAAAGAAGCAGAAATGCTTCGTTTTGCCAATATTTACCACAGTTCTGACAGGACCCTCAACAAGTGACACGAAAAAAAAAAAAAAAAAATAAGCGATGAGTGTTGTGTAATATCGAGTAAAACTAATCAGACTTATAAGTAGCTCATCAGTGTGCATTTGTTCCCACTTTATTAGATTTTTCCCTTTACTGAAATGACAGTCATCAACAACTAGTTATATTTAATTTTTAAACCATCATCTACACTTTATGTAAATCACTGTTACAATGGTCAAGAAAAATCTTACATCTCACATTATTTCAAGGCCACAAATATATATATATATATATCCTACCATCACACAGAACAGCTGTACCGCTCAACACCTACACGCTTCTTCCATTTCCACTCTTCTGATCTCAGCACTTTCAGCACTTTCAATTTCAAGGCCAAATTAAATCGGAGTAAGAAGTAATTATTGATGAAATTGTGATACTGCATATTGATGAACAGTATCCCGAAGAAATTTCGCCTTTAGTATCCGATCCTGCCAAACACATCAACATTACTGATTTTGGATCCAGGCGTATCATACGCACCCCTTTTTCAAGGCTTGATATATAAAAAGACGCCAATATAATTACCAAAATTATAAGGGGGTTACTAACATTCAAAACTAGTTATTAATGCGTTGTGTTCAGGAACCACTGAATCGGTTTTTCTTTTATAAAACTGTGGCATTTTTCAAATCGACATCATTCAATTAAAACAATAAAACTTAAAGCTATGTTTATCAACAACAGGCATAAAGCATCTGTTGGAGTTAGCTCTTCATACATTGTTAAAATTCGTGGCAAACACAACATTAACAGTAATGGTTGAGTTTCATATGTTAATCAACATGTATTTTTGAAATATGAATATTAAGAATCAAAAATATAATAATGAAAACTATTGGTAGTTTAATTGAAGCAATCTAATTTGGAAAACTTACGGTAGCGAACTAAGTAAGTGAAAACAATTTTAACTGAAAACAAGTATCTTTTTGAACGGAAGATATTGTAGAGATTTGCATATATATCGATACGATAAATATATTTTTGCCTTTTTTTTTTGTCTCTTATCCAAATTTAACTATCAGAACACAGGCAAATCATTGACAAAAATATTTACAGTTTCAATGTTTACGTCCAAATAAATCATTATTGTCTTGTTTCATTGTCGATGGCGTTTTATTTACGAGAGTGGCCTCAAAATGTAATTATTGTGATGAGTGATCCATCAACATTAATATCTTCTATAAGTTTCATATACATACCCATAAACATACTTGCAATTCACTTTTCAACAGTCACTAATTACATAATAACATCTCACTATGGTAATAAAGTTATATGAAAAGGTGTACTTAGAACTAATCGTTTTGTGAAAAACACAAAATATATCAGACTACAAAATCATAAATCCTAATTCACAGAAACATTATAGGGTCACGTAGTTTTACGTAAGGGATTTGTTCGAAAAGTGTTGACGAGTGACTGACGGCCAACCAGTGAATACATGGTTCCACGACCTCTCTCCTCATCTGTCCCACATTTTCCCAGCTAAACACTACGTTCTCAAAGCAAATTTTCCGACAGCGAATCATTAGGGGACAATACTTGATCTTCCAAGCAACAGTTAGACTGGAGTTTGCAGTCCCAGGGAGAAGAGAATGTGACGAATCAGCAGGCAGGTAAACTTATTTACCACGGCAGACGGTACAATACTTTCTGAAGAGACCTCATTTATTAGGCTTGAAATAAACAGGATGGCTTAAAGATATATGAAAATTGGAAGATACTGCTCAATATAGTCAATTAAGCTCTAAAAGAAACAACTGTAAATATAATAATAAAACAGAAAATACTATATTTAATTTCGGTGGTTATAATTTTCAGCTGTATTTTTGAAAACTTGACGTTTACTGGCCCTAGAACATTAGAGCGACGAGGAAGATGGTAATAGAATATTTAAGATGTCTCAATTAATATCTGCAAACCATATAAAATTATTATCTACTTTGGAGCTGGAGTTTGAAATAATACCTCTCTTTCGTGGTACCGACAATAAATATAGCAACTAACTTGATATTTTCTAAAACTGTAATCCATCGGCAATAGTTGGAGTATAACACCAAATATTACGGATGGCTTGTTGCCTTCAGTGACAGACGAATTATAACATACGTCTTTGTCCACCACATGACACCTCCTCAATTACCTATGACTCAAGAAAAAGCAGAAACCGTCACAAGTATCAAATGTGATTAGAGATTACAAGTAAATATTCCGACCAGGGAATAGTGGGGTGTAAGAAATAAAATCGGTCCTGTTCGTGTAGTTAAATGTTCTATAGTGGGGTATTTATTTGTATATCTGTTTAATAGCTACGAAATATTGCCTTTCTTCAGACTATAACGAAAATTATATGAGAGTGCTTAGAAAGCACCCTGATAAGCTGAGCGACTCACCTGCCTCCTGCGGCCGAACATGTACTCTGAGAGGAGGTCCCCGGGCAGCGGCGACAGGAACGGGCCGGCCATGTCGGCGTCTGGGGGTGCAGTGACGCTGGCCGCCTGGCGACGGGGCTGTCGCGACGCCGCTGTCCCCGCCCCGCCCCTCCGGCCCGGGGGCGCGCGCCCCCATTGGCCCGGCCGTCGGGACGCCGCCACGCCCACCGCACACCCCGGGTGCGCTCAACTTGGCGGCCAGATGCAACCCCGACCAGACGAATAACAAGCTCTTTACTGAGTCAACCTGCAGCCAACAAATGACTGGAAATTTTGGAATGGCAACAAAATTTATCATTAAATATCAGCAGCTTTATTTACAGCAGAAATGAGTAATTGGAAGTGATAATAACTGAATCAGTAATGCTATTGAGCGAAATCAGTTGAGCATTACTTCCACATTCCCCCCACGACTCTGGAACTGTGAGTTTCCTTCCTGAAATTCCATCAGAAGTTACTTTAGTTTGTCATTTAGTTTTGATCAAACTATAATAACCAGCATCCACGTAAATGAGCCGTTGTTACGACATATTTCAGCACATGACAAAGCTAACTAAAATTCAGTTTTTGGCTGGAAAGTATTACTGTGAGAGATTCTCACCTCTTAGCGTAGTTCGTAATTCCTCATTAAGCATGTAATTATGATCCTTAGGAGCTTCCAGTCACTGGAAGCACAGTCCCCTCCAGCGTCTCTTGTACTTACACCATTTTTCCTTTTCCACCTTTTCCCATTTCCCTCCTCTCTCTTGAACGCTCTTAATCACTTAATCAATCTATCCGGTGGCTTTCGTTTTATTTTTATTTTATTTTTGTCTTTCCGAGAACTATAACAAGTAGAATATGTTCAACTTTTTCAGATTTCGAAACAACTAAGTATTATTGGTTCCCCTCGTTCTTCTCACTATAGGTTTGTAAGAGCCTCCCTTTAATAGTCCATTAGTCCCAACGTCCACTGGATTCATTCTATCGACAAGACGTCTACACAGTGAGGAACGTAGTAATGCACCTTTTTCCCTTGTTTTTCTGATTTGGAAGTACACTCAAATTCAGACTCCATTCTCATACGATATTCTTTCAGCAATATTCATTTGAGATTTCCACTGTGATGGAAATGGTCCTTCATTACCGCCAAAAACAACTGTACATTCCATAATTCCTTAAACAAGTTTTAGAGATACCTAATCGATATTTATGGAAGTTATTAGAAGTTTCAAGAGAACACTGCCGAATCCGAGCAAGTTTATGTGAGCATTCTCCTACGTCATTGCAAAAGTAAACGACAGCTATATTGTTACTTCTTCGTCAGTTGCAGCAATTATAAAGAGTTATGCAGGATTAGATACCGAATTTTCTAATGATAAGAAGCGGCCTGGTGGCTAAATGGTGAAGGCGAGGTCGACATGTTCTCGGTTCGAATACCTGTATCGGCGTGGATTGTAAAAGGTCCTTAACCCGATCTTCACCTCTGGCACAGCTTGCTGTGTAATGTGAAGTACACCCAAACGCTTCCGTGGTTCGGACTCCACGTTAAACTTTACGTCCCCTTTATCCGGAAGGTTTACGGGGTTGGGTTAGGATAGAAACTGACCGCCCTTCCTGTCATATCAGGCTAAGCACGCCTCCCAGGGGAGAGAGCAACCAACCAGGACCAGGGCTTAGTTTTAGCTTTAAGAACCTAATTTGTGTCACAATGACATCATACAATAAGAGATAAATGATTTCGCACCGTTTTCTTCGTAGATAGGTTACCTGTAGATTACTGTAACTCTCATCTCGAAAATCATCATGGAAATTGTCTTTGTCGATGAGTATCATTTGTGTGGGCAAGAATAAACATTAAAGCTTCAAAGTATGGGATCTTCCCTACACTGTATATGTACTTAAATTCTAAATGACGATGAAGCATTCCACACAATGGAACCGAACCTGGTGACTGAACGGTAACACTCGGATATGGCTTTCAGGAATATATTGGTTCAAATCCCCGCCGGTTATCCAGATTTCGGATTTCAGTGGCATCTAGAATTCAGTCGACGCAAATGCAGAAATGGTATCTTCAATAAGGCAGTGGCATAATTTATTACCGTTCGTTGTGCACCATCCGTCTCGGCTCTAATGACCTCGTCATCGACGAGCCGCAAATCCAATGAAAAAGAAAACATATATATATATACAGATTTTTTGTACTTCATTAAATTTAACAGCGTCATCAAACGAATTTGTAGAGTCGGTTATAGTTAAACTCTACGTTGCTACACCAGTAATATTCCCCATTACGCTTTTACGTTTTAAAACTACATACTTCAGTTTATTGTTCCTTATTTCTTTTGTTAATGACACATTACTGCTGATCATTTTCAAGCCATTACAACCGGGAGAATATTGAAGAAAGTAATGGACAGGAATTCACCCAAGTCCTACTGAACATATCATTCCAGTATTCTAATTAGATCTCTGGTCAGCATTTTAAACAAAACTGAATTATCGGAATGCTTTACATCCACTGATGTGAAGTGTTCAAAGTGTCCTGCAGTAAGCGCATAATTAAAAAAATTGACTCCTTTTTGTTCCTGCTTTTCTTAGATACGTATCTGTTATTTAGCGTATATTTCTTTCCGTGACATTTGTGTAATTCGTTCCTATTGCCATAAAGTTCGTGATCACTGCTCGAATTCGGCAAACACTGCTACATTAAATTCAAATGAATAGTCAAAAAGTAAGCTACAGAATGGCAACTGCTGTTCCTGGAAACTTTTTTTGTCAACAAATCTTTCTCTCACACTTGCATATTTAGTTAAAGACCTTCAGTCAGTTGATATCCTTGGTGATGCTTTGAATTACCACTTTACCCTACTAAACAGACACTCGACAATGCCGCGTGCTGTTCTTGTTAAGAGGTACAGAGAAGCATTACACTCGTCAGCTGCAGTTCGCTACCCAATGAAGCTGATTGTGTTCCCTTATTGCTCTAAATAGCTGATTTGAATAATTCATCGAGTGCCATTTCATTAGCACCTTATTACAATGAAGCATTTTCGTTACGACGCGCAGCTCTGTACTATCAAAAGCAAAACGGTGAAAACTGACATAAGCCTGCAGCTTTGGTTTCACAAGCGGAATAAAGCTGTTTGGGGTAGACTAAATCTGGCAAAAGGCATTACATTCCTTACTTAAACAACGTCCTTACGGCGCTAGCAAACACCTTTTGGCAAAATGTAAGCTTGTATCATTACCGACTCTCTTCGGAGAATCATAGGATTGCCGCCAAAAGATGAAAGGAAATGACTTCTTCGTGTGTACTTGCAGCCTGCTCTGTCTGAAGGTTTTTTTTTTTGGACTCATGTTTTTGGCAACTATATCAAAGAGATTTCTGTCCATCAACATCACCCCTCTCCACTTCCATTATCATTAATCTTTCAGAAGAACGTTATTGTTTGTTTCTTATAAGGGACGCTTTCATTTTTTAATGACTCTAAAAGAATTTTTGAATATATTTCTCTAAACAATACTTAAAAACTTTATTTATTTAAATATAAATCTAATACATTTATTTTACGTCATTAGTTTATCTAATGCTTTGAAGCAATCCTCCATCTCTTTCTATCCTCATCTCGAAATACTAATCCTCAGTTACCTGCTTCGTATAGCCTATTAAAGACTTTTGCTTCCAGTACAGTTTTTCCCTTCAACTATTCCCTTTCACTAACAAATTAAGCAATCACGCACGTTTTAAAATCCTATCTATTTTTTCTACGAGACTCTTCCATAAACTTGTTATTACTCACTCACTATTATTATCGTATGCCAAATTAAATCATTAATTTAGAAATATGTTTATTTCACAGTTTATCTGTATGGTATACTTAAATTAAAACACCTTTCTACTACAAAAATTTTTATCTCTTTTTTTTCACTTCATAAAATTTATTTTTTACTCCTATAGAGCACTGTGTTTAGTCACTTTAATTTAATGTCTCTGGTAGCAATTTAACTACACACCTATTTTTCACCATTATTCTTGTAGTTCACTCGTCTGCGTTTGTTCTTAATGAATTTTAATTTTAAATTCATAAGACACGTACCTCAAGCTGATGCCTTTCCCCAACCTCTAACATTTATTTACAGATTTTTAAAAATTTAAATACAAACAACAATAGTAAAAGACGAATCAATTATTTAACAGAATTTTTGCTGCTGTGTGAAATGTTACTAAAAGGTAGCAATTTGATAACATTGTTTGAAGACTTGGCTGTCAGATGTTATTACAGTAGAAAAAGAAAGAATCAGCATGATGGAGAGACAATAATCTAGTAATTTGGAATAGTTTCATCAACTGATTAGTAAAAATGTTTACTCCCTCACTTCTTGGCGAATATTCCTTAAATTTGATAAAATGTTAATCATTAACAGCTTAAATTGCTAAAATAAAAGATATCTGCTTATCCTATCCTATGAATACTTCCTTTACTGAAATAATTTCTTTTTTTTAATGTTTTTCCTTACAGCTTTATGCCTCGTCAACGGCTAAGGTCATTAGAGGCGGGATGGGATGGGGGACAAGGAATGGGAAGGAATTCGGCCATGGCCTTTTGAAGGAAGCATCCCGGCATTCGCCAGGAGTGATTTGGGGAAACCATGGAAACTGAAATAAAAACATTCTACTGTCGTAGTATTTCTAAAATGTTATGTTGAAACAATATTTAATTCATTACGTGGTACATAAAAAATGAGGAAGGAATTTAAAATAAAACATTCTAATGCGAAAAATATCAGTAATAAATGAAAATTCAGTAGCCTGCAAAACGATGACTTTAACTTTCAGACTGCTAACAACTGTATTTTATATTTATTGAATATGAATGGAATTCATGAAGATGGCTCCATTTGTTAACGCTATTTTGAAAGAAGAAAATCCATAATTTTTCTATCAAGAAATAACAAATGCAATTCAACTAGATGCCTTTTTCCAATCATCTAAATTTATTGCGCCAATTACAAATTTCGTTTCCAACCACATTAAAACAGAGTCAATCATTAAACACCGTGTCCTACGGCCCATACTGGCACGTTTTTGGTGTATACATTTGACAGGCAATTGTTTGACAGCACATGATTTCTTGTCATTTTCTGGGCTGGCAGCCTATTGCTGTCTGTCATTCTCTCGCGTGCCTCTAGCACTTGAACGGAAAAAGTTACAGACTAACAGTTTGCATATGTTTCGTTGACCAAAAATCCAATAGACATTTAAAATTTTGTAAAATTATATTTTGGGCAGGGAGAAGGTTGACATAAAAATAAGGGGGGTCAAAAAAATATTTTGTTTTTCCTATCTCAGTGAGTAAAATGTGTAAGTGTGTGTGTGTGTGTGTGTGTGTGTGTTCAGAGCTCCTTAAGCAGTGAGATATTCTACCAGATTTTTTCACTTGAAGATAAAGTCCTAAGCGACCATAAAAGTTGTCGATTTAAGCCTTTTCTCATTATCCGGTATAGCTCATAAATAATATTACCTAGAAACTTAAAATTTGTAACCAATATCGAATATATCTTTTATTTAAACGAAAAATAATAAAGACACTAATATTTAATACAGTTTGTAACTAGTGAACAATATGAACAAACGCATTTAATTCGAGTTTATGTAATGGTACAGACATTCTTTTGGTCTCACTAAACTAAACTAAAAAATAATTTCTGTAACAATTACAAGACAATGATAGCTAGAGAGACTATTATCAGTTGATTGTAACTTATTCCAGTTGCTTATTCAAAGTTCTATAAGTGAGTTTTTAAAATAATTTTCAAGATTATTTATAATCCCTGTAAAGTTTCAATTAGTATTTAAAATTATTAGTGTGTTATTTAGCAAATTAACAATGTTAGTATATTTAGATTCCCTTAAGATTATCTAAACACGGTGTAAAATGTTATTCCATTCTGTTTCATTTGTGGCTATGAGCACGCACGGAGGGTGGTGGGCGAGCGGTAACGCTCTGGCCGCGCATTCCGAAGTACGCTTGTTCGAATCCCCGTCCGTGCATCCAGATTTGGGTTTTCCATGGTTTCCTCAAATCATTACAGGCGAATGCCGGGATGCTTCCTTCAAAAGGCCATGGCTGAATTCCTTCCCGATCCTTGGCTCAGTCCTTTCCCGCCTCTAATTACACCGACGTCGACGAGGCGTAAAACCATAGTAAAAAAATGGGCAAGCAGCTAGTTCAGTTGGTAGTTTTGTCTGGAGCAATTAACGACTAGACTGTGAGCCTATCGGCTCGTTAAAAAACATGTATTTATCTTGCAGACAAATTACAGTGTCTTAAGCTGTGTTTAAAGTTTATACTAATCCGAGCTATGGATAAAATATCCTGCATCACACGGTTATGATGAAACACAACGCAACGACAATATCAAGATATGAAGAATGATTTCGCTAACCACCAACATCATATTTTGAAATTCGCAACCTACCTACCACATTTAAGTTCAAGGATGCAAGAAGAATAGTTCGTTTCAATCATTGGTAGTACGGGTTTAACCCTGAAATCTTCATATCTGGCGAACAAAAGACCGTGGCCTTTTTTTTTTTTTTTTTTTTTTTTTTGTTGTTGTCACGGGTGTAGGTAATTCCCATTTTTTGGGTCCAAGATTAAGACAGCTTGACCATAACTGACAAAATAAGAACTTGACACGTGTTTCACGCTAATGGTTCTCTGTGCAAAACTTGAATAAAACCTTTGATCTTGAAGAACCTAAAACATTAATACTCATTAAGCACGGACAGAGTCGATCGCGCTATCGTATAATTGTTTCAAAGGTCGTGGTTGCTAGACTCGAACTGGCTGAAATACAAACTTAACTTGTATTTAACCCTAAAGGTTCACTATGCAAAATTTGGAGAACCTTAATTTAAAGGGAATGCGATCATCCATCGCAACAACAGTTGTTTCACGTTGTTCTTGAATAAGGCTGGTCAAAAAGTCATAATGTAATCTTTAGCCACCGTGACCGCAGCGGCCAGGGAACTTAGTACAGATTCCAGGCTACTAAATACCTAACCAACTCCGAAGAGATGAATCGCCAGATTATTCATTTAGGTAACATATCTTAAATCTGATGTCCACTTTAAATAATCTAATAACTCAAGTACAGTGAACACGAACAAAGACCGTCAACGAAAATAGTCAGTAAAATACGTAAAAAACAAATAAACCTTAATGTATAAATTTTGGTCAGGCTGCAACATTAGCGGAAGTTCTAACTAAACAGAAATTTAGCCTAGGCCGGATTGACAATTGGCATTCGTTGTCACGGCAGAGACCATGAGTAATGTAAGTTTCTTCCAAGTTTTTTTATTTTATTTATTTTGCTTTCATTAGCGACATGTTACTGAAAAGTAGTCCAAATTTCTTCAGCTGTAAAGTTGTTCCACATTTTTTTAAGAATGAAAAGCTACGAAAAGCACATATTATGAATGTATTCTGGAATTTTATTTCATAGCAGTTGCTTAGCTATTATATTGTACATACCATCTTCAATGAGTAAACATATCGACTGATCACATACGTATTAATAACAAAATAAGTGCGTAATACGATGCAGAAATGTTTGGTTGCTGTGGGACAGGGTAAGATATTTGCGGTTCGGCCCCGCTCATTTCGAGTGAAATCAGCCACAAATAATGTGAAGGTGCCTGGACTCAAAACCGTACAAGGGACGTTCCCATTCATTCAGTTTCGTCCACGCTAAAAGCCTAACAGTGGACGGTATGGCCCGGGCTGGCGACTGTAGAAAGTGATATGTGCGACGGAATTTATTGAGAAGTGTTTTGTGGATGGGCGAAAAGCCCAGTTTGACGGGTGAGGCGTATTTTTGTTTTTTTTTTATTGGCATTTGTCTTCCATAGGCCATACAGCCAGCTCAAGTATGAGTTTAGTTCATTCATTGTATTCAGTATCTCCACGTGTTTATACACATCTTTCAAGTAATTCCAGACACACCACAGGACGGACACGATAAGCACACTCACATACAACACTTAAACACCCATGCCCTCGGCCGGACTCGAACCGGCGACCTTCGGCACGTGGGGTCAGTACTCTAGCCCCTACACTGCCGAGGCCGGCTAGGATGAGGCGTAAGATTAGAGGAAATTATCCGACTGGCAGTTTCAATGTGTAAATAAACACACGATACCAAATACAAGTGCAAAGAAGAGCAGCTAGATTTGTTTGTGGAAATTATCGCAGGACCCAGTCAGTAAGTGATATGATAAGAGAGCTGGATTGGGACTCACTGGAGGAAAGGAGGAGGGTGAAGAGAGTGCTGGGAATGTACAGGCCATATGTTGGTGAAGGGACTTGGAGGGATATTTGTCAAAGAATTAGGAATAGTGCATGGAAGGGGAAAGGCGACCATGACCAAGGGAGTGGGAAAATTATCTTTTGTTGGTAAGGGTGTCAGGGATTAGAATAAATTACGAAGTGTAGTGATGAATAATTTTCCAAAAACGCTTAAGAAATTTAGAATAAAAATTTGTAAATCATAATAGTAAATAGGGGGAGAAATTTAAAATTCCAATTATAAAAGAATATTTTTTAAAAAAGGTATATAAAAATGGGTAAATGGATGAGTGGGGAATTGCCACTGGAGTGTTAACTCCATCGCAATTAAATTAATAATAATAATAATAACTAGCAATTAGATTTTTTCTGTTTCTGGTTTCGGTGGGTGAACATGAATGGAAAAAGAAGGCGGGAAGTCAGGGTTGGTGACCGGAGAGGTGTGCTGGTTGAGGAGGCAGCAAGACCATGTCTGGGTCCGCGGATGCATATCTCTGAAGCTGGACAGTTTTGTTATAAGTGCTGAGGGCAGTACTTGCGCCGACAGAGCGTTTTTGGCCGCTACAACAGAAAACCTGCAGTGTTTTTTATCTGTGTTTGCCGACGCACATAGTGCGTCCGCTGTTTCAACGTGACATGTTCAAAGTGAATAGTGCACCGAGGTGATATGTACACACAGTGACGTGGTATTGTGAACAAGTGGTAGTTTAGAAACGCCACAAAAGCAGTCGTGCACTTCTTCATTTTTTTTTTTTATTATTTTATTACTGCTTTACGCCTCGTCGACGGCTAAGGTCATTAGAGGCGGGATAGGATTGGGGACAAGGAACGGGAAGAAATTCGGCCATGGACTTTTTGAAGGTAGCATCACGGCATTTGCTTGGAGTAATTTGGGCAAACATGGAAAACCCAAATCTGGATGCCCGGACGGGGATTCGAACCCGCGTCCTCCCGAATGCGAGGCGCTCTTCAAGACACCAGAAACCCCGATGCATTGCTGCGCTTCGATGCGACCTGAAACGCTCTGACCTGTATTTCTCAGGGCCGTACCTTTTTTTTCTATAATAAAATTAAATCTGAGCTTTGTTGAGTGGCGCCCGACTATTAATAGTTTTTTTTTTATATTGATGGGACATAAAAATTTTACATAATACTAGGGACTGGTATCTGTCTAATGTTAGAGACGGCATTCTAATTTGTTTATGTATTTCTATAGTATAGGAAGAAGCATAATTTTTCAGTTGTGTTTAATGCATTTGATTAAAATAAATAAATATTTAATTGTTAAACCTTAAGCATTATATTCTTCAATATAGAAAAAGCGAAGTATCCGATCATAAAAGATAATAACTAACACCAATAATTAAATAATTTCAATAGTTAGTTTCTCACCTAGTATAAATATTAATTTTTCTCTTTTTATGGGTTGTTCATATCTCTGGTCGCTGTTAATATGCGACCGAAGGCTGGGTGTGACGTCACCGTTCTCCATCCAATAGCTATCGAGGTGACTGCGTGAGTAACATTACTAAGTTATTAGTATAGATATACCAAATTGAGAGTGCCTTGCATTTTAAAGTCTCTATGACAAATGCGATTGTAAGTGAACGATCACAGCAACGTGACGCGGCGTCCGCTGCCCAACCTAAAAAAGTGTCAGGCAGTGATTCTTTTGCCAAGCGAGATGCGTGGTTAGGTCATTAGAGAACGGACCTTGAATGCGCCTGGCTCTGCTAACACTCGCCCGGTTTTTTTTCCCTCCCTTTTTGATGGAAAGCGTGAAGCGGCGTCAATTTAAACAAACCTAACATTTCAGCCATGCTACTGTGGCCTTCGTCAAAGGCGATGTATATTGAGCCGTTGTTAAGTGTGCCTCGTTCTAATGAAACCCTCTTGAAATGAATGTATGTTGATCTCAGACAAGAGTTTCGATTAATAGTTATGTTATCAGTGTTGGTTGACATAATTTTATAGTTTCTGTTTGTTAGCTGGACCAACAAAACGTAAAATGCAGAAAATACTTATTCAGTATGAGTAGTTCAAGCTTTCTTCTAAACTTTGAATTTGTTAGTTAATTAAAATGCCTATTTATAAACTATTACTTGAATGTAGGAGCATGAAATACTGCTTGAACGCATTACAAGTACGAATTCATTGTATAATTTTTCAAACAATATGACCACCCAAACGGAAACTTTTACTGTTTATAATGATTTTCCGTTACAAGGTTGTTCCAACGAATTTCAGGGTCAATTGTACCTTGACTTTCTATATCAGCGACATAAAGTAATAGAGAAAACCGAGCGTGGTTAACGTTCTGGTCTCGCAATCGGGAGGACGTCGTTTAGAACCTCAGTCAGGGTGTAACGAGACTGGTTTAGACAAAAAGAAATAACTTGATATAATTATTTATTTCATTTAATAAAGATTAAAACTTCCATGGAAAATATTTAATAAACGTGCTTTTGATTCCTATTACAATTCGCTGGCCATTCATGAATAGCAGATGACATGGAAACATCATTGAGTTTAGACGTCGCTTCGTGAAATAACAAGATCCAATTACCAATACCAAACCGGCAATCTTTCCGAAAAGAAGGAAACGATCCATAACCCTTTTAGATTGTACAACGGGAGTTGGTTTTAAATATCGTTTTTATTAAATGAAATGTCTGTAAGTTGAATCTTCCTTCGTTTAGAAGTATTTACTAATTATTTTCTGATTCATAAGAAGCACGAACAAGTTAACAGCGAAGCGCGTTTCACGGGCATCGAGATTTGGGTTTTCCATGGTTTCCCCAAATCACTCCAGGCGAATGCCGGGATGCTTCCTTCAGAAAGCCGAATTCCTTCCCCTTCCTTGTTCCCAGTCCCATCTCACCTCTAATGACCTCAAAGTTAAGCCATAATTTAAAAAAAGAAATAATTATATTAATAATTCTATTCACTTATCAAAATATATAGAGCAGTAATAAAAATATACTAAATGATCGTCTATTATTTATCTCAGTTATCCATACCCGTTTGTCAAGTTATTCATGATTAAATATTTATAAAATACAGAGGTAAATCTTGAATGTATCTGATCGCAAATTTAAAAAGTTTTTCCTTTAATAATGTATGTTATCTCCGTATAACATAGTACTTTGATTTTAAACGATATGTAGGGGGAAAAAGTTCTGTTTTCCTGATTTGTGTTTGCACTCCCAGTTTTCTTCATCACGGGATTCTACAAGACTGTGCTTCTCACCTGGGTACTGCGTTCTAAGTAAACGGGCCACTTCAATTTTACAATGTCTTAAACAAACATGCAGAAATATTAATCCTCTTGATTTTTGTATATTTTATTTCGCAATATTATCTGTGGTAGTAGTAGTATCTATTGATTTAAATTATCTACAGTTTATTTTATGTAGAAGTTCCTGGTGTACCAGTATAGTAACCTGTATCACTACTCACCTGTACGGCTTTTACCTAGCTCTCGTAATATTATCCGTCGCTGGGTGCGTGTTCATGTTAAGACGCCAATTTTTCGTATCACTATGTCTGAAATAATAGTTTTCGCTGCTTCAGTAAGTTTTACAAAATACAATTTTTTCACAAATGGAATTCTAGATTATCTACTTTACGGAGCTCTCTGTATCTAGTAGTATACATGATCACAATTTACAAAAGCGGACTGTCAGACGCATAAACATTCTGTGTATTGAGACAATTTTCACAATTACACTTTATGTTTTTATTTCATCATGAAGTAGTTACCTTCGACAGTAACTTTCTAAACCTTCTCCCGTTAATCATTCCCAGCATGAATAGATTGTTTCTAATACCGAAAAAAATTAGATTGAGGCAAAAAAAATAAGGGACCAAATGACGGAAACAATGTAAGAACGGATACTTTCCCGTCGTAGGGCTACAAAGAAATCATCACGGATGTACTACAGGATAGTATGGTAAAAAAAAAACACGACATTTCGACGGCTAGCTCGGTCGTAATCATCAGGTGTAGAACAATATGTACTGGACTACTGACGGATTCACTCCTGAAGAAGACGATGGGGATAGCCGTCGAATCATCGTGTTTTTACCGTACAATCCGACAGTACATCAATGAAGAGAACACTGTTTTACAGCTGCTGAGAGAGTAAACTGAATCACCCTTCACCAGCTAAGTATGCAGTTCATAAATTACACAACCATCAACATTTGCGAGCCCTGTAACTATAATTCCGATCAATCAATTCAGTAAAAAAGAGCAAACGATCAGAAATGTCGAGGGACAGTTGATCAACTTAAATTTATTGAATGTACTAACGTTCGTTTCTTTATAACACCACTTACTATTACGGTTCTCAATTACATAATTGAAAAACCACTCTCTTTATTGTTCTTTCTGATTCCTCAAGTTAAGTAATTTCGTACACAATCAGTTGTTAGCAATATCTCTCTAACTGTAACTAACACCTAGAAAACAATTCTGAACTTTATTTCATCGAAATGAATGTTATGTATACTAACTACGTCTAGCATTAATATTTTCCCCTGCACACTATTTCAGTTTTAGCACATTACAAAAATTTCTATAGATAACCCGTGGCTGTTACATTAGTTCAGATGAAGAAGGGACCTGCACATGTCATTATATGTTAAATTATTCTCATCGATCGGCGATTTGTGTAGTCAGAGAATTGAATGAACTGCTAATATGTAAGTCTAAATACTTAGAAAATATTGTGTGTAGCAACATGGAAGGCATTAAGAAGCAGAAATTCAGCAACGCTAGGTTAGACTATAAGTTACAATGACGAAGGGGTTATTCCCACTATTACAGTATGACGACTAGTGAATAGCTCAGGGCTGTCCTCTACATAATGACGGTAGAGTGGAAGGGTTGGATGGACCCCTCGGAGGAGCCAATGCGTTCTCATTGTCAATTCTCAATCGTCGCTCTCTGAAGATCAGTCACAGGCAACAGAGAGGCGGCGGGGAGAGGGGAGAGGGCTATTAACAGGTGGTCAACACCGAGGCGGCGTTGTGTAGAGATTAGTTTGACTGAGGTAGTTTCTTAACAAGTCATTCATGAACATGCTTGCTGGTACCTTACATTTGATTCGTTGAGTCCACATTGCAGAGCAGATCGCCTCAATGCAATAATGCTTGTATACAGTATCACTTGTGCAGTATAAACTTGTGCTGTTTTTCCACTCCAAGTCACGTTACTAAATATATATTCGGCCTAAGTTTTTTTTTTTTTTTTCCTTTGCTTCTGGCTCTACGCTTCGTTGATGTCGAAAGGACTGGAGGCAAGAAACTGGAAGGAATTTGGGCGAGGCTTTTTAGAGGAACTATCCCCCGGCATTCGCCTGCGGTGATTTGGGAAAACCATGGAAAAACACAATCTGGATGGCCGGATCGGGAGTCGAACCGGCGTCTTGCTCTTTGCGGGGCCAGAGCGTTACCGCCCACCCATCACGCTCGGTCGTGGTAGTGTCAGCAGCCGCAGATACGACATTGGTCCGATTTCCTGACCTGGACCCTTTCAGATCTATTTGGATTTAACCACACACACAACTGAATTCATATTCGTGCAGTGTGTAGTAGAGGAGGCAATTTCCCCATGAACCTATGTATTATATATGTGGTAATTATACTTTTAATTGGGTTCGTAATTAATATTGGTAATTATTCAATCTTTACATATTACCTGTGGCACATTATTAAGGATGTAACTTGATTGTGAAATGACTTGAAGCTGAATTTATAGCAGTGTGAAAAAATTGGTTTATTTTCATAATTTGCAATTTAGTAAAAATTGAAACAGAAAGTTCTGCTATTTATTATTTCATTCCACTATAGGGCCGAAGTGAAAGGCAAACTGCATGGTAGAGTATTAAAACTTCCCTTCACACGGATCTCCGGGAAGGGAAATACATTGAGAGGGAATATCTTTAAACAGAAGAAGGGAAGAAAAAAGGAAGAAACGATAAGGATTGGAACATGGAATGTGAGAACACTATTGCAGGCAGGAAAACTAGAAAATGCGAAAACAGGAGATGAGTAAGAACGGTTTAGATGCACTTGGCATGTGAGAAGTGAGATGGGGAGGAAACGGTGAGGTAGAAAGTGGAGATCATCGGTTTTTGTACTTGGGAAAAGAGAAGAACGGTGAAAATGGAGTGGGAATAATGATAGGAATGAAACTGGGAAAAAAGGTTGTGAAGGTGCAATATATTGATGGAAGATGATGATATGATGATATTACGCCTGCAGAGCAGTACAAATGATATGGTATTAATATAGGTATATATGCCAACTAGCCAGCATAGAGATGAGGAGGTAGAAGAATATTATATGAAGATGGAAGAACTTATTGAGAAAGATAATAGAAATGCTTTTATCATCATTATGGGAGACTTGAATGCAGTAGTAGGTGAAGGAAAACAAGAAGATATAATAGGAAAATTTGGATTAGGGATAAGAAACGAGAGGGGTAAAAGACTAATTTACTTTTGTAAAGAAAATTCATTAGTGGTGCGTAACACCCTATTTGAAAATCACAAAAGAATACGTTATACATGGATCACTGATTTAAAAGGAGAATGGTACCATCTGGACTATATTCTGATACAAAAAAGGTTTAGGAACAGTCTGAAGAATGCTAAAACTTATCCAGGGGCAGATATAACTTCAGATCACAACCTCGTAACAGGAGAAATACAAGTAAAGTTGAAAAAAGTGAAGAGAGGCAAAGCAAGAGAAAGACTGAACTTAGAAACACTAAAGGAGGAAGGTAAGGCTTTGGAGCTGGAAGAAAGATTTGTGCAAAACTGCGAAGGAGGAAAATTTGAAGAATGTATAAATGAAAAATGGATAAAAATGAGGGAAAGGCTCAAGACAGCCGCCAAAGAAACTCTAAGAATTAGAGAGTCCAAAGGTATCAGGGAAGAATGGGAAACAGAAAAAATTCTGGAAAAGATCGAAGAACATAGGAAGTGGAAAAATTGTGGAAATGAAGAAGGAAGAAAGATTTACAGGAAACTGAACAATGAATTAAGAACAAGCAAGAGAAAGATGGATGAAAGAGAAATTCGAGGAAATAGAAAAAATGTGTAAAGAGGGAAAATATGAAATGATGTACAAAATGGCTTCTGAGATAGCCTTTGAAAGTAAGAGAAACAAGAATAACATAGAAAGAGAAGATGGCACATTAGTCAAAGAACCACATGAGGTGCTGAGTAAGTGGCAAGAATAGATAGAATGCTTATATAAGGGAAATCAAATAATAAGTGAAATTGAAGAAGAGAAACAGGTAACAGAAGATGGAAACGGATATGAGATCCTAGAGGTAGAAAAGGCTCTGAACGAGATGAAGAATCAGAAGGCATGCGGAATCAATCATTTGCCTGCAGAGGTGTTGAAGAGTTGAGGAAACAAAGGAATAAGGGAGATAGTATACCTTTTCAATGAGATATATGACAAAGGGGAATGGCCAGACGACTTTCTCGCTACGGTAATGGATATCTTGAAGAGGAAAGGTGTAGATTGGAAGGAGAGAAGGTTGATACAGAACCTATATTTACAACAGAAAGTACGAATAAAGATCGGAAACGAGATGTCAGGAGAAAGCAGCATTGGGAGAGGCGTAAGAAAAGGTTGTTGCCTTTCCCCATTATTGTTCAATTTCTACCTAGAAGAAATTACTGGGAAAAGCTTAAATGGAAAAAGAGGAGTGCGTATTGTTGGCAAGAGAATAGACTGTATATGATTTACTGATGATGTGGTATTGTTGGCAAAAAGCGAACAAACTCTAAACAGAATGCTGAAAGATCTAGACGAAGCTTGTGAAGAGTTTGGAATGAAAATCAATACAGCAAAAACTAAGAGTATGGTGAGTGGAAAGGGAAGGAAAATAATAAATATTAGGTTAGGAAGAGCTGATATCAGGCAAGTAAGATCATTCAAATATCTTGGGAGTACGATCACCGAAGATTTGAGATGCCACCAAGAGGTGAAAACTCGCATTGCCGTATCGAAGGAACCGTTTTATAGGAAAAGGCGGATGCTAGCTGGAAAAATATACAAAGGAAAATACTTTGATAATGTTTTTTATGGAGTGTGGCTCTTTATGGGGCAGAGACGTGGACACTGAGACGAGAAGATGAAAAACGTTTAGAAACGTTTGAGATGTGGATGTGGAGGAGAATACGGAGGATAAGCTGGGTGGATAAAATATTCAATGTTGAAGTGCTGGATAGGGTTAGTGAAAGGAAAAAAAAATACTCCAAGTCATAAAGAGAGAAAGAAGAACTGGATGTGACACTTGCTGAGAGGGAAGTGCTTGCTAAAAGACGACTTGGAAGGTTTAGTTTGTGGAAGGAAGAAGCAGGTTCAAAATTACAGACAACATCAAGAAAAAAGGCAACTACATAGACGTTATGAGAAAGGCAGAAGACAGGAGAACATGGAGAGCAGGCAAGTGAAAACCTGCCCTAGGGTAGAAAATGATGATGGTGGTAGAGTATTATGGTGATTGCCAGTCTGTTGCGATACTAATCACTGTACGAGAGGTATTCTGGTGCGTGGAGTGACGGGGACCCTCAAAGCATTGTCGTCTGGTAGGCGACACTGATAAGCCAGACTTCTTGGTCTCACGTTCAGCGAGGATTTCATGGTCGGCCACCATACCTGTCTTCTCTGGCCGCCTCCAATGTCCTTTCGATGCCGTTTCTCACTTTCTCCAAAACTCAATCTCTCATTCAGACCTAGTTAACGTGAGAGACAGCATCCAATGCCTCAATCCTCCCGTCGATTCAGACTACATCCATCCTTTCTGTGACAACTGTTAAACATGGCCTTACACGAGGTAGCGTACAGGCCAAACAGCTCCCGCATATACAAAACTCACCAAGTGTGGGAACTCAGAGGGACTGGCGTAGCCAGGCAAGCCCAGCTTAATTTTCGTCCAAAATCCGTGATGTAAATACTGGTGCCGAGTTGAGAGCGATAACCCGCTGGATCCACCGTGTATTGTGTCTCTTTAACGCTCACGGCGAAACTGGCTGGTATTAAAATATCAACAACGATCCCAAAATACTGCCTCTTGACTCTTCTCGCGTATACATTCCCAACAGCCCCGACAACGCCTATTCTAACCTCGGGTCTTTGCTTTCTACCTCATGAAAACTCTCCTCCCAGCTAGACAGGTTCTGATTTAGCCATATTCACCGCCATTCTGTGCGTCTCTGTACGTGCTAAAGCATGATCAGACTAGTACGCATACCTGCGCTCTGCAGCCAGCCGAAGATTGCTGGCAACTGCGTCATTCAGATATAGTTCCACTTGGAGACATGACATTTCAATTTTTTCTGATATTTTTCGCAAGATCCTAAACAATACACATAAGCGCCTAAATATTTATATATGTTTGAGAAATTAACTGCACTATCAGCTCTATCAGACCTCGCATCTATGAGCTACGACCCTAGTAGTTGACTTTCGCCTCGGGTACAATGTTCAAGCCACGGTTGGGGTTACTTGTATCTCGTTGTCGAGCTGATTCACCAAAAACTTTCATCCTTGCTGTAACCAGCTGCATCAGGGAAGTGGTTAATGCTTCTGTGAAAAAAAAAAAAAAAACGCACGAGGTTCTGAACATGTGGCATAGGCCTACGTAATATCGATCTTAACGATGCATTTATGCCAAATAAAATGTTTTTGTACCATTACCTGCTGAAAGCTAGGATTATCCGATCGTATTCTTTTTCCTCGTTGCATGGAAGAAGGTGGAATCTTGTTCCCATCAAACTCATTTCAAAGTCACCGCACGCTTTAGCAGGTTTTAACTGCGGAAATCAATCACAAAAATTTCACATATTTCACATTTAAGGTCAGAAGCTGATGGATTTTCTGTTGTTATTCAGCACTGCATTTCTTAGGTATAACTTTCTAAAGTTCCTGCATGTTCCGTGTGGAATGAAAATTTGTTTATCCCATATAAGACTGTTAATTGATTTAATAAATTACTGATTAATTTTAATCGCGATGGAACACAAGTTCCGGTGGCTATTCCCCTACACCCCTACCTACTACCTTCACATTTCACGATTTACTCAAAATTCTTCCAGTGTAAGAGGTAACCGTTCTGCACATTATTCGGTAATTTATTCAGTTCCTCACTTCCTTAAAAAAGAAAATTTTCCACTACGTAATGTTTGAAATCCAGTGCTAGTTTATGGTCATTGTCATGTCGTCCTTCCATGTTAGTAAGCAAATACAATTTAGAAAAATTTAAAAACTTTTGATTCTAGAATGTAGCGCATTTCCTCTGGTTTTTACTGTATACCATCTCTCACTACTTAAATCTACGCAGTAGCTACGCGGTAGCTCATGACTGGCAGTCATTGTTCACTGACAAGAAATGAAATAGCTTATGTAAATTTGAATGTAGTTTGGTGCAGATAACTTATTTTCCAAGCTACAGAAAAAAAATTCTATTAATAATTTGTGGATTCCCCTCTTGAGCTGCTTCAGTATTACAAATTCTTGGCGATAATTTCACTTGTTGCCTTTCTTTGCTATTAAATGTTTGTTCTGAATAAATGGCACTAAAACTACATCTTTGCTGAAAATAATTTAATCTTATTCTTCTTGATAACCCAGATCTTGACTAAAATGAACTCCAGTATTTCAAACTCTTCTCAGAATTCTGCAGCTAATAAAATCAGTATGCTAGTTACTGTCTTTAGCCACATAATAAATGTCATCTCCTTTTTGACATCTAACGTCAACGTATACAAGGTACAAGTTCAAAATAATAACATTTTATTAATAATTCTCTCTCACACTCACTCGTGTTTAACGCTAAGGTTACATTCATGTGATTTTGTATTTTTTGTTCATCTTGAGAATCCGAGGAAAAAATCAATTGCAAGCTATAAAAATATTTAATAAATTAATTTCCTTAGAACGGTTCAGAAAATTATTTTTGAATCAACGAAATTTACTTAATCCTCTTCTAGTACTACTGTACACTCTTTCAATACTTGCTAATGAAGTATTTGTAGTCCGTTTTCTTTGAACTAATGTTAGTCCGAAAGACAAAACACCATTTGATGTTTCGAAGACTGGAAGATACTTTCCACTACGAATTCAGCAATACTTCCCGTATTGCTTACGATATGAAATCCATTTTAACATTACATCCAAAAGAATGTTTTAACTTTTTTTTACCTAGTTTTCCAATGTTAACACCTGAAAACATTAAGACAGCATGCTAATATCTTTGAGAGTGACGAATGATCCAGTGTGTGTTTTTATGTGTGTGTGTTTTCCAACCTTTGTGACAACACACTCTTTCCAATGTTAATGAGCTTTAATAATGATGTGGACAAAGACATTCGTAATGAATATCGTAAGGCGCAATTAATAAAGTTGAGAAAAATAGCTTTACTATCTGGAATTCCTAGGTTCATTACTTTCAGCTTGGACTATGGCTCAATTAGTATAAATTTCTGTGTCAATTCTTCAAAAATTTTATTTCCTTTTCCATTTTGTATAACAGTTCGTCAGCAATTACGCCATCACTCGTACTTTTTTTCTAATTGCAAAGAATGCTTCGCGACTGTAACATAATCATCATCGTCATCTGGTTTTCACATTATAGACTTGAATCTTTCAGCCTGAGTTCTTATCCCGACTACGGCTTGATGTATTTGAGGACTACCAATTGCTTCAGTCATAGGGCTCGCTGGTCCATTTACTCCATGTTTCTCTTTCTCCGGTTTTATCAACGAAATATGTATGTTCAGTTTACGTTATCTATTTAGAACTTCTAAAGGAAACTTGTTTTGTCTTATGGTTTATGTTACAAACATTGCTGTCCCATAATTTATTTTTATGTACTATTACAGCGTTAAATGTCTCTTCTTTGTAAATTTCGCATGTTGTGTCTTCTACTGTGGGTGTTGTTTACTTGGAGAGGCGTTCGCCTTTGTGTGGCGTGGCCGTGTAGCACTTGTCGGATGCCTTTGTGGGCGGGAGCTCCTTGAGGGAGGATTCTTCCCCTCTCCTCGAATCTCTTCGCCCGCTTGCCCTCTCACAGCCAACTGACTCCGCTACTGCTCCCCTTGCAACACCCCCGCCGGTCAAAAAAAAAGAAAAGACGATGAGCTGAATATATTAAATAAGTTGCTTGTATCTTAATAATGGGAACTTGAACAAGAGAACGCTATTGTGTCTATGGATAGCAATAAATTAACGGAACCCACCTCAGAATAAGATTTTTAACCTAAATACTTTGTGAAGCAAATATTTGATGGCACCGTCGTATAAAATCTGATGACCAATAAAAGTCTAACCTAAATTGAACCGTGTTTCCAATGAGAGTGAGCATCGTTTGTAATACCTAAGTTTTTTTTTTTCATGTTCTATCGTGATCCTATTAAATTGAAGCTATCGGCTGTATCTATTTGGAGCTTCTTCTTTACCATTTTACTTCTGACATAAAATATTATCATTATTCATAATTTTTGACGTAACCATATTCGTAATACAGTAACTAGGCCTAATTTGTATACATATAGCGATATTTGCGTAATGGGACTGACATTCATTTCACTTTGGCCAAGATGTAAAAGCCTCGTGTGAAGCTGTTTATAACCTACACCTATAATTTTGCAATATCGCAAGGTACACACTGAGAAACATCGCGCTCAGTTGTGTAAATAGTGAGAGAACATCGTCACGTCAAAAGCAGAGAGCATTCAACTGAGCAGAAATGTTTGGTCTGAAAATAAGTCATCAAAGTCAATAACGCACCGTCTTTCACTCCTTAGAATATTTTTTATTCGTTAAACTGAAGAATAATATCTGCAGGGAGAGTTAAAGGCAAGTATACCTATTACAGCTTGAAGCTGTTGGCTAAAGGAAATGCTTGGAAGACATGCTTCATACCCCAAATATAACGGCTGAGGAGAAGAAGAAGAGAAAATTAAGCAACTATTGAAGACTACTCTCTGTAAATTATCAAAACAGATGTGACTTCACTTCCTGTTATTTTCTGTATAGATGCAGAAGGAATGTTCTCCTGATAAAATTCCAGTACATTCAGATATTTTACTTCAATTCGATAAAAATTGTTTCACTACATAAATTTTATTGTATAAACCAGGGACAGAAGGTGAATGTGGTGTTATATAAATTTCTCGCTAGCCATTATGGATGATTCATAACGCAATGATGCAGGATATTGATTAATTTAATTTAATTTCGATGCAGCATATGGCCCTCTGGCGATTTCCCTATATATCTACCATACACTCTCATTTCATAATTTTCTTTAATTCTTCAGTTCTTTGAATGCAATTTAACTACCCATATACTTTTGCCCTTCAAGAATTTTAATTCTTAATTATTCATTGTTTCTGGTAGTTTTTTAAAAACATTTCCCATCGTAATTTATTCCATTACCTGATTCCCTTATCTACAAATAAAGATTTTCCTACTCTTTTAAGTCTGCTTTTGGACATGGTCATTTGTTTCCCTCCACAGTACAGTGCCTCGTTCTTATATAAATATTCATCCAAGCCTCTTACTGATTTTGTTCTGCGGTGTTCTAGTTTCCCTCCTTAGCCTCTCCAACACTTGTATTTAATACCGAAAATAAACGATAAAATGATTTTGTTGTTATATGGATCAGCGAAGTCTTTTAACTCAACGAAAAATTATGATTTTCCAAATTTATAGCTTCTACATCCAACAGTTTTTAAATCAGGTTTTTGTTCTCTGTTCATTCATTTCTCTACTAAGATTTGTAAGTATGAATCATGTTTCGAACTACACAAAACCAGTTAAGAAGATAATGATGTACCTGCTTACTTTCGTTTTGTTTTAATGGAGCCAAGAGATTTAGAATTATCCTCTTTACTCCATTGATCAAAGATTCAGTCTTACTATTCTGAATTTCATCCGCTTTTTAGTAATAGCTCTTTTAAATAATGTACGTGTGTGCTACGTGTGCTAATTAATTCTCCCTAAGTAATAAATATGTTTTAAAATACTTCATTACTTCCCTTTCATTAACTGATACAACAATAATATTAACTATTTTATCTGTCAGGAAATAGATCAATGACCTGTTTCATTATTGGTTCTATTTACACTGCAAAAATTAATTATTAGTCTTTTCAAATTAGAAAAAAAAATCTTTTTTCTTTCACTTATGTGTTATCACCAAACCTTTATTTTTTACTGGAGCTGTCAATTTTGATTTTCCTCTTCCTCAACATTTAGTAGTATTTCCTTCACAGTATACCGCTTAATTAAAAGCTTGTTATGAACCGCTCTTATGTACTTATTGGTTAAGTCCACCACTGTTCTCCTGTCACAACAAATGTCTTAGTAAGTATCATATTGTTATAATTCTTTCACAAACTCTATTCCACATGTCTCTATTCTTTTTTTCTTTATTTATTTTAAGCTGATGCATATATTTTCCTTAAAACTTCGGTTAAAACATGCGTCCGTACAAGGCGAAACTTTATCAGCTTACTTACATTTATAAGTGGATTGTTGAGTTCGTTTTATAGTTTGATACACAAACAAAATAAACTTAACAACTCTAATAATTTACCATAATAGCTATTTAACGTATTACTAGCTTGATAACATCAGTATTACTAAGTTCCTTTACCGCCAGAAAATCTTGTTCTTTCTAATTCTTATTTCATTTACAATATTATGGCACTTCCACCATATTTTACAATCTTTTCGTCAAGCTTTCTTCGTTGTAACCTTACCTGCTTATGGTGTTATATAAATCTGACATTGACAGTATGCTGTTTACAGTAGTACTTACCTGATTTATTAAATGCGGGATTATGGGGATTTCAGGGCTTGTCAGAAATTTTACTCCCTGAACTTTTTCTGTGGAACTGTTCCTGCATAAATTTTTTTAGGGAAACGTTAGAAAATATAAATTCTAGATGGTTGGAATAGAATTTGTAATATCATATAAAACGTATAACCTGTGGGTGATATTTGCGTCAACTTTCAAACCGAGCAATAAACTGTGAAAAACTTTAATGGATGTGGAGAGTAGTTTGCTGACAAGAATGGGCAGATGAAGAAACACCAGGACATTCCTCAGAAAGCGTCCGACGTTGTATATATATATATATATAACCATGAAGTTTTCACAGCAGGTATTGGTGTTTTCCGTGGGTGTAACCTACTGGGAAATATATATAATCTTTCGCGAAGTCTGTTTCCACTTGACCAGCTACCTGTAGAGTAGGTTGGAGTAACCGCCAGTCAGTTAGAAATTGGCTGGTCCTAGCAGCACATACAATAACAAAACAACAGTTTTTTAGTGTGGAGGTGCTGTATCGCAGTGACTGATCGCTGTTATCAACGTTATGGTAGAGCGTCGTCATGACTGCAGGTGGTCCAGTAGTGAAGGCCAGTCCAGTATTCTATTTGCAACGCAAATTTCCGTCAGTAAAATCAAAATGATGTTAAGTAACCACCTTCTTGTAATATGTTTCAGTTATTCTTTTATTTCGTTGTGCTCGGATGAAAGAGGTATTATTGTTTTAAAATTAGTCTGGGTCGCTGTTTAATGATACATACGCTTGCAGTAATTTTGAGATATTAGGAGTTTTAATTCGCATTCTCGCGAATTCCCGCACAAGATTTTTTTTTTTAGCTAAGTTAGTCAGTGACTGGAATAAATTATCAAGGTAAGTGCTGAACAGTTCGCCAAAAACAGGGGAAAGAGTTTAAAATTAAAATTCAAAAAGGGAAAAAGTAGATGGGTGCTGAAATTATACTCAAAGAATTTAAGATAAAAAATATTGATAATAAGTTGTCACCAGAGCACGCTCTCCAATGCAATTAAATTATATTACCTTGGGGATGGAGGGATTCTCGTTGATAATAAAGAGCATTTTTGCATACATTGTGGCAGTCTGCTCATTCTGGCACAGTTACGAATGTGTATGGAACGTTTCCAGGACTCTGCTATAGGTGCCACTGACGGTGAATCTATTTTATTTTTTAGTATAGGTAACAATGAATGGAAAGAACTGCTGCGAGGCAATATTTATATGGAAAGGACAGATAAAAAACAACCAACACTCTCCAAAGTTGAAGGGAGGAGGGTAGCAGCAACACAAAACAACACACAAACAACGAAATACAATATTTCGGGTAAAACCCTTTTTCAAGTAAACAGAAGTGGCTGGACTTGCGCAAGCCTTGCGTTCGACGCAGCCACTGACAGAATTAAATATAACATCGGAGGTGGTGGGGGGGAGCAACGATAATATAACCGCGAGTATCATTCAAGTATTGCCACTGGTTCACTGTATTTTTTTTTTTTTTTTTTACTTATGGCTTTAAGCCTCGTCGACGGCTAAGGCCATTAGAAGCGGGATGGGTCTGGGGACAAGGAACGTGAAGGAATTCGGCCATGATCTTTTTGAAGGAAGCATCCCAGCATTGGCCTGGAGTGATTTCGGGAAACCATTGAAATATTGTATTTCCTTGTTTGTGTGTTGTTTTGTGTTGCTGCCGCCCTCCTTCTCCACTTTGCTGAGTGTTGGGTGTTTTTTTATTTTTTAGTATAATACATCAGACATAATTACACTTGTAAAAAAAATTAAAATAAATTGCATGGTACTTTTTTCAATTAACCTGTCTGATGCAGATGTGTTGTGTGTATTCCTCAATCTCATAGAACTGAATATCATACAGCGAAAAAATTCTTTATATCTTTATATTCTTTTTATAGCTTTGAATCTAAAACAAATATCTAGTAATATCCTAACAGTTTACGGACATTCATCTCTTTCATTTCAGCGATTTAGACTTCATCGTAGCAGCCGTGAATATGATCCGCGAGAAGCACCCCAAAAAACGGTAAAACAACAAAAACAAATGAACAAATATATGATTGGCCTCAAATAAGCTGCTAGTAAAAAGGCTTTAAATTTCCTGGGTCTGTAGGCATTTCAAAAGAGCGTGCAACATATATTTTGTGCTAAAAATTTCCCGTCTAAACATACGATAACAGCAGATCACGATACACGTTCTATGATAAACTATTGACATTTTTTGGATCGTTTAGATGATGACAAGAAAAACTTTACTGCTGTTACTTTATGCGTAAGTTTATAACTGTGGATGAGAGGTAGGTTTACCACTAACAACCGATATTGAAGTAGCTGATATAGCGAGGTCGTTATATCAGTATTAAAAGTTATGGCAAATCATCTGTTCCAAAAGTTTTTTGGTTATAAGTAAAGTAAATAATATTCCACTTCTCTAATTAACATTTGTTCCTCACATTTGAGGTTTGTTTCGTCAAATCAAGGAGCTGAGTAGGAAAAATTTTCAGACTTTGCGGAAATCATCTCCAGGAACTGCTACGTAAAATTGTTGAAATAAAGATACAGTTTCTAATCGAAACTGTGCTACAAATACATATATAAAAATTGAAATTATAAATTTGTTTTTCAATCTCAGATAGACAGCTTGAAACAGTCTCAAATATTCTAATCCCAGCATTTCTCGATGATTATTTGTGTCTGTTGTATCATCTGTCATACAACTGATCAGTCACATACGCTGAAAATATAAAATGACACCCCGTATTTTCATGAATTGACTCGTTTTCCAGTCATCATTTTCCAAAACGTTTACGTCTCTAAATTTTTAATACTGCAGTACGGGTGCTCGTTTATTTTGTTTGCTGTCTGTATAGCAAATGAGTGCATGGAAGGGAAAAGATGACAATTACCACAAACTGGCACTCGATTTCAGGCACAAGGATGTGGGAAGATTCTCTTTTTTTAGGTAAGGGTGACAGGGATTGGAATGAGTTACAATGGAAATGATGAATAAATTACCGAAAACGTTAAAAAAATTTAAAGTTAAAATTTGTAGAGGGAAAATGTAGGTGGGTGCAGGATAGGGAGAAGATGGGTATGTAGGGAAATTGCAATAAATTAAATTAAATAACTGACCAAGCTTTTTCCAAATGAGGATTCTTCCAAAGTCATATGTTCTAAACAAGACAATAACTGCATATTTTCATGGATTTGAAGGCCATGACACACAAGGCAAGCAAGATTCAATATATGTAAAATCATATACATGTTAATTTCTAATCCTATTCAGACTCCAAGCCAAGAATTGAAAGAAATGGATAATATGGATCCTATCACTAAAAATGATAGAAATATAGTTTTGATTGTGTTTTGAGCATTGAAAAGAAGAGAATTAATATCTTTATAGATGGGGTATGAACCTATTAGGTTTATTAGCTTATCGTTTTATACTTAAGTGTAAGAGGCACGCAAATGATTGATTTTTTATATCTGTTAGGTATATAATGAGATTACGTTGTTTACCCTATCAAGATAATCCTGTATCGTTCAGGCACCTCATAAGCTACATTACTAGTACTGGCTTGAGGTAGCCATATACTTAATTTGCGAAAGACGTTACACGGCTTTTTCTGCATTTGTATTCCTCTTCCCCTCTTATTTTTATTTGCTTCGATAGAAGCAACCGTCGGCTTGTAAAGTTCACCGTTGGTTCGATTTACTTCATAAATATCACCTCACGGGCTCCTCTGATTTCGTTTGAAAAGATATTCCATTTACTTCAATCTGGCTCCCTACCCACTGCACGCGCAAAAAGGGATAAAAAAAATGCTGTAATTCGCGCGCACGATGCGTGGTGAGCGTTTCTGATTGTCGCTGTTTAGTCCCCGGGCTGGCGCACGCGTTTCCATTGGAGCTGCACGACGCGCCAATCAACGCTGCCGTCCACACACACACACACTCACAGAGAGAGAAGCAGTAGTTTCCGACCAACTCGCGCCACGCCGCCAGATTGAATTTCGCGGAATATCCCGGGGTTGTGCCGCGGGTATCAAAGCTGTGTGAGCGCGACCCATCTGCAATTCAGCGCAACAGTTAATGAAAATCGGGTTTGGCCAACCCCCTCTCATCCCCCCGGGCGGACTGGCATCGCATCAAAAGCCCCCGCCGCACTGGTCTGCGGCCCATTGAAGCGCCCGCTCCGGGGCCCTGCTGCCACTGTTCTAATTAATCAACTGACTATCTGTGCCTTATTAACGTCATTCAGCGGGGTCTGCCTTGTGTTATTCCGCCGTGTCTCTGTTGCCCGCTGTGCGCGCGCAGCCTACAGCCTGCTCGTGCTCAACCTGATACCCCTGCCTCACACGTAACAAATTTCATTACTACCATACCTGTCTCCGAGCAATGAGAGATAGTATACTAAATTCACGCTTATCTCTCTCTTTCTCTCTCTCTTTTCTGAATCAAAATAGTTTTTTTTATATGGCATTTGGCCGTGTTAGCCATTCAGCCAGCTCAATGTGTTTGTTTCTCTTACAATGAACATATTTCTTATGAGTATGATTATTTTCTCTAATGTGTAAGGACGACACAAGACGAACACAACACTTAATTAAAACCACCTATGCCCTAGGCCGTACTCGAACCGGCGACCCCTGCAACGAGAAGCAAGCACGCTACCCCTATGCTGCCGGGGTCGGCAGATTCATTTGTTGGAAAACTTTAAAATTAGACTTCGTATAAGGCCACTGTATCTGTTCGTTTGGAGTATCCATTTGTTAATTTATTTCCTCTTCGACAAGTGTCTTATGAATGTGAGGGTTCGGATATTTTAGTTACGTGGACTGGATTCTGCAACAAATTTAATTACTACTATAACTATCTCCGATCAATGAGAGAAAGTATACTAAATTCACGCTGTTCTCTCTCTCTCTCTTATCTGAGTCAAAATGGATTCATTTGTCGGAAAACTTTAAAATTAGACTTCGTATAAGGCCACTGTATCTGTTCGTTTGGAGCATTCATTTGTTAATTTATTTCCTCTTCGACAAGTGTCTTATAAATGTGAGGGATCGGATATTTTAGTTACGTGGGCTGGATTCTGCAATATAAAAATTGACTAATTTCATGTAGACACTAAGTACAGAGGTGTGATTAAGTGGAAAGACGTGGAATAGTTCTGGACTGCTAGTTGTGGAATAATAAATGCACTCGCTAATGGGAAATATTACTGAAAAGTATGAAAATAAATGTGTTACAGTGAAATATAGTAACAAAAAGTAAGTTGCTAAGATAAGAAAAAACTATTGACAACACAATACTGCAAAGATGTTAAAATATTCATCAGTTTCGCTAACAATAAATTAACAGATAAATTCAAGTACTTGTTAAGAATTTAAATGGCAAAAGGAATTTAAATTAGCGGCATGAGGAAAATAAGCCACAAATACAGTTAGTTTCCATCTAGGAGTTCGAAAAGAAGCAATAACAAGGCTTCCGAAATTCTGAAAATATCTTATGTGAAATGTGAATCTAAATCCGTATCAACATTGAAAGAGAAATAAAAATTTGACTAGTTGAATATTCTGAAATTAAATTTGCACAGCAGCATCCAGCTAGTATCGGCTATTGACTCTGCTCAAAATGTAACGATTATGATGTGTAGATTGCAATTAAGTGGTTTAGGAACACAACGCAAGTGTGCACAATCAAAAGAAGGATGTGCGGACAAGAAGTTTTCAGGTATCGTACACAAGAGTCTAACAAATAGGATAAAGGTAGCTTAAATGGGGACGATTAAAAAGAAGTAATTAGTAGACATGGATTCAACGATAAAACAGTGGAATTTATCGATAGGTAGTGGGGGTGTTTATTGCGATGAATGGAGCAGAAATTACAACTAAGCCAAGAAAAATCTAAAAGAGAAGTATGTAAAATTAAAAACAGATCTAACTGAAGGTAACGTGATCGCAAAAAGTGTTGAACAAGGAAAGAAAATGAAGATGTGAAAGTTGCTATTGTAAGATTCCTTTATCCACGAATAAAAACAAATGAATATAAACATTTAACAGAGTCAAAATAGTCTGATGACTACACGGGAGAATCCAGTTTTAAAGACATAATTCCATAACGCTTCATAAAATTTAAATTCGAAACACTCCGCTGAGAAGGTGAGATTTTTTTGCGATTATTAAAACCTTCGATTCAGATGTTATTTCTTTTCTCTATCTAACAATCCTTAAAATTTTGTATCAAGCTTCTGAAAGATGTTATAGCTTTTGTCATGCCTTCTGTTATCCCTGTATCAGCGATATCTTCTGTTTCTTTTATCTACATGGATAGCCTTCGTTTTGCGACTTTATGACATGTGTGCTGGTATAGTACTTAGTGAGTTGGTATGCTAGTTCTAGTTCTTTCGCTCTTTATTTATTTACTTTCCTGTCTAGTGCATTGATATTTTTAAGTCTTGTTAATACTTCCGTTATCTGCAAATGAATTTCCTTTTCTGATCACGAACTTCTTCTTCTCGGCAGGTGTCTGCTGTCCAGTTTTTCTTGCAGTTTCTTCTTGAAATTTTAAATCTAAATTTTCAGAGATAATTTCAGCGTCATTAACCCCGACCAAGCAATTTAAACATATTCTTAGAAGCTACTACCCTGATCTTATGAATAAGTTCTATCCTTTTCATATTCTCTCTTCCTATGCTCTTACTACCATCTCCTAAACACCGATTTTAGTTTTAATTTTAAATTATAATACGGATTTTGTAAAATTGATGTAAAATTATGAAATGCTAAAACAATGATCAGAAATAATTATGTATACCTGTGTTCGGTTTGAATGTTGAATAAACATTTCAGCCAATTAAATAAAAAAACACTTGATTTAGAATCAACACTGAAGTAGAAAGAATCTCTGCGATAAAATTTCCTATTTTTGCATTTTGTTTTCTTCACAATGTTGTTTTGTGTAGAAATTATATAATAAAGTGATCAAATTACAAGAGGACAAATTTGAATTATAGACAAAAGTGACTCAATAGTTCTAAATTACATGACAAACAAAAACACCAGATATTAAAACTGGTACGCTGAAACAGATGCAGTGAACAAATTTTTCGCTTCGTTTTAGAATCAAAATAGAAACAGGTAAGTGAAACAAAGAAGATCTATTAGATGGACTGACACTATCAAAAATTCTTTTCGCAAAAAAAAAAAAAAAAAAAAAAAAATTAAAATTAATAATAATAATAATAAATAAAATTTAAAAAATTACTGATCTTGAACTATTGAAATTTGTTTTGAACCTGTGTAGAGAGTAAAGAACTTTGCGGAAGTGAAGCTCGGACATTAAGAAGGCCGTGTAAAACTAATGCGCCACATATTTTGAGTGGAGGCATATACTGTCTTTAACCAGTGGATAAACACCTAAATTACAATATCGACGCACTCTATTAAGGGAAAAAGAAGGTTATGAAAATATTAGATTAAATGTTAAGACGTGAGTTTGGAACAGGTTTGTGTACGAGAAGTGAAACGCTTCGTCAACGCAGTTTAGAGAACGAGCAGATAACATTTTTTTTTTTTTTTGGTAACAGATGACTTATTTTGGTATATCTGCCATGTTTCCACGAGTAATCCATGGTCCTTGAGACTTACGAATCACAATAGACGCTAGGTTTTTAAAGTTATAATCAGCATTAATGAAATACATATTGGGTCAAATTAATAACCAAAAGTGTAATGTTTGTATCTCGACGACGAACATTATTTTGGCATGCAGTGATTAATGAACAGAATTTACTAGAAATACAATGTTTGAACACATGATATTAGAACATACTTACGTCAAATACAACATACCTTAGTCACATTATGTTCTAAATTTTATTACCTTCTTCATATAATGATTATTTTCTGTTGTAACTACTTTCTAAGAAATTTTAATTCAGTGAAGAGCGAAACTCAGAATTATTCCTATCCCTCTGTCCAATCTTTAATTTCAGTATTTATGAATTGAACATATTGTGATTAATTATTAATTGTATTAACCATTTGTTATATTTGAAATTTACTAAAATAGTAAAAAAAAATTACTGTACATCTTTTCCATGTCTTACCTTAAACCCACTATTATAACGCATTAATCATTTTTTGATCGAATTTTGCCATTTTAGATCAAACAACAAGCTTAAATGTTTTCATTTATATCATTTGTTCACAATGGTTAAGAGTCATGTGGTAGAACACTACGAGGAAAAGGCAACATTTAACTAAAGCATTCCTTTCTTCCTGGAGATCTGATTCAACCGTGTTGGAAAACCCCATAGGCAGAAAGCATATGGCAATTGCTGTCCTGTCTTTTCAGGTTACCTTTACCGTATGTCCAGCATCTCTGTGCAACATCACCGATTAGAGTTATACATATTACTTACTTGTATGTCTTAGAAATGTGTTTTTATTAATTATTCACTTCTAAAAAGCGACGTTAACAAACAGAAACAAACCTTTTTTCTGTATTTGATTTAAAATACCCAAATCGCGTGACAGAGAAATGTTACGAGCTCACAAAGTAATAATTCTTATGCTTGAAAATTTTAAGTATAGTAAGCAAGTAACCTCAAAAACAACTTTTGTGCGATCTATTAACGAAAAAAGTAAGTATTTCTTTAAAAAAAATAGAGGCAAGACTGAATTATTTAATTTCCTGTTGAATTCCCTTACATACCTTTCAGAAAATACTCCTGAATCGTTCACTTCAGCCATGCATGAGCAACCCTCTCAATTATTAGTGAATCAAAAAATGATATACTAATATCTTTACAATTCATTTTGCTACCATCTCATGTCCATATTACAGTAGATTTTCGGTCATACATTCATTCAGATTTTTTTGTCATGTCCCACCATAATCAACTTTCTACTTACGAATTAATGTTGCAAAGGTACTGTTAAATATTGTTCCATTCGAATATGGCATTCAGTAGAACTACTAGATATAAATGTCCAGATCACACTTAAGAATGTTGTTCATAATTTACAATATAGTTTTATAGACTCTAGAGAATTTAATATTTCAGCTTTAAATTGATCCAGGGAGGATACCTTACATTAATAGGCCTACATGCACCGGAAGAGAGAGTAACACAGAAGAATTCTACCATACGCTGCAGATGTAGATTGACCGGACCGATAAGTCGGACTATCTAATTCTAGCAGGAGATCTTAATGCCAGAGTAGGCAATCAGGAAATTTAAAATGTGGTTGGAACCGGAGAGGATCGACTTAACAACAATGGGATTAAATTGAGGGAATTTTACAGCTATAATAAATACCGGATTACAAACACTTCTCCCAAAAAAATATCGATTTATAAATTCACATGGAATTCCAGAGGACTGAGATCCTTGATTGATTATGTTATAGTGAATGAAAGAAAAAAACCAGTGGTTCAGGACAAGAGGGTTATCAAAGGCAGTAACGTATCAACAGACCAATTTCTTCTAATAAGTAAATTATTACTTTGGACAAGATGGAGGAAAAGTGACACAAAAAAATAAAGAAGGTAAACATTCTGAAAACTTTAAACATGTCCTGTTGCAGAGAGATAGTAATAAAGTTCTGTACCACAGAAGGCCGGCTAAATGTCTATTAGAAAAACCATCAGAAGAAGACATAGATAAAGAATGACATAACAGAAAGGAATATGTCTATAAAATAGCTGCTGAAGTGTTAGGTAAAATAATAGTAAGCAGAAAAAAGTAAGCAGGGTCTTAAGACATGGAATGCAGAAATAAAAGAAGCAGTAGAAGAGAAACGGAAGGCTCATTTGGTAATAATACAAAAGGGTACATATGAGGCAAGAGAATATTACAAGAAAAAAAGAAATGAAGCAAAATCCATAGTAAGGAAAGCACATAATGAAAGCTGGGATAAATTCGTCAGTCGGATAGGAAATGACGTTTATGGGTGCATGGTCTTTTCCTTTAAAATTCTAAGGAGTTTGAATAGAACAAAAAGGAACATTGCACATATTGAAGTAATAAGAACTACAAGAATGGATAAAACACTACAAAAGCCCTGGTTTCATGACAAAGTGATGATACTTGTAGACCCAATTACAGAAACAGAACGACTAGATCACAAAACGGTAGAAGAATTAACGAAGCTTTAAGCGAAACAAAAAAACAAAAAAGCGGCTGGGTTGGAAAGAATAGTTGAAGAATTACTTATGTATGGGGTAATGCTACTGAAGTATCGACTTATTAAATAAGCGTTTGTTAAAATGTAAAATACCTGAACAGTGGCGAATAGCAACTATAATCTCAGTTTTCAAGAAAGGAGAAAGAACCGACAAACAATTACAGAGGAATAAGTATTTTTAATGTAGGATATAAAATGTTTGCCATGATAATTAATTATAGATTCCGACCAATAGCAGAAGCCAAACTACCAGTATTTCAAAATGGGTTTAGGCTGGGACATTCTTGTTCAGATAATACACATATTATAAATAGAATTATAGAGAAAAGGAGGAAATATAACTTACCGACATTAATTGCATTTGTGGACTTTGAGAAGGCTTTTGACAAAGTAGACAGAAAATTTCTGTGGGAAATCCTTCATAAGAATGGATATCCAAAACATATAACAGAAACAGTAAAGAGTTTATATTTTAATACAAAGATACTCTTCGAAAAAATGAACGAACAGCAAATGTTAACCATTAACCAAGGCGTGAAACAAGGGTGCAGTCTCTCCTCAACACTTGTTAATAAATATATGAACGATGCCATTAATAAGTGGCAGAATGAATACCCAACAAAGGGTGTAAGCTTAGGACCTGTCACTAAAAGTAATTTCATTTGCTGACGACCTACTGGTGATAGAGGATACTGAAAATGGATTAGAAAGAGACCTCCACAAATTACAAATGTGTTCAAGCACTACAATCTGAAGATATCCACTAACAAAACAAAAATAATGGCTTTCCGTGGTCGAGACCCTATCAGAGCAAAATTAGTTATGAATGGCTACCTGGTTGAACAAGTTTTGCACTATAACTAGCTAGTTTGTAGTATTACATATAGCGTAAGCAAAAATATTGATAATAAAGTGAACAAATATCAGATGATATGTGGAACGATAGCTAAAACCTTAGGAAATACGAGACACAGAGAAATAGAGACATAAAGATGAAGTTCTATAAAGCGATGGCAGTTCCTGTGCTTCTCTGTGGAAGTGGGTCTTTAGTAAGGAAGATAAGAGACAAACTCGCATACGAGCAACCGAGACGAAGTTCCTAAGATCTGTAAAGGGATGCAGAAGCCTAGATCTAATAAGAAATGAGACGATAAGAGATGAGCTGAAAATATATAGTATGAATGACACGATAGAAGAACACAGGAACAACTAGAGATACAATCTGTTTAGAATGGACGATGCGTGATTACCAATAGTAGTAAATGAATATGGACTTAAAGGTAGAAGAAATATTATAGGTAGACCTAGGAACAAATGGGAATAGTTCCTGAAACCGGAACAGGTCAAAAGGCCTAATCCTTGAATGGGAAGAAGAAGCTTTAAATTGGGTGAAAAAATTTGTAGCAATATGTAGACAAGTTTGTTTATTTCACAAAAACTTGGGTTAGGAGTAAGAAGCAATAAAAAATATTTCGAGCTTAATTATACCTGAAACTGCAACAAGAATTCGTCCAAAGTGTAACATGTTATTGTTGGTTGCAAAGATGATTGTATCAACTGTCTAAAACAACAAAGTTAATAAGTTGGTCTTTCAAAACTCTTTCTGTGAAGAATGTATAATTGCCGTAGAGGAAACTAAAATTTACTTCAAATACACTACAAATTTACTACAAATACGTAAGCTACGTGTAAAATAGGACACGCTTAATGGCTTTAGTAAAGCAGCGGAAGTGGGAGCTGTTTTGTGCAGCAAAAATCAATGGGGACCCTTTTCTTTCTTCGTGTTCATTCAGTGACGTCCGCATCTGGTGCGCTTCTCCCCTCTAATTCTGTAGGAGAGCCAGGCTTCGTAATTAACGACACACGTACAACAGGGGCTCTCGATTCAGTTAGGCGTCAAGTCAACAGCTGGGAGACAGCAAGCCAAATCTTTACACACTATTACAGCTGTTGAGAAAAGCAAGATTTAAGAGAATCTCTAAAAAATGTATCCATAATTTCAATGGAAACTTCAACTCCGGCATTATAAAAGAACTTATCCTTCTTCGTAAACCTTTAAATTATTCAATGCCGAATTCTTCAGTAGTATTTAACTATCTAGGATATATTTAATCAATATTTCACTCTCCTTGCCTTTTGTGCTTCCACCTAGATCTATGATATAATATCTTCCGCAACTGTCAAATTTAGGTAAATCAAAAAATGACTCAATCCTCTTGTCAAAGAACTTTAATTTATCTTTAAGAGATTCCTAAAATATTTAAAGTCCATGTAATTTCCAATATTTTCTGTAAAATCTAGATTTTAACCTCTGAGTATTAGCCTTGAATAATGTTACTAGCCCGATAGTTTATGAAATTCCTGCGATCCAGATATGTTTGGGTCAAGAATGAAATGCCGGCGCAGAAATCATAATTATTTAATGAATTATAAAGGATATTCACATTTTAGGATGCACTGAAATCTCAGGCTCTGTTGTGGCATTATTAGGGGAAAGTCACTGTCTCACTGCAGCATATTCTTCCTCTCTGTGTCAGTCAGAAAAAAAGTTAATGGTCCTTAAATTTGAAATTAGGACTTAGAAAGCGTACAGTACCGATACTCCAATTTCTCAAGTTTTGCGATGGATTTTTCCTCAGCACTTCCTAGCAATTGGGAGAACAGTGAAGATTAGCCCAGCAGTGTGATATGCAATTAACAATGTAATTTGCTAAACGGAAAGTGATGGCTTTGAAAATCAAAATCCTAGATTTTATAGCTGTTGACAAATCATTAGGAACACCTCCGTCTGCCCTTTTTTTAGGTTATCTTTTGAAAGTATTGGGAATTAAAAAATGTTCCGTGAAATTCATTTAAAGTCAATTGTGTTACTATGAACGCGGTAACTTCTCTACATAAAATACCTGCATGCAAACTGATAAACCACCCAACATTTGTAATAATGTATTTACAAATGAATTCGTGAATAAGAAGTTATAGTTCCGCACATCGCATATATTTAAGGGAGATCATTATTGGTTGGACCTGATGCCTAATCTACTGTTTCTTTTTGTTCCCTTGTTTGTGTTAGTTCGGATATAATTGTTAAGGAAGGGAAGAAATGATTATGATCACAAACTGGTACTGTGATTTTTTTAGATTTTTTTAAGAGAGTTAGAGGTTTTATTAAATTAACGATCAACAATTTACCAGGAAAACTGAAAAAATTTACAAATGAAATTCATAAAGAAAAAAGTTGGTGGGTGGTGATATTTGCGCTCAAAGAATTTTTGGACTAAAAAAGTAAATAAATCTTTAAACGGTAAAGTAGGCTTATAGTGAAATTTCCACAGGAGCATATTCTCCATCGCATATAAATTAAATTTTATCTATGTTTTTTTTAACAATTAACTGTGACATTGTGCGAACAAGTTAAATCAAATGACACCATATTTAATTGCTCATCTGTATATTCAACTAAGGTCTGGCATTCGATATTTTATGTTACGACTTTAGATTTAGAAATTTTTGTCTTAGAGATATTCCTTAATAACTTCACGAAATAAACCACTTTTGTATGACGCCAAGCAGTTTCGTATGATTGAATGTCAAAACTAAGATAATAAACCCAGGATTAGCAAATTTGTGACCGAATTAATTATTCTTACCGATTAAACACTCAATTGCTCGCCGCATATTTAAACATAAGATAATTTCTGTGATTTCAGATTGATTCGATAGTGATTATACAAATGACAAATGAAATTTTGGCTTTTGTTGATTTACTGGAGCTAAATATAATTATTCTTAAACATAACTCTCGAAATAAAGAATTGTATGTCAGACTTTCATTTCAGGTTTTCATTAAATTTCAATTTTAATGTTTAGAATTTTATCTTCTTTTCCGTGTATGTGTTTAGTAAGCTTTTTCACAATTTGAAACTATGTGTCTATTTTTATTTGACGTCAGTGAAGTGAAAGTTTTATTGTTATAACTTCTGCACAAAGGGCAATTTGCAACTCAGTTTCTATCCCATTTAAGGCTAGAAATCAGTTCCAACTGCAGCACTATAAAGGCAGGAGGTGGAAAAGATAGTTGGTTATGGAATAGTAACAAAATCTCACTTAATTAAAAAATTGTAGCACCACTTGTGATGATCTGTCAATTATTAAAAGCACTGAATTAATAAAATCTGGTATTCACTGAGGAGCATCTAATTTAATAGTTTATTATCGTGTAGGAAATGTGGTTCTTTCGCAGGAGAATTGTTTCGTTATTTACGTATCACGGCAGCTAATTACAATTGCTGCTATCATACATATCAAACCGAAATCCCACCATTTCAGAGACTTGTTTTTTCTTCATATTGTGTATTACATATAAATAGTACGTCGGAATTTATTCTGCGGGGACAAGGGGTGGCACGCTAGTGCTACGCAAAGATTGTTTGTCATGGAACGCTGTGGGTCCCAGATGCTTGAATTTGAGTGAACGTAACAGGTGTGGATTGGTATCGTGTACGGCCGAAAAATAACAATTTTCTGAATAAATCTAAAATTCATGATCAGAAGTACATGAGGTATTGACTCTGAAATCATTCCACTGTTGTAATATTGAACGATATTGCTCTAAGAGTATTTTTATTTGACCCAAATTGTCTTTGAAGTTTAGTGAAAACTTATTTGGTCCAACGTATCCACAGAAATTTCTCATTCATAATTCTCTCTCATGCAATAAGCAAATCTTTAAAATTGCGGTTGTATCGCTATAGGCCTACTTTTAGGTCGGTCTAGTGAAAAAAAACATCCAGCTTGCAATAGACAATGACTAAAAGATATCTGTTAAGTTTTTTGGAAAAAAAGTAAAATATCAATAAAATAGTGAAAAAGCAGCACGCAAATAATATAGCTTTTTCTCTCTTCTTTATCATCACTAATGTAGAAAACAATGTCAACAAAATATAGTAGAATTTGCAGGGAATACTTCCACCAAAACTTTACTCCAGAATCCAATAACTACTTCCCTAATACATTCGTTACTTCCTTTGATTGTTCTTTAAAATAAACTGTCTGTCCGGTTGATAATAACTCAAACCTTGCTGGAAACCTTTTATATTGCTCATGACGTCTTATTGCAACTTTCCATCAACAGTTTGTGTCACTACAGTTTTTAAACAATTTTTTTCTAAATCAAACAACCCATTTCCTTTTTGCTCTTCCTAGCAGATTATTTAAAGCAATACAACATGTATGCCCTTTCTACGCGGTTCGCAACCTCCATAAGTCTATATTATAATAGTCACCCTCACTGTAAGTCTGCCAGCGTTCAAGCGTACAATAATCTTTCACGAACAGAGATATCATTTACAAGCCGTGATCCTTGTGATTTCATTAAAAGGTAATACTACTAAAGAGTGAATAGATTAAACTTTCAAATAATATTGTTTCATTTTAAACACTTCATTCACTATAATTAGTTACTGTCTATGCACTGTACTTTGATTCATCTGAAAACTATTGCCAGACATGTGACTTTTAGAAAATCTTGCTGTACTGAGATAACATTTTTTACCAACTAAAATTTAATCAGTCAACATCTCGAACAAAATTTTGTTTTTAGCAGCTACTACATTTAGAGGTAAGTTAAGACCGAATGCGAAATAGTGTAGCGGGCTAGGCCCGAAGCGATGCAGACTGTACCCAGCCGTGTTTTTATTAAGTAATGGGATCAGATTAACAGGCTGGCAGTGGGGATAGCGGCCCTTTAACTCCATTTAGAGGGGCATTAAGGGTCGCGATCAAAGCGGCGAGAGCGGAGTGGGGAGCTACCAATCCTGCAAAGTAGGCCACTTGCCAAACAGCGTGCGACCATCGCGAGCTCTAATCTGCTAGGGAGACCAGACACAACTTCAGTGCTTACTCTGCTTGTTCCGAAAAGTGGGACAAATTGACGAAATTATTTTATATTTATGTGGTTTTAGGAGCAAACTTTCATGGTTTTCAACAAGTAATAATTTTTCAAGATTGATTGAAAACAATCTCGCCCCGCACAGTAGATAGTGTTAATTTCGATAAATTAAAAACGTCAAATTTCACTCAGATTTGAACCTCACTCTCCGAAAACAAATATTAGCTTCTAATATTACAGAACAGAATAATCTACCAACGAGGCATAAGAACTCTTCAAACAACATGCATCAACTGAAAATTTTTGTATTTCGAAAATGTTAAAACAGAAAATAATAAATTATAAACATTACACATAGACATTATTGGGTAAATATGTCGAACGACATACCGAAGGACGCGGATACGATCCCCGGTCCGGCCATGCAGACTTTGTCGGTGTTCCACGATTTCACTCCAAGCAAATGCCGGAATGGTTCCTTCAAAATGCCATGGCAAAATTCGTTACTCACTCCCGGCTGTAATTATCGCTGCGGTGAGGAGCCATAAAGAATTAAAAATTTTAAAATATTAGAATGAAAATGTTGATTACCCACGTAAACTGAGTTTTACGAGTACTTTAATTTCTACATCTACATCTACATATATACTCTGCAAATCACAAAACTGTGGGTGGCAGAGGGTGCTCAGCACCAAACCTAATCTCTTTGTTGTGCATTCCAATCCCTAATGGTACGAGGGAAAAAATAATTCATATAAGAATCAGTCCGGCACCTTATTTCTCTAATTTTATCTTTCCTGTCATGCCGACCCAAATAGGTTGGTGGACGAAGTATTTCACTACACTCGTAAGTGAAAGTGGGAGTACGCATGTTTACCAATAAGTTTATACGAAACGTGCGTCGTCTATCTACCAGAGACTCCCAGCCTAGTCTACTAATCAGTTCTGTGACGCTTTCATAAGGACTGTAGCAAGCGGTCACGAATCGAGCGGCTCTTCTCTGTACTTTCTCTATACTTTCGATCAACCCCTTACGAAACGGATCCCAAATGGCACAACAATAGTCCAAATGTGGACGCACAAGAGATTTGTACGCTATCTCCTTTGTTTTTTCATTACAATTTTTCAAAATTCGACCTAGGAACCGTAGCCTAGAATTAGCTCTACCTACCAACGTATTAATATGTAAGTCCCATTTCATGTTCCTTTGTACTGTTACTCCCAAATATTTCATAGAATCGACCACATCAATAACTGAACTGTTTACCTCGTATTTCTGAACAATTGGTTTCTTTTTGTTAGTTATGTTCATTGTCTTACACTTTTTGCAATTTAGTGTGAGTTGCCACTCAGCGCACCATGCCAAAATAACATCCAGATCACGCTGAATTGCTAAACAATCGGCCAAATTCCTTACTTCCCTGCAAATAACCGCATCATCAGCAACAATCTAAAAAGGCTTTGAAACAAAATAATTCACGGAACTTAAGCTTCTTGCTTTAACAAACAAAGGTCAATAATGTCGATTATATTCGTATATAAAATACATGTTACGGAAAGGAAATTATAACAAAAAAATTATTTGATTTAAAAAATTGTTTTAGTTATATAGCAGAAATAAATCATAAGAAAGAAGAAATGTTAAACGAATTCACATTTTGAAAAGAAAAAAGAAAAATCAGAGACATGAAGAAATATTGCTAGTAAAGAAAAGCAAAGAAGGAAAAGAAGACATGAAGCTAATTGACGTGGTCGAAAATTGAACAAAATCTAAAAGTAGAAGAAGAAAACCAAGAATTATCATTAAATGGAATTTCAATGTGGACCGTTCACGTATAAACGGATAAACGTGTCACTGTACCAGCAAGCAAATTGTTATACGCGAGGCTGATGAAAATATGTTTCTTATGAGTAAATTAGAAGCTAAGACAACAAGTCAGTAATTCAGATTAGTCACAGTTATCAGAGGAGGAAAAAAAAAAAATAGTATGCATGGTTCGCCTATTCCTTGACACAATTTTATGATTCCCATTTAGAATCGAGAAACATTTCAATTGCTTTTTTAAGCATTTCAATCTAGCAGTCACGATAGTTTCCTCTAAATTTGCAGTACGTTACAGTGTTTGAATTAATAACAACAACCAGATTGCGCTGACCCTAAAAATAAATTATGATTTGATTTGGAAGCACCTTATAACAGGTCCAAAAGGCTCAGTTGATATAATTAGTGTGCTGGCAGCTAGAAGAACTCAAGAGACCAAAAAAGTGCATATATTTGACACAACCTTGCTTCACTCTCAGATTCAGAACACATACGTCAGAAATTTCTAAAAAATAAAATATCAAGTATAAAAGGAAATGAATTTCATAATTCTTTTCGAATATTTTAGTTACAAGAAATTTACTTCCAGAGTTTAAACAAAGACTTAAAACTAGATGACAAGTGTCCGGAAATTTAAAAATCATTTCCGTTATCAATCTATTTTACACACTATTGTAACGGATCGACCCTTATATTTTCAGCACTCAGGCAGCATTGCGAGGTCATTGGAGTTTCTTCGCTGACGACGCACATTCGAAGCAGGTTTTAAGGACAAATTAAAGAATGTCACATACAATACTGCTTAGAGAAAAGGAGTTGCAATAACTTTATCATTTAGTCTATAACGGGATGCACAGACGATAAGCAATTCGCTATCAAAAAATTCTCTTCTAACAGTAATGGATTATAACAGATTTTTCCTTAGGGATTTACGCCTCGCCAACATAAATGTCATTACATGCAGGATATGACCGGAGGGAAGGAGCGGGGAGGAATTCAGCCATGTCCGTTTCGAAGAACTAATCCGGCATTATGCTGAACTGATTTCGGCAAACGATGAAAAACCGAAACCAGGAAGGTCGGTCGAGGATTCGTACCTGTGAACCCCTGAATACGAGGCCAGAGTGTTACCGCTAACCTACCAGAAAAGAAATCTTATTTCAAATAATCCAGAAAATCGTATCGATCATCAGGCACCAATTACGCAACAACTCTGCGTGACGGTGATAGAAAGAAATCGCAGTCCAAAATTTAAATTTTAAGTTAGAAAATTGTGTCCGTCAGTAATCACAACTTAAAACTTTCTTCTTTCTTCATATAGCATTCCACTATCTCCAGACACAAATCGAAATACCATATAGGGGAGACTGGGTACTGTTGTGACAGTCGTCATTTTAGCCAAACTATAAGGAATACCGGGATGGGGAGGGGGTAGAGAGGAGCGGCGTGTCTGATTGAACGTGTTTCACGGTATCGCGTCAGCCATCGCGTGACATTAACTATCGTAGAGGCCTACATTACTTTTTAATAGTCAAAAGTAAGTATTTTTATTAGAATTCTTTTAATAATTGTTGTTGTATGTGTACAGATAGAGTAATGAGTGTTTTTTCTCGTTGTAAGTTATACATTAGTAGTTAAATAGCAGTGATTACTTTGCATGTAGTTTATTTTGTAATGTCATGGCGATTGTTGTTTTACGAAGGAGTGCGTTGGGGACGGTTGTGACATATTTTCTGGGTACGGTTGCGACAGTAATTTTTTTTTTTTTTTTTTTACCAGAAAACGCTTGAGGAAGACCGACAGATGTACGAGGTACATTAGTCATGGTTACTTTTGCAGAAAATGGCTTGGGAAATACCATCCCTCCTTTATTTCCACGGGTTAGTTATCACGATCATTTTGCTAGGGATCAATTGGGAGTGCAAATTCTTCAGGCTGGATGCAAGGTGTATTGTTCCTAGGATTTCTGGAACTTTTTAAGAAATTTCCTAATGCTTCTCCATTGCATAGAGTCTTGCTAGTGCTGGATAACCATTCCTCGCTTATCTACATCAATACAATGGATTTTTGTAAAGAAAATGCAATCACTTTGCTTTCGTTTCCTCCACACTGCTCGTACAACCTGCAGTCCTTGGATCGCCCTGTCTTCGGACCCTTAAAAAATCTGATAAAAACTACTTGTGACGAATAAATGCGGAGTCACAATTACAATCTACGATATACCAGGTATTACAAAAATGATCTATATCAAGAATTTTATAATAACTATTGATGATAGAATGCCTTATTAGTTATAAGCGATTAAGGTGTTCCCAGATTAATTTCTATTGTCATGTAAAAATTAAATTTTTCCACAAGCAGATTATGTTACATTATGTTTGATATTATTTGAAACAAAAGTGATTTTAGACCACTTTGTTGTATTTTTGAACCTGTCACTACTGACCCCAAGCACTGTCACAACCGCCCGTGGGGTGTGGTCGGTTGTGACATTTTTTCTTTTTTTCTAATTTGTTGCTGTGACTTAACCTTTGTACTTAGGGACAAAACTTTAGTATTTATATGTAGGAAAATGTACATTTTACTATAAAAAACACCTTTGTTCCAGGTAACTGGCATACTAAGAAAATTATGAGCGATCAAATGAAAATTGTCACAACCGTACCCAGTCTCCCCTACTCTCGATATGACATTATATATGTCAAATAACTTTTAACTAGCTGTGCTCCTAAACTTATAACACAGAACGGCATGGGAGGTGCTGCCTTGGCACTACGCACATCAACATTAGGATCGATGTTTTGTGTTCTACAACTGACTTAACAGCCCACATGTCATACTAGCAGAGTTCCCGGCGTTGCCCGGTATGATATAGGTAGATTTGCGCACACACTAAGTTCTGAAGCTCAGTTGTGAATTAAATTTTATGTCAGTCGCTCCATTTTTCTATACGTATTTAAACGGCTAACCCCCAGTGTAGCAAACAAGTAATGGGGTTGGAGTTGATTTATTCCCGTAATATTTTTAGCCATGATATCAGGAACACGTGCACTAAGTTTCGTCATAACAACCACAGCGATTCGTGCAACAATAGAAATAATGTTTTTTTTTTTTTCAGGAAATGTGGTAGAGACAGAATCGCTCGTCAATAAACTAAAAAAATAACACTATTTCAACACTATCAGTTCAGTTTCATGTTCAAAGACACCAGATATGCATTACTTATTATTAACAGTGATTTTAATTCACTTCCAAATATCAGAGATTGTAACAGTGCGGCCTCAGATAGTAACTTCAAGAAACAAAGAAGACATCGAAAGGTTTTTTCATTATATTATTAAAATTAATATTTTCCACTTTACGTAGTTTCCTCTTCGTATTCGATATAGCCATGTATTGGGTTTGAAGACGTTTTATAGATAATTATAACTGGCTCCGTTAAATACAACCCTATTCTCTATTTACCCATCTTTTGTCCTATAGATATTCCATAATAAATAAAGCTCAATGCTGTTGTACCAGTGTAGGGATGTAATGGAGCTGCGCATCCGCAAATACAGAATTTTCGCTTGAAATCCTTTTTCCGCTTTCGAATCAGCAATTTTTTATGCGGATGTATAATGGAGGTTTTGTTTACTTTGCAATAAATATCAATCATTTCTCTTTATACGAGATTCGGCCCATCGTCACTTAGCTAACAACAATGTGGTTGTTTTTATCTTACGATCCTGCAATAAAAGTTTCAATGAACTTAACCATGTTGTTACATAAGTTTGAAGTTGCATATAAAGTAAAGCGGCCTTATCACGGTACAACTTATAAGACATCCATATATAACTACTATAGGATGCGCTCACCTATTCACGCTACTAGAAGGGGTCCCAAAAAATGTTCCAAGCAGTCCTTCCCACTCGTACTTTCTCACAGCACACCAGTGTCCTTATCGCACTCTCGTAGGATGTTTCCTCCAATCACGATCCAACGTCTTAGTTTGTTAGATGGCAGGGACCTGTGCTTGACATCTGGGAGTCCAACAACATCCCACCGAGCGTGGTGGTGTAACGGTTAGCGTTCTGGCCTCGCATTCGGGAGGACGGCGGTTCGAATCCCCGTCCGGGCATCCAGATTTGGGTTTTCCATGGTTTCCCCAAATCACTCCAGGTGAATGCCGGGATGCTTCCTTCAAAAAGGCCATGGCCGAATTCCTTCCCATTCCTTGACCCACATCCTTTCCCGTCTCTAAAGACTTAGTTGTTATAGGAGACGTTAAGCAGTTAAAAAAAAATCTAACACATCCTACACGTAGTCCTTCATCCTCTATCAAAAGTCCCTTATCGGAAAGTCGGATCATCATAGGTCCTACCAGTTGGACTGCGAATAGGCCGCTGGAGCGGTGGAAAGGCGGGTGGCCGGTACGGAGATTTGTGGTGACGTCACCTTGTGCTTGACGTTTCAATTAGTCGCACCGCGACAAGGACTGTTTTGTTTACGCGTGCGTAGTTAGGTAAATAATTTAATTCGTTTGTGAAATCATCCCACACTTTGTTGTTGTTGAAAGACGGAGGAAAAAATAAATCAGTATGGCAGTATTATATAGAAATAGACATTGCTTATGAAAAAATGTAGGGATAAAAAATATACGTATTTTGATTTTAAATTTATTTTTCATAAAATTGTAAATAATTATAAACTTATTTTCCACCTCCGCAGTCACTTAAGCAAAACATGCGCAACCGCGGATGTCAAGCAAGGAACATCGGTGGCAAAGATGATCTCCGTTACAACCCTATGCGAGACATGGTGGAAGGAAATATATGGAGGAGAAATGACGTTAAATCTGTGACGCCGCCTCTAAATTCTCGGCTGATAGTGCGCATGCGCGGTGGTGGCAGCGGCCATATTGCGAATCCATACAAATGCAAAGTTCAAATTGTGTTTGATGCTGTGATTATTTCATTTTCTAATGTGTCTAAGTATTTTATAACGCCATCTTGTGCCATCTAGGAATCTTGAAGAAGCAAACGATGTTGTTACCCCAAATACAGTTTGCGATTCAAATACGCGTGTGTGGATGTGTCTACATAGTTTGATTCTGTAGCGGCAATTTAGTGGAGATTATGGTTAGGTCTACATGCAGTCTGTACCAGAAGGGTTTTGTTGTTGCATAAGGGACAAAGAATTTATCTATCATTGTTAGTCATTTCATGAGAACCATGTTAGTGACAAAACGTGTATGGCGATGTAAACTACTTCCAGCTATTCCCAATTAAGCTTACTATGTATGGTAACAAGATAACTATTTTTATTCTGGTCTAGGCCGCATTTCAACCTAACCACAAGTGGTAGTAATAAAACTGAAATATCCGCATGTCCACCATGTAATTCATTGTGGCTTTGGCAGAATTAATTTTTGGTCCAGGCCGCATATCAACCCAACCCCCTCAATTTGGAGACAGTGTATCCCGAAAACTAAGCAAGATATCGAAAAATGTTATTCTTTATTTTCGATTTGTCTCGTCGTGTTACATAAGAATCGATCATCAAATTTGACTTTTGCGAAATTTTTCTTCTCCATTTCAACTCAAAAGACACCTCACTTTTGATACAGTATATCTCGAGAACTAGGCTAGATATAGAAAATTTTTATTCTTTATTTTTTTATTTGTCTCGTCTTTTTTAAATAAGAATCCATCATCAAATTTGACTTTGACCAATTTTTTCTTCCGAATTTCAACCAAAAACATCTCACATTTGAGACAGAATATCTCGGAAACTAGGCAGGATATCAAAAAATTTTATTCTTCATTTTTTATTTGTTTTATCGAGTTACATAATAATCCATCACCAGATTTCGGCGTTACGTTTATCCTAGAGTCCCCGTGAGGTTTTTGTACATATACCCCGTGTCTGTATGGATGCGGCCTAGCCCCCCCACTCCTCCTCCGGCCGGCGTCACTTCAATGCGTGGTGAAGTTCTCTTGCGTCGTCTCCATATATTTCTTTCCTCCATGATGCGAGAGTACTCGAAAATATCGCTGAGCTTCGCTCTTGCAACTCATCACGATATAACTCCACGACTCCCATGTCAGAAATCAGCAGTTAAAACAGTACATTGAGCACATCTCCAGGATGAAAAATGTGGTGTGAGTCGTGGCTTCACGGGCTTTGTCTTGCCAACTTGGACTCAACACAGTTCACATCTTCAGCGAAAGCACATGTATTAACACTCTCTGGATCTGTTGATGACTTTGTGGAATGTAGCAGAGTAGTTAACTATGACATGTTCAGTATTATAAAATAAGTAAATAAAAGTAAGACGGACTTTTATTCGTATTACTTTTCGTTAACAGCTTCGAAAGGAAAATTAATGCCCAAAGACGCAGTTTGTTAATTGAGTGCTAACATAACATTCACTCTAAAGTTCCTTATGCCAGCTCCTTAGCTCCAAAAGAGAAATGACTACTGCAAAATCAGAGTCATCTATGATATTCATTGGCACCATCTTTCAGAACAAAATCAGTGATGCAGCTTTTAAACCGTTATGTTGCTTATTCACAGAACAAAGCACTACCACCGGTTGGTAGTCGTGTATATTAACTGGCTTGCTTCCACTGCGCACAAACGCCACATCTCAAATGTGTTACAGATGCTATTGGTGTCTGCTAATAGGCTAACAAGAAGAAAGATTAACACTGTCCCTACCGTTCGGTTCCCCCAGTTGTGATGGTTGTTTGATGATGTTAGCAGGGTCTGGTGTCCGCTTTATTCCGCCTGTTAACTTTGAGGGTCCGCCTGCCATCAGGGGTGCACAGATCGGAAAGGAGGGGTTGGAAGCGTTGCTGCCATCAAGGAAATCCTGCCACTGCACATTACGGACAGGAGTACCTTCCCTAAAATGTCAAATGGGAGCCTCCATGCGTTACTAAGAAGCTAAGGAAAACTGTTGTCTAGGATGGAGTCGACCTACTACGTAGCTTAGAGTGTAAAATATATACGAAATACAGGTAGCGGAAGCGTGAAAGAAGAGTCCCATATTCAACTGTATGCGCTTAACGATGTGCTCCGAAACACTTGCGCCTGTACCAGCATTGTATTCTGCTATCACATCAGTAACAGATCGCCCCCTATCCTGCTTTACAGAGCGGGCAAGCCTCCGTGCTTTCACCGTCCTTCGGTGACTTTCCAACAGCAACACGAGAACAGCCGAACATCCTCTTCGTTTCCGAGATGATCGTTTCCAGGCACCAGGCCATAACAATCTGCCTTTATGTGAATTTCCCAATTTGCCGAATGTAACGTCTCTAGAATGACTCGCGATGCGTCTCTGTTCCCCTTATACGAGGGGCAGTCAAAAAGTTCCAGGAATTTCTTTTTAACTCTTTATTAACAAAACATAAGTACACATTTACTTAATCTCCTTCCAAGTAGGCTCCTTCTGAACACACACACACTTGCTCCACCGCTCCTGCCATTGCTGGAAACAACGATGAAAATCCTGTTTTGGTATCTTCCGTCGCTCGTCCATGAGAGATCCCTACTTCTTGTGCCAACTCGTCGATGGTCATTCTTCGGTCCGATCTGATTCACTGTTTCCCTTGCTCGACCATTGCTTCGTTTCTGGAGGTTGAAGGTCTCCCACTGCGACTCTCGTCTTCCAGCGATTCCTGACCACCATTAAATCTTGAAAACCACTCGTAAACGGCTGTTTTCTTTAACGAATCGTCACCGTAAACTGTTTGTAAAGCTAACAAAGTCTCTGAAGCAGATTTCCCTAATCTGCACATGAACTTGATGTTCGCCCTTTGCTCAAACTGCGACATCGCGCCAACTCGTTACCACACAGACCTACCATCAGCTACACTGCAGTCACACTGCCTGTTATGACTTGGTCAGACCTGTCAAACTCACAATAATTGCATCACAAATTCCAACACTACGACAGAATTCCGGGAACTTTTTGATTGCCGCTCGTATAACTATTCTCCACGCACGACGTACCCGCAATGTCACCATACGGCATTCAACCTGGTGTTGGGCAGAGGTCACGTTTTGGCACATCAGTGTATATCAGATTAGCTGCAGGATAAATTGAGTATAAATGAAACATAAAGCAAAGGGAATGTTTGCAAGGCTATAATAAAAAATACAATGATTTACTTTAACGATGCCTGAAACACTAAAAATGTATTTGGGATGTAAGCTGAAACTAACATAATTGAGAAAACTGAGATGGATGGTAGGGAAAGATAAGAATGGGAAGTACGAAAGAACTAGAGATATGGCTAAACTTACAATGGTTTCGAAAAAGGTTGTGAAAAGGATCTGGTGAACAAACAATAAGAAGGATAAAGATCAAACTGAGAAAACGGTGTACAGAATGCAGATGGATAAAATTGCAAACAGAGGTAGAACAAAGGAGACATGGAATTGATTTTTATAAAACAAAAAATGGATAGAAAGATAATTACAGCGTTACCAAAGACTGTTGCAGTAATAGTATCCATAATCAGTAAAGAATAAACCGTAATGCAGCAAAACGTGGAGTGAGTTTCTAAATACAATACCCATTGCACTTGATAAACATCAACAAAGTATTTATTTAAAGTATGTTGATGGCAATATAACACTCTTGGTCCCCTAAAGTCCTTACTTCCCAGTTTGTATCCACGAGGTAAAGTCATCCTGCATAGGACCCGGGCATTCAGGAGGAGACTGGAAACGACGGAGGGGGGAGGGGGGGTAGGAAAAGGAAAAGTTCGGCCTTGACCTTTTGAAAGAATCATTCCGGCGTTCACCTGGAGTGATTATGGAAAACTGAAACCTGGATGGCCGGACGGGGATTCGAACCGACGTCCTACCGAATGCGAGGCCGCGCGTTACAGCTCACATATTACGCCCAGTCCTTGAGCGTCTAATTGCCTCGAGACGCAATAGAAAACACAACGTACGTTGTTCCCTTGGTTACCTGTGGTGTCAGCTGTTGGCTACATCTCTCTGGAGCTGCAGGAGTTATTCATCAGTTACATGACGGCATAGTTGAATGTAAAAAAATGTTTTAAAATAAAAAAAATGGTTTAAAATTAAAAAATTGTTAGCATCAATTTACTGTTCAAAATAGTGGTGGCGAGCGTGTTCAGTCATTGAAGTGGTAAAGTAGTAGAGAAATGGGGCTTTAAAGCGCGGATTTTCTGTCAAAGCTGATCATCGCCAGGGCCAACAGGCTTCTGATAGTGGTCATTCGGGTGGTATTTCCTCTTGGTGATGATGTCAGAGTAATTTGGTACCGAGTCGTGAATAGGAACTCTACCTCCGTCAGTCTCACAGTCGTAATAGGCGGAGAATTACTTGTTACATCTTACGTAAACATTCATTAACATCGCAGACGTTTAATTAATTAAAATGCTTAATATCATATTTCATTACAGTGTGATCATCTTTTAACTGTCGCTTCGTAAAAAGTAACGATAAGGTGTGATGACCCTCGAGTAGCAGTACCTGTATGACAGGAACACACTAAACAAATCTTCAAAACTGTACGCGTTAATTAAACACGATTTTCATTACAATTCCATAATTGTTCGCCCATGTTGAAGATATGTTGAAATCGGGAAACTGGAATTTGAACTAATAATTGTTATTTCATAAGTACGTCAATTGGCATACTTATTAAATAATAATTATTAGTTTAACAAGCAACTACAGAAAAAATTACATTGAATTTATCAGTTTGAAATTTCGATAAAGTCGAATATGGAGGAAATATTTAGGAGGGAGACTCTGGAAAATGAAAGCACAAAAATTAACTAAAAATCGATCACATTCCGTCACGATTCTGTACTACTATTACACCATCAATTTAAGAACTTTAAATGGAAAATTTTTCGTTATAAATAATTGTAAATCTCTTATTCCATATAACTTGAAAATAGCGGTGTAAAAAGATATATTTCTGTTATTAAAAACACTATTATTCTCATAACATCACACCGATATCACAAATTCCACTTATAACAGTGTCCTTCAGCAGCAGCAAAAAAAAATCTTAAAACTACCATCAATTTATGAAAATTGCTACCGTAAACTAAAACGCGTTCTAACTTCTAATAAAGTGGCGAACGTTATTGATACTACACCATCTACATTAAGCGCTGTGTCAGTAAGCAGTACTACTGTTAATTAATTATTTGAATGTAGGAAGAAATGCTGGTCGCACTGTCAATTATACCTGCACATTCAAACCAGCGAATAGATAGACGATCCATTAACACAGAATAAGCGTTAAACATTTAGCCGGCGTATGTTCAGTGACTCAAGATAAAGGACGAAGTGTTCTTTCCAATGATAGTGCAACCTCTAGGAAGGTAACACTAATATTTATCACCCGTTTCTGGGGAAAAATCGTATTTTTAACGTGACTTTCACACAGTGTTTAAAATGCATGTTTTTTAACTATGCTTGCCATGTTCTTGTGTCTCACCACTGAAGAGTTTAGGGGTACTAACTCGATAGTATGTATTTAATATACCGAATTAGCTAAATCCCGACAGTCACTTGTAATAAACCCTGTATTAATGTCTTCAATATTTAATTCAAAAATTATGTAGTAATTTCCAAGCCTTCTGTTACTGCTCTTTAGAAGAGCCGGTATTACTGTTCTGCCAGTTTATTTACAACATCCAATGACTCCCCCAAATTACTCCAGCGGAATGTTTCCTTCAAAATGCCAAGGCCAAATGCCTTCATTTCTCTTAACCCCAGTTCTTCCTCAACGTCGATGAGGCATGAACCCACAAAGCTCACACCTTCTGCATTGCATTACTGGAATTTTCTTTGCTGAATCAGCATGATGTATGCTTAAATGTTAGTGAGGTTGCCCCAGCATTACGTTTTTCGGCCATATAACTATCCACAGTTTTGGATTTTCTCATCTGATATTTTATCACTAGTATTATGGATCCTCAAAGTATGGTCAACCCAAAACGACCACAACACCTAACTGAAACAATGCCGAACTGAAACCACCTACCCCCGGTGCGTGAGGCAAGTGACGCAGCCACTGAAACCGGCGGCCCTTACCTGTGCAATGTACGAAAACAAATGTCTTTATCTTATGAGTTGCATTTGTGGTGTTTCCTGACTGATGTTCCTAATATCAAATTAATACAGTTGTCATATAGGAACGAAGTCTTTCTCGGCGTTGAGAATGGATGTAGTCTTCTCGGGAGACTAGCCGAGTAAACAAGGTGTTTCCACACGATATTTCGGCGATCTCAGGCTCCGTCGCCATCTTCTGGTGAAGTACAGTTTTCCTTCTCCATCATCCCTGAAATGTGTATCATTAGCACGGAAACAACCCTGTAAGTACAGTCATTAGTATTAATAAAGTTCATAATGCCTGTCACCCTCACTTACTAAGTTCAGACTGCGAGATACATCCTAACTAAATACTCCGAAAATCTAATGAGACAAAGTTTGTTGATGTCATAAAATAAACATGTAATAAAAGAGTTCTGTTTTGATGATAATAGTATCTGAAAAAGATTGTTGAAATGTTACTTTGTTTAAAAATCTTTCCAGAAAAATATATTTTTTCTGTTCAATTTGTTTTTCTCCTGGAATGCTATCCTCTTCAATCCCTATCACTCTGTATACTGCATTCCTAATGACTTCAGGGGGTTTAGGCTGCTCCGAAGCAATAAATGCCTGCTAACACCAATGATCAAGCCTTTATCACTCTTTTCTTATGTCTGTTTAACTAGTATTAAATAAAACTCCCACCACTGAAGAAACCTTCGACATTTATTTGCGATACAATGTAACAAAAAATTAATTACATTCGCACAACTGCGCAGTCTTTTTTTTTTCGGGTTGTGAAGGCGGTGAGAGTGGACAAAGTGACGACGGTGACCCGAATGTGGCGGGCACGTGTCAGTCCCCAACGCAATTTGCGGCCCCTCCTCAGCCTCACAATGCGAGCCGCGCCCGACCTCCATTCAATCTGCGCCCGACACCCCAGAGGAGAAAAACCGACCATATCCCGTTTTTTAATTCGTTCATCGCTGAATGAACTTGTAGATGATTTGATGGAGGCGGGCGGAGTGGAGGTCGGAGGAACCATCGCCGAGGCTCGAATAAAACATATCTCCCCGCGAGCGCCGCGCCGCACCGCCTCGGAACGTACGGAAATAAAAGGAGAGCGAAATAACGGGAGGCCCTCGGCTAGGGAGAAGGAGACCCGCCCGCGATTTTTTCCCCTCTTCTTTCCCTCTTGATGCATTTACTCATCGCATTCGTTGTTATGCTGGCGGGGGCGGCGGCAGCCGTGCCTCCGGGCCTCGGCGAAAGAAAGAAGAGCCAGACGGAGTAATGAAAATTATGCATTAGTTCATATTCGAAAAGGGTTCCTCTCTGCCAACCATTCTTCTCACAAAGCATTTTTTACTTTTCATTTACTTTTTTTCTTTTATTTTCCTTTTTTTTTTCGTCGCTAGCTGTGCCGAGAGCTGTTGCTGCTGGTCGGAATTAGATGAGCGAGACGGAGCTCGGGCAGGCCCGCTAGAATGGACTCGGTGGGCCGGAAACTGGCGGAGCCCTGCATGTGGGCACTCGCGCGAAAAATCGCATCTCCCTTCCACCCGGCACAAACAAATACACACTCTTGCGTAGTTTCTAATAAACTGTCTAGGAGTTTAAAAACTTTCAAACTAAGTACAGGTGAAAAAATGTATCCGGTGTCTTTTAAAGCTCAGTGTAATGGATTATTTAATATATAAGTCCTGTCGCGAAGCCATGTGATGGTTTAATGAAGGTACCAGTTAATTATTACTAGATGACTAGCGAGAAAATTTATCGAATAAAATACGATAAATAGTGACGTTGGCGGCTTGTAATAGAAAGAAAGTAGAACAGCCTCCTGTGTAGCAATTGTGTATTTGTTTAGTGTAATAGGTACATAACAAAATACTTACAACATATTACGAAATAATTAGGAAAATGTAAAACATACTGTACATATGACAAACTGTCACTGACCGTAACAGAATACAACTAACCTGAACCAAATACACACAGCATATCCATATCTCTGTAGTACGTGTTGCTGGGATCATAGCCTGTGAGAAAATTTCACGAATACAATATTTATATAGGAATTGTATAGCAAAACAGAAATGTTTCAGTAATAGAAAAAGTATCCGAAAACCTACTTATTGTATAAAAAAACTCACAGTTTATCGATATCTCTGTGATACGTGCTGCTGCTATCTAGACTCTTGGCTCTGTACTGTCTAATACCCGTGACCTTCATAGTCATTCCTTTTATCTTTTAAGTGTCAAAATTCCGAAAGATTTCTTTCTTAATTTATGATTTTACCTGATTGGAGACCGTTAAAACGATACGTCATTTATCGATTTCGGTTTGGTATGAAAGGAGGTAAATGTCTCGTAATTAAAAAAAAACAAGCTTTAGAAATATTGAGACATTTGCCATTTAAGGGCCGAATTAAAAAAAATAATAAAAAAAAACCTTAATTATGATGTGACCCCAGCGGATATCTTGATCTATAAAATGATACCTCATTTATCGATTTCGGTTAGGCATCAAGAGAGGTAAAAATGATTATATTTTTGCACCTTAAGGGTCGAATCTCTTAAAATATGATGTGACCAAAGTGGAAATTCTAATCCTCATTTCTCGATTTCGATTTGGTATGGCTCGTGACTGAAAAACACGTTTTGGAAACAATGATACTTTTGCCCTTTAAGGACCAATTCTAGAAAATTTACTTTCTTGAAATATGATGTGATTAAAGTGGAGACATTAAGCTTTGAAATGATATCTCATTCAAAGATATTGGTTAGGTATGAAGAGAGATAATGGCTTGTGACAAAAAAAACAACACCTTATAAAAATAATATATGATGGTAGGCAATTAATAAGACCCCTTCAAAAAGTCACGTAACGTCTTAATTATGATCGATGACGATTGTGAATTAATTGAGTCCATATTCCGGTAGTTCGTCTGGTACTCCCTATTACTACTGATAAGGACTCCACGGTGCTCGTAAAGATTGCAGGTTCGGATGTTGCGGTCGCGAGTCCAATGAGCTATTTTCAGACGCATGTATTAGTATTTTCTATGTCAGGTAGCACTACTAATAAAATTCAGTACGCAGATGTAGTCAGTTACACAATCTACAAGTAGGCTTTCTAGAACTCATCAGTCACACACCAGAGTTAGCCTCCATACACTTCATATCTACTACTTCGTTTCCGAAAATGCAAGATTCGAAGACACGTCAATACAAATAATGAAACACGCATCTGTTCCACACTCGCAGTCGGACTCAACAAACACTGTGTAACAAGTCTTATACACGCGTAAACAACCCAACCTCTGTCCACCGCGTTGCAGCCACCTCCGCACTTCTAATCCGGTAATTAATTACTGACGATATGAGCGGATGACGATTGACTTTTAATTATATCACCACCGGTACCATGTTCGCCCATACTATATATTCTCGTCAGAGACTTTTTCAACTCCCATTCTTTCCAGCGATATTATTATTCTATTTGCTTAAGAAATTTTGGATTGATTGTAACTGTCGACCATTTGTTAACTACAATTAATCTGAAGTTTAAAAAAAATTATATTTATATGCTTGTTCTATTTCTACAGTAAATGCGTATTTTCAAATTCATGTTCAAAACATTATCTTGAAAAAGTCTTATCATGTATTTTCGTATTAATCAGTTTTCTTTTATGCTACGCATTATTACTTCGAAACACTCACCAACAGATAGTAAAGTATTTTTCTGAGCATCTTTTAAAATATTTTTTGGTTTATTTTGCAAATAAATTTTGGTTTTAATTTCATTAATGATTTTTTCTTTCCTGTATAGAAAAACGACCTGAATTATGTCAAAAAAAGTTATATTGTGCTGCGGGGCCTCAGTTTTACAGACCGCTGTAATCGCTCTCCAAACTAACTCACGCCGGGGGTACAGTATTTTGAAATTGTTCCAATGCTATTCACTTTCGAGGAGAGGTGTGAGGAACTATGGAGTAATTTGAGGTCGCATATCACTTGTGAAAGGAATAAATCCTTTGTCAATGGGCATCTTAGAGGCTCGTCCGCTGGTTTCAAGTTACAAAGGTCTTCGATTCGAGTCTGAGCTAAGGCATTGGTGATTTTTAACTAACGTCGAGTCCGTCTTACAGGTATACTGTTTACACTGGGGGTTACAATGGTAACATGTAAATGTACGGTCATGGGTTTAACATACACATCTCTCGCTGGTAGAATGGCTAAGAGAAAAAAAGAAAAAGGTTATATAACAGCCAATCTCACGTGCACTAGTCAGTTGTTTACAGAAGAAAGACTATTGCAGATTCTAAAGACTGTCAAGGCGTCGCGTTCGGCTGGTAATCTTAGAGGCAGCTTTCAGTCGCATGCAGACACCGCGATAAGGGAATCTCGTTTCTGAGGACCTGGGAAACATCCAACTACTGTTGATGTACAGCACTGATGTACAGTGGTTAATCTCTAATTTTTGGCTCTGAAATGTCGTGAGTAGTGTACTATCGAACAAAAAAGGCACGTATAGAAGATTAATTAAAAATAGTACGAGAACAAGAATAGTGTTTATGATAGTAAAAGTATTTTTTACAATATTAGATAGTAGCCAAATATACTGACTCTTGCATATGATATACTGTTTCAATACGTGGAACAAGAAAGAAATGAAAATAATGAATACGACTCCTACAGGAATCGCTGAATTTGAGATCAGAAATTTTAGGTCAGCAGATGATATCTTGTATAACAATTACACACATGTAATTATGTTATATGTTCTGAACCTTTCAGATCGTGTTTGGAAAATGTAGAGTAAGCCATAGAATAAAGCACCTGCAAATCGCCTTAAGTTTAGAATTATTGCGGAACGTAAAAGAAAGATCCGTTGTGTTAGTAACTCTTTCCCATTATAACTATGATTACACAAGATGGGTATCGTTGGTTGACTATATGTTGTAACCTATGATGTAAAACCCTCTCCCGGTGACATTTCATTACCAATCGAGGAAGTTTTCTGCGCAAGGCAAATTGGAATCGATTTTAATGTCGGCTATCGTATAACTGTTTCCACTTGTAATGCTGCTTCGATCTTCATATAAAACATGTTTTTGAAGACTTTACTTGGTGGTTGGTCAGCTGGTTATAAAGCGCCTTACGACTTTCAAACATTCGCAGTGGAAGAAGAGAAGTGTTTGATATTAGACGTGGAGTTTGAGCCGAATCTACATATTACGGAAGAGCGTCAAACATCCGACAGGCGGCGCCATTGCCAAACGAACTCGTTACAACAAAGAGACATTTGAGCCTTTCCATCGGTTGCAACATCAATCTACGATCGGCAAAGGCATGTGCTCCGGCGCCGAGAGCTTCGGCTCCCTCTGCACAATATTTTCCAGCGATGGCCCTCTTTGCCGGGAAAATCTCGACTCGAGCCAAAGGAGCCACTTGAGGACGTTTTGATCGCGGCAGGAGGCTAGTTACTTTTATACGGCCCGCAGGGGGAGGATTGAGTAGCTTTGAGCGCGCCAACACCTGCACACTTCAAAAGAGGAGCCAGCTGATGAGGCGGCTAATTATGTACCAGGTACGGCCGGAATAATTAAGCTGATTAGGGCGGGAGAGTTCCTGTGAACCGACCGTCCGTGCAAGTAATACCGACTCACGCGAGCGCACTAAACAGCAAATGGAGGAAACCTACACTGCTGCCAGGATCTGGTTTCCAAAATGAAGAAACTTAATTTCGACAGTTTCTTTCAAGTGCGCTTGGTTACTTGAACTACCTAATATATTTCAGGAAAAATTTACAGATTACAAGATGTGCCAATTTTATCTTCACATCCTCTGTAACAACTCTATAACTTTTTTTCATCAAATTAATTTCCAAATTGTCAAAATAATATTGAATGATTTAACTTAAGGATGTAATTAAACACACATGAATATTTCGTTTAGTTTATTCCTAAGGTATTTGTTCGGTGACCACATTTAATGTTAGTGGTATTATTTCAGTTCTCGAATGATCAGAATATTTCATTATACCATGCTATTACCTCTGTATTCTACAAATACATAACTCAGAAATTATTAAACGACTTCAGGTATAAACCACGAGGCAGATTCAGCATTTTGTCTTGGAGTTAAGAAAACTGCTACAGCGAGAACATTATGGAGCGCCAATAATAAAACTTTTTTTTGGCCGTGGTCTTCGAATGAAACAGTCAGCTATGGTTAATTCGTAACAGTTCATTGAATTTGGCGCTTTAAAGGTAGTAATCAAAGACCAATGGTATTCCTGAACGTAGAAGGATAAATCAAAGCAACCTTTCTTAAAAGGAGAAAATCGGTTTCTTATCATAATATCGTTAATTGTATTCTTCCCATAAATGTGACATTTCTTGGTTTTTAATATTCTGTTTTAATAAAAATAATATCTGATTCATTTTATAAACTCATTATAAAACACTGTATTTACGAGGCCTATTATATTCATATCATATTTCGTTACTACACAGTGTACGAGAATACTATAAAAAGTATTCGTAGTTAACCCATCTTTATCTAACAGATTAAAAACTATTAAACTGCAGTCTACTTCTTCTTCTTTTTTCTTGTGGTTTTACGCCTCACTAACATCGAGGTCATTTGTGCCGAGAAAGAACGGGAGGAGGCAAGGCACGGGAAGGAATTTAACCATAACCTTTTGAAGTAACAATCCCGGCTTTCGCCTGGAGTGATTTTGAGGAACTATAGGAAAACCGAAATCTGGGTGGTCGGACGGGGATTTGAACCCGCGTCCTCCCGAATGCGTGACCGTTTAACCACCACGATCTGTAGTCTGTTTCTGAGTAGTCACAGGCTTACCTCAGTGGCTTGCTCAGTACCCCGAAAGTACCACTAATAGCGATTGGTGATACAGTCTTACAGTATACACGGTTATGTATAAATTACTTTGTGGTAAAAATTTTGAAATCTTTCTTCCAGTTTATTCCTGGTGTTTTCTGAATTTTTATACGCAACCCTGTGCATCTTACGTCTCTGTCCGTTTATTTTGAATACGTTGATTTTCCTTTCACAACATACACTTCATCGTAGTGGGAGCACGTCTTAACTTCACTTGCATACAACAGTGAAGGCTCTCGCATTCGGGAGGACGCCTGTTCGAATCCCCGTCCGGCCATTCAGATATCGGTTTTCCTTTGTTTCCCAAAATCTCTCCACAGGATGATTCCTTCAAAAAGCCATGGCCGAATACCTTCCAGTTCCTTACTACCAGCCTTCCTCGCCTTAATGATTTCAAAGAGGTGTAAAGCCATAAATTAAAAAAGTCTTTTCAGGCGTCATCTCTAGTGATCAACATTAACACAGCCAGGGTTTCGCATTCCTCTCAAGGGTTAATCCTGTCTCCATGACCACATTTCAGAAAATTGAACCACCGACAGATTTCTGTCGCCAGTTTGCAGAAAACTATAATAACAACTACTCCTAGCCAATAGACCAAAAAACCATGAATCCATCAACAGTCCACCTACAACGATCCCTAATATAAAAACTAAAATGTCAAAGTTGGAATAAATACATTCATGAGATTGTAGCAAATTTGCATGTAAATCAGAATAAAACTTTAAAAATAATGTGATTATTTAATGTAAAGGGAAAAATTGAGTAAATCTAAATGTTATACAGTGGGTTGCGAAAATATACAGGGAACAGATGTACAGATTAACTGAACCTTAACCGAGTGTGACAGACACATAGATCAGATTACAATGGAGAAATTAGGTCAGACTTTGGAAGAGTTAGAAAACTAAGGAAAACAAAAAACAACTAACCAAAGTGTAAGATAAAGGTGACCTTTATAACCAACATTAACTAACTTTTATACATCATCTTCAACTGGAAACAAAAATTATTACAAAAACACGATAAAAAATCACATACCTTGAATTAATTATTTATAGATAGTCAGTTAAAAGTGAGACCAAGGATAGTCTAACGAAATCTTATAACATTAAAATATCTGTAGACAAAACCAAAATACAAGCATTACAAGCAAAACATTTGACAAGAGCAAATGTTTTAATAAAAGACAAATTTGTTTAACAAGGTTTGGATTTTAAATACCTAGGGTACATTTTGAGTCATGTTATACTAAAAATAATGTTAAAATTAAATATTTTAACAGTTTTTTTGTTTAATTTAAAAATTTTTACATGAAAACATAAGTTTTTAATCAATTTACAAAATTTCAGGAACATAATAATAATAATATATAATTGATAAGATTGCGATGGAGCGCCCGCTCCGGTGGCAATCTCCTTACATCCCTCCCTTTCCCCTTCAAACCTACTTTTGCCCTCTACTAATTTTTACTTTAAATTCTTTCAGTATTTCCGGTAAATTATTCATCAATTCTCTTGGTAATTTATTCCAGTCCCTCACTCTCTTTCCTACAAAATAAAATTTTCCCACATCCTTATGCCTGAAATCAAGTGCCAGCTTGTGGTCATGGTCAACCTTACCCTGCCAAGTACCTCTCTTAATTTTTTCCACTAATATCTTTCCATGCTTCATCACCAGTATAGGCTTTGTACACTCCCATGATTCTCTTCACCCTCCTTCTATCCTCCAATGAATCCCACTCGAGCTCCTTTATCATTTTAGTTACCGATTGTGTTCGGCGGTAATTTCCAAAGACAAACTAGGCAGCCCTCCTCTGCACCCATTCCAACTCCCAAAATTTGGATCCCAAACTACACCATCATGTTCCAGCAGTGGTCTGACCAAAGTTTTGTACCCAAATTCCCTTACTTCTCTAGTACATCCCCTCATCACTCTTTCCAACAGGTGAAGGATTTTGAACCCTTTCTCTACCACCTGTCCAATGTGTCCTGCCCAGTTTAGTTTGCTATAAAATGCAATGCCAAGGTATTTACATTTAGAGTCTTCAATAAGTAGCTCCTTCCCCACTTTATAATCGTAATCAACCTTTAGCTTTTAATCCGGGCACCTAATAAGCTGACTCTTCTTTGCATTTATCTTCATCCCATGTTGACTCACCTAGCTAGTTATCTATCTAGATCACCCTGCAGCTGTTTACAGTCTTCTATTGTTTTGATTCTATTATATAACATTATATCATCTGCAAACAATCTAATTTCTGACAGTAAACCATTAACACAATCATTCATTAGAATAACGAACAACAATGGTCCCAAGACACTACCCTGTGGGACTCCTATGTTCACTTCTACTTCTTTTGATATTGCATTTAGTACCCTAACTTTTTGCTTTCTACCTTTTAGGAATTCTTCCACCCAGAAAATCACCTTTTTATCAGCTCTAATAGTTTTTACCTTATTTAGCACCATTTTATTGCTCACTCTGCCAAAGGCCTTTGAAACATCTTGTGCCACACAATCAACTTGTCCTCCCCTGTCCATTTCATCAGAAATATCTTGCATATGTCCTACTAACTGAGATTCACACGAATATTCTTGTCTAAAGTCATGTTGCCGACTTGAAAACCATTTACTTTTCTCACAGACACCTCTAATATAGTTGCTTATTAATCTCTCCATTACTTTACCTACCACATTGATTGTCCTATAGTTCCTTCCTTTATGGACCGGTACTTCTATCGCACTTTTCCAGTCATCTGGTAAACAACTAGTATCCAGACTCAATTTAAATAATGTTTCAAGGTAAGGTACAATGTCCCATCCTTTATGGCAATACCCTTATCGCTTTACTGAGCAGAATGCTGAACACTTACAAAACAGCAAAAAATCATACAGCGGAAATGAATGTTGGAACATCAAAGGAAAATTTAGAATTACCAGTAATGACATCAAACCAAGATTGAGAGTGTGAAGTATATTGGAAACATACTAACAAAAAATGTGCGAAAACCATATTCAGAGAGTGAATAATCACGTAATGTTAAAATTGTATACAAGTTTAAAGTTGAGGAGACACGGGGAAAAGGGATATCTATAGAAAAGACGGGGTCACTAATTTTTAAATCCTAAAGAGAGAAGAATCTTTTAAAGTTTAATTCTTGAATCTAATGATGATGATTTGCTACTTGTTTCCTGATGAGAACATTCAATGACCACACTACAAGGATCCCTGTCAGCCTTCGGCACAATTCTCTTAATAATATATATGTTTGTCATCTGCTGTGTCTGGTGGTATTATTCACAGCCTGAGCTCTCATAAACTCGCACAGTACTCTGGTATTACCACTATCCGGGATTATTGACGTAGCCTCACAGTATACATGTGTATATACTCGATTCACTTTACTTCAAGCAGTTTCTAGATATCTGCTGAAACTGAACTTACATTTATGAGATTTCCTTTCCACAACAAGTAGTTCTTTATATTGCAGGGTCAACAATGGACGTGCGTCTACGAGGTGCTGTTACCTTTTTGTTCTGTTTCTTTCCTGGAGTCACCTCTTACGACCAACAGCAGATCGTAAACAAACTCAAGCAGCACTACAAGTGTCTCGGATCCCTCTCAGGCCTTCTGGTCGCATGGCTACATACCAGAAGACTGATTCCCACGGTTGCGCTACTTATTATTACATTTCTGTCCTCCTTCCTTGTGTAGAACTCTTGTAGAATACCGAAGGTGGCCATCAAATACTTCAGTTTCAGTGTCTAGATTTTACCCCCGTTACTTTGTTTAGGTTTGACAGGTCCCTTTTCGGTGATGTTCGTCCATTTCAATTACTTGTCGTACTGATTCCTGTATCTCTATATCCATGACACTTATGTAGTGTGGAATTATTATTTATTTCTGACTGCTTTGCAAGAGACATTCCTTCGGAATAATTATTTAGTATGTCTCTGTTGCTACGCCGAATCACAGAGACTGCGAATTCTTTAATTTATACTTATATTTCTATGATCTCTTTCCTTTCACACTTGATCTGACAGAACCTTCTTCCCTGTTCCTGTCCCTGTGAAGGTTGCTGCACAACTATTAGTTCTACTATAGACTTTCCAGTTACATAAACTGTATCCTCTATTTTATTAACAACCTGCTTACTTTGCATACTTGATCATTTGTTACGGTCTTTGCGTTATCAACTGGTAGATGACGCATCCTCTGCTACCCTCCATTTTCTTGTTATTTTTTTCTTTTTTTATTGGCTATATTCACTAACCTATTTAGAGCTTTTACAAAAACCCTGGTATGGTATTTTGCTACATGCTCTAAATTCTGACACTTCAGGCGTTTGGGTATAATCTTAACATTATAGCACGGAATCCCACGTACTGGTTTAAAAATTTCACCATGTGGATTTTTACTTCCGAATTCTCTTCAGCCGAGTGGAAGACCTATTTTAAACATCGAGGAAAATCCTTTATTGAATTTTTGCCTATCAGTCACTCCATCGAAATTTTAGTAGTAAATTATGGTTCCTTGCTCCTCTGTAGACGTATTTAATGGTGTCAAGTATAAGATAATAAGATTTTTCTTTTTCCTAAATCGTTTATAAGTGAACTCTTCATTTGATTCTTTTTTTAAAAAAATATCTGTTCCAATTTCTTTTTATCCTCTTTGCTTTAAGTTTCTTACCATCACATTGGTTTGTCTGATATTCTTTATTTTTTTTCTCAGCTTTACTGGATTTAATCTTGCCGTGAAAAACTTTTATATTTACATTGCTTGGTTTCAATCTTAGAACTGAAGAAGTAAAAACTTGAACCTATCTGCTTTTATTTAATGTGTAATACCCGGGAGCTGATTGCTGATACCCATTTTTGCTTTTTAAACTGCGACATTTTCATCTTTTTTCACTCTAACCGATTATTAACGCTTCCTCCCTCCTCAATTCACTGGTATCTCCTTCCCGTTCTTCAGAGAGATAATTAATCAGTAAAAAGAAAAATTTGGGAGCCCATTTGAAAGGTTACTTTAGTATGGATGAGGAGTTCTGTGGCAGATAACACTAGTCTTGCGCTAGGCCAAAAGATGTATATTAGCATTATTGGTTCATAGTGCCGTATTTGGTTGGCACACTCGTTTTCAGATACCCTTTAAAGGTCATTCCTCATCCTGCTACGCCAGTACTTCCACCAACGACGCCGGTCATCCTAACTGGGTGAACCAGGCAATTGAATTTGACGATGAGCAAGATTTTGGTACTTCCACCGGCATCTCCTTTCTGTTTCCTTCTTTATTAGACTTTATTTATTTATTTTTAACGCGTATAGCATTTCACGCCGGGAGTTCAGCTGCCTCAGTGATGGTAATTCCACTATCTTCGCCTTCTGTCTACTGATAAATCGGACAGCTCTTCGCTTCGGACCACAGCCTGACTCTTACGATGGCCTTTCTGTCCACCACCGAGCTTATAGAAATAGTATGAAATTGGAGGAATGACGTAAAATGTTTCACAACTGCTTCAAAACGTTTGTATTTTTCACTTCATACTACTCTAATTTTATTACTGGTTTTATGATAGTGTTATTTTAATGTTCTATTGTCATGTTGTGGCTCCCTATGCATGGTTCATGCCATGAAGTAGGTTAATTCTGAGTAGCGAATCTCAGAAAATGAACAATAGAATAAGAATCAATTTTTCTGAACCTTGAATAATTCTTTTACCTCCAGCATAGATTGTTTTGTGTATCAAATAAACAAAGAATGCTTTGTGTGTCAAATTCATTTTGGAGTTTGTAATGATTTTTTACTGTACTTTGCGCCAGTGTAGCTCTATTTGGGGTATAGTGCAAGTCGGCCCATGAAACAGCTGGAGACGTGTGCCGGACAATTCGCTATGATATTAAGAGCGTCTGCGACCAGAAACCGACCTAGCCGTCGGTACTTTAACCAAATATTCGGCGTTCACTTCCAACAGAAAGGGTTAGCGTTCTCGCCTCGCATTCGGGAGGACGGCGGTTCGAATCCCCGTCCGGGCATCCAGATTTGGGTTTTCCATGGTTTCCCCAAATCACTCCAGGCGAATGCCGGGATGCTTCCTTCAAAAGGGCATGGCCGAATTCCTTCCCATTCCTTGCCCCCATCCTTGCCCCCCAACCTTTCCCGTCTCTAAAGGCCTCAATGTTAAAAAGAGACGTAAAGCAGTTACAAAAAAAAAAAAAAAAAAAATCAACAGGAAGGTTGGGGCCTGCGAAAAAATTTTCCGACTGTTAGGCTTGAGGAATCGTTTTATTATAACTCAATCCACGATTCGATATTTGCTTCTTTTTTAAGGATAATGACCCTTTCTGGTAGGCTGGTTTCTCAAAAAAGTGGAAGAGAAGTATCCAGCCAACCGGAACGTTTTATGAAATAGTTGTTTAAACATGTTGCATATCTGTGCAACGAAATTGGAGAAGAAATGCGTCACGTGTGGCGCAGCGTCCGTAAATTCGCTGCAGGGCTCCGGGAGAGCGAAGTCTCAGCGCTTCTCGGTCAACACTCTTATGTGGCCTTATGTCGATCACGAACATTTACTAAAACGAAACGTGTTGCACCACATAATTCCCTAAACGAACCCTGAGATCACTCTAAATTACTATAAGTGATTTTTTCATTGATTTATTTAAATATGTACACCTTTTAAGTCAAAAAATAATGCTCATCATGTCAAGCATTGAAAAATCAGTTAATTAATACATTCAGTAAATTTTTATACTTCCTCGTCACCCCAAGTCACATGTCACATCAACTGATAATTAAGCGTTCTGGTAGCTCAGTGGTTATTTTTTATTTATTTATTTCCTACAACTAAAGCTTATTACCTAGATACAAAAAGAAGCCGTGTTTGATACAGTTTACATTACTCCTTTTTCAAGCTTCGCCAAGTGTAAGTTGTTATATTTACCTGGCCGCTTAGCTCTGCGGAAGGTGTCCGCAGGTTCCCGTCCCCGCGGTTAAGGCGCTTGCTTTCAAAACATTCCCGGGTTCGAATCCCGGCAGGTGCAGGAATTTTGAGAGTTGTGTTTGGTCATATGAGCTACGCCAGGCCACTGCGAGGTTCGGATTCCACGTTAAACTGGCCGTCCTACCTCTGACACAATTGTTTAGTATGCCTCCTTTGAGAGGATCCAACCAACCTTCGGGTTGTTATGTATGTATGAATGAATGTAAAGCATTTTACGTAACAGTTAAACATTGCTAACAATAGTCCTCGCGCAGTTGGATAAACAGATTTTGAATATGTTGTTCTCTATATTCTCGCAACTGATCACTTCACTCACATTTTTTCTGGTAATGTCATCGATGGTTAACATGAATACGAGGAAGCGTTTCATGCCTGTATCATGACCTGAAATAAATATACTAAAAGACTGATCCCTAGCATAGTTATGTGCTATTAAATCTCTTAGCCTATAGATGACAACATAAAACACTGCTGTTTGTGAAAATTGCAACACCCAGAAGAACTGGTCTCACCACCAAAATCGGAGGACGTGTAGGAATGTGATTAATATTGCAGAGAGGAGCGTAGGTAAGACCAGCAGTGCAATTTTTATGTGTGACCGGACAGGTCAGTTCTACAACACGCAGAGCTGTCAAACAAAGTGGAAACGTGCAATGCCTGCCGGTACGCAAAGGACGGAATGTCAGCATCTGAGTGAATTCGAACATGGGATGGTGGTTGGTCTCTGGGAAAAAGTGGAGTACCGTGAAATTGCGGCTTGTGCAGGTAGCCCAGTCAATAAAGGGCCAAAAACAGTGAATGTCGGAACTTTCTCTGGTAAAGCTGAATTTTCTCCCAGTAGTAGATCACTATTAGAGAGACATTTTTTCAAAAGTCCCCGAAAATTCCAATGGAGCTTCCCCCCCTACCCCCCCTTTAAGTTTAAAATGTAGAGTTTTACGCAATCGCATATAACTTTTTAACCAAAAGTTTATTAAGGTTATATTACTTACAGTTTTATTCCCTGATAAATATTCTACAACTTTTATAATAACATAATTTATGATATGTGCAGCAGTTTTCCCGTAAATTAACGAAATGTTGTAAAAAAACAATATTTTTTTTGCCATCTATCTACGTTTTTGCAAAACCATATTTTTATTCGTCACCAAATGAAAAAATGCTTCTAATGAAAGTTGTAGCTCATATATTCCTGAGTACATCGGTGTATAAACATATACAGTTATGTGTATTACTCTACTAGTAACATAGAAAACAGTAGCTGGGTTTTGAGCGCGTGAGCGCCCGAGAGTCGGCGGGCGGCGTGAGCCGGCCGCGCCCGTTGTGTAAGAGGAAGAATAAAGGTGCTATAATTTCCATAAATAATTTTAATGCATTTAACAGCGTTCGTTTGATCTAACGTGTCAGGGATAGTTGCTAATGTAGGAAAATCTTTATTAGCCCCTATATTTCATTACTTTTAGCATACATTTTAAGTACATCCCACCACTTCCATACACATTTGATAAAACAGCACGTTCAACAAAATTCAAACTGTAAGTAATAACGATCACCAAGAAAACTACTTAACTGAAGCTTTAAAGTAATTGTTGGAGCCGTAATGACGAAACTATGAAGTTGGCAACACAAAATCCTTTTACAAAACTATCAGGTGAATTAGTTTCATTGACATTTGGATTCGTGTGTGATGACTCAATAAACTGCGATGAAGCTTATGATGTCGGTCTCTCAGCCATAGCCAAAATGAAGGGAACTAACTTCCATGATATTAAACTTCACAGGAAGGATATGGTTAAGACTCAAGCAGTGCAGAAGTCAGCATTGGTACGATCAAAAGAAGTTTGTGTGAACTCCCAACAACTTTTTAACAGTATTTTGTGTGTGTGCGACAGTCCCGGAAAATTGAAGACTTACTTGGAATTCGAACTGGCTCCTCGACCACCTGCTTTGTTTGATGATGTATCCTTACGAAAAGGAACAAAATCGTCACTGATGAAGGTATTTGAAGAAGGTGTCATCGACGTAACGGACTAAAATGGTGCAACTTATGTTTTGGACGGGGGATTTCTTCTACACAAAGTAGCGTGGCCAAGAAATTGTTCCTATGGCGTCATCTTAGAAACTTACTGTACATATGTTGTAAATAAATATGGATCTAATTCAATTGTAGTATTTGATGGTTATCCAGACGAGCCAACAACGAAAAATGAAGAGCAAAACAGAAGAGCAGCCAAAAGATCTTCACCTGACATAGTATTTGATGAAAACACAATTTGTGTTACTGGAAAAGAGGAGTTTTTAGGAAATACTAGTAACAAGAGAAAACTGGTACTAGCTTTGGCATCTGAATTCAGAAAACGAGGACTACAAGTTGTTACAGCGGAAGATGATGCTGATGTGCACATTGTTATGACAGCAATTCAACAGCAGAGAAGTGACTGTAAGGTATTTGTCGTTGGAACCGATACCGACTTAATAGTATTACTTACGGCACTGGCTTCTGAAAGTACTTGTATATACTTCTGTAAATAGATAGGGGGTGCAGTTCCATTAACAGTGTACTACAGAATCGCCACTCTCATAGAAAAGTTTGGAGATCAACGTCAGTTACTTCTGTTTTGTCACGCTATGACCGGATGTGATACCACATCCAGCATGTATGGAATGGGCAAATTAAAAGCGATAGAATTGCTCAGATCGAAACCTGATATGCAGAATACAGCGAGGAAGTTTTTGGATGATTCTACAACAAGAGAGGACCTTTTGATTGCTGGTGAGAAATTTTTTTATGTTTTTATAGGTTAGAGAAATATTCAAATCTGAATGAAGCCCGTTACTACAAGTTCTTGACAGTAACAAAGAAAAGTTCCCTTAGATCAAATTTTCATCTAGCAACATTACCTCCAACGTCTGAGGCATGTCGTGAACATTCGCTGAGAGTATTTTTGCAAGTTCAAAAATGGTTATGTAATACTGTTGATGCTACAAACTGGGGTTGGAAAATTGAAAACGTGAAAGAAATGAGAGGTACCTAAAGAACATTGAAACCAATTCCTACCTCGAAGCCATTTGCTCCAAACGAACTGCTGTACTTAGTGTCATGTTCTTGTAAACAAGGATGCGGACAATACTGTGGATGTAGAAAAGTGAACCTGAGTTGCACTGCAATGTGTGAACACTGTAGTGGCTTATCTTGCCTAAATTCACACCTGTATTCAGAAGAAGAAGATGAATTTCCTCATACAGATTAATATGTAACCGTTATCAAAGAGACATGCTTCTAAACATAAAATAAGTTTTATGAGTTACAATAATCATGACTTGTAAATATTAAATCGGTGTATATAATATCTGTGGTGGGTGGGAGGTCCGTGATGCTGTTTTAAAACACAAGTAATTTAAAACACCTGCCGGTTTAGCCAGTCCGGGACACGGCGGGTCCATAGGTGGTGGATAATGGAATGGCCTCATATAACAAGGCTAGGTTAAATCCCCCGAACCAAAACTGGCATACAAATGTGTACAATAATTAATTATGAATAAAATTAAAATCTTTAATTCAAATATGTTACAATCAGAAAAACAAATTTTACTTCTCATATCACTCTAATGTTATTTTGATTATACACAAAGATTTACTAAATTACAAATTAAAGGTCGACACACTAAGGGCTAGTACGAGTATAAGTGTTAAAAATAGATGTTATAATTACAGTATTAACTAATTGAATAGGCATATGAGGATAAGGCGCCTTTCGCCTACGCCCGCCGACTCCCGTGCGCTCTCGCGCTCAAAACCTAGCTACTGTTTTCTATGTTACTAGTAGAGTATTACACATAACTGTATATGTTTATACACCGATGTACTCAGGAATACATATGCTACAACTTTTATTGGAAGCATTTTTTCATTTGGCGAAGAATAAAAGTATGGTTTTGCAAAAACGAAGATAGGTGGCAAAAAAATATTTTTTTTTACAACATTTCGTTAATTTACGGGAAAACTGCTGCCCTTATCATAAATTATGTTATTATAAAAGTTGTAGAATATTTATCAGGGAATAAAACTGTAAGTAATATAACCTTAACAAACGTTTGGTTAAAAAGTTGTATGCGATTGCGTAAAACTCTACATTTTTAAACTTAAAGGGGGGTAGGGAGGGAAGCTCCATTGGAATTTTCGGGGACTTTTCAGAAAATAATCCTCTCATCAAGGTCTATCACCCTTGAAAAAATCAGCTTTACCAGAAAGAGTTCCGACACAAAACCTTTATTGACTGGGCTAAGGGTACGCTGCTGCGACAGTGGTGCATGCGTGAAATACAAGAGCGTCGTACACAGCGACGAGTGGTTACTGGACCACAGCGCGAGACGACCACCATCTTGTCAGCATGTCCGTAGGCGACAGATGAGCTTCGTCCACAGTGTTGGCTTCGACGTTAGAGCATACTAAGGGGGTGTCCATTAATTACGTGAGGTGTTTTTCCAGAATCCCGGACCCCTCCCCCCCCCTCTCTGGTGAGACTTCGTCAGATCTGGCGGGCCCCCCCCCCTTTCTAAAATGACGTGAGATTTTGACGGAGACCCCCCCCCCCCCGCTAATCGACCTCGTAACTTTTTGATACCATTTTTATTTATTTATTTTTTTTTTTTTTTTTTTTTTTTTAGGTTTCATGCTTTGAAGAGCGGTTATACCCCCACTAAGGTCGGCTTTTGCACGAAATACCTCCCTAAAGTCGACTTTCGCGTCGTTTTTAGAATTTTTTTTTTTTAGCTCTACAGTCCTACAAGAATTTCAAAACCTAACGTGAGATTTCCGTTAACCCCCTCCCCTTTGGTGAGGTTTCTTGAGGTTTCGCCGGATCCCCCACCCTATTTCATCACACGTAATTCATGGACGCCTCCTAACGGATGTGGACAAGTCTGCGTCGATTGTTTAACGCCGTCTGCTGAGGACTGGGGGCACGCATGCCACTGTCCAGAAACCACCAACACCTCAACTACAATGGGCACTTGATCGCAGTCATTGGCGTGCTGAATGGCGAAATGCAGACAGCCTTGTTGAGTAGCATAACGGGCAAACGTCAATTGTGATGGTTTTGGACGCCATCAGCTATAACATACGATTTCGTCTCATATATATTAAGGACAATCTGAACAGCAAGGAGATTTTAGATTTCGATGGTCTGCCCTTCCTGCAGCAGCTCCACATGCCATATTTCAGCAGGACAAAGCCGGGCCTCGTGTGTCGATAAATGTGCTGTCTTTCATCGAGGAACAACGGGTACCACTGCTTTCTTGGCCTGCAGGTTCACCCTATGTCGCCCTTCTGGAACATGGTCATTTGGCATCTTCTTCGATATGTAATCCTGGAATCACTGCTGATACTATGTGGATGCGCCTATATATTGCGTGGCAGTGTGTTTCCCAGCAGTATATTCAGATTCTCTCTGATTCCAAGCCACGACGTCTAGAGGCTATGATTGCAACACGTGGTGACATCATATAGTACTGAATTCTCAATGTGCATGTATATTCCACTAATTGTAATAATTTTTATACTGTTATGTCCCTAATATGTAGAATAAATTACAATAGAATTACGTGTCTCCTTCACGGTGTAAAAGCGACAAAAAAGTTAAGAAGATTTTTATAGTGATAAATACTTTCGCTTCAAAAAAACTAAACCAAACAAAAGATCTCATCTAGACTGAAATCAGGTATTTGGGCAATTGCGATACATTTGCTAGAGAAAAACTGGGCACCGAGTGTGCTGGGTGAGCGGCGCTCTGGCCTCGCATTCGGGAGGACGCTGGTTCGAATCCTCATCCGGGCATCCAGTTTTGGGTTTTCCATGTTTGTCCAAATCACTCCAGGCGAATGCCGGGATGCTTCCTTCGAAAGGCCATAGCCAAATTCCTTCCCGTTCCTAGTCCCCAATCCTATAACGCCTCTAATGACCTCAACATCGACGAGGCGTAAAGCCATAAGTAAACAAAAAAAAGAAACTTGGCACATATTTGAAGCTTTGACTTCATAGTTTGTAAATGCTCGTCATTAATATCAACAATCCAACATACGACGCTGATAGATTTTTTTTGATTTTTTTTTTTTTTTTACTAGTTTTCTGTTCTTTCTGTGAGATCAAAAACAAAAAATTTGGGTAGATAGTGATAGGACCTAAACCCTCAAGTGTTAACGTGAGACTGTCGTTCTTTAGCCAAGTAAACAGTGAAAAAACAAACACTTTTTAAAACTTTCATATTATTTAGGTACACAAAAGGAACTACTGCTAAATACTTCACAGATAAACATTTTATTTTGGTATACAAGAGAAACTGCTGCTAACTAATTATGTGTTAAATGTTTTAATTAGGTACAGAAGATGAACTTCTGCTGAACGTTTTATTTAGGTATACAACAGGAACTGCTGCTAACTAATTATGTGTTAAATGTTTTGATTAGGTACAGAAGATGAACTTCTGCTGAACGTTTTATTTAGGTATACAACAGGAAGTGCTGCTAAGTACTTAACTGCTAACGTTTTACTTAAGTACACAAGAGAAACTTGTACTCGTACTTTACTGTTACAACAAGTGTTTCAGAGGTAAGAAAGCCCAGGAGGTCGACTGTGGAATCAAAGCTTTCCTTGGAGGCAGTTTCCTCCCTCGCACCACTGGGTCCCACGGCTTTCTTCCCCAGTCTAAACCTCTCCGCATTTCCAAGGGGATTTGCTTCATTTTTTACCTGTATTCACTTGTTTCTGATCCCACTACTTACCACGTAATTTGAAATTTTCACTTTCGAGAGCCACAGTCTTTCAAAATTTGCTTTAATCAATATTGTCTTAAATTTCCCACCGTAGTGAATTTCATACAAAATGATGTTATATTGCCTCAGTTCCCGCGACAATTTTTTTTTTACTGCCTCAACGGTATAATACAGCCCTGCTACGATTTGTAGCTTTATCTGTGGTTTGACGGTGATGGATTTTATTTTCTCGAACGGTACACTTTGGGGGAAAACCGGCTTTGACCGTAGTGATTACGTCCTGTGTGGAAACCCTTTTGCTATTCTTATTCGATCGTTGGCTAACTGTTTTCATGTGGTCACTTGGGGATCAATGCCGCAATCAGTTGTGTTAACAACTCGACGTTTTTCCCGAGCTGATTTGCTCGTCTTGACTCTTGATTACAGCATTGGTGCCCGTGTTGGTCATTTGAGTTGGTCGTCGGATGATTATCGAAGTGGCTTGATGACCATCTCTGAGGTCCTTCAGGTCTTCCTATTCGTTGGGAGTGACTGGGTTGGTTGCGTTGACGGCTTCTGATGGCTGCTTGAAGCTTTCTTCTTATGGGGCATCCCCCATAACTGGCGGCGTGGTGAGAACCACAGTTTGCACACGTCAGCGTTGCGTCACGTGGACGTGTGCAAACCAAGTTGTTATGGCTCCCTCCGCAGCGCACTTGCTTGACACAGTCAGAAGCTTGATGCCCGAAGCCATCGGTCTCCACTTCTGTGGCCTGTTGTTGGAATTCAGTATACTCCTTTTCATGACTTGGCTGCTGGCCGGGGCGGTGGACTTGGTTGCCTCAGGCTCTCTCCTGTCTGGTGCAGGGCGTGAGGAGGAATTGTCATCTTGGAGTGTTCCCTCATCCATGTTGCAGGAGTCTCTTGGAGCTGCTTCTTTTTGTTGAATAACCTTTGTTGAATACCGAGTGTTTTCTTTGAATTCCATACTGTATCTTATGTTCCTAGTTTCTAGGAATTTCTTGATTTCTTCGAGGTCCTCTTGGTTCATACAGGTGACCAATAGCTGGGTTGACGATGAGCATGTATGCGCCAATGAGGACTCATTCTGATGGACTTCTCTTGACGGAGGACGATCTTGGTGATGTCTGCTGCTTTCCTGGTGCACGAAGTCCCCGCAGTTTGACGTCAACGAGGCCTCTTGCGCCATCGCTTCCTCTGCATTGATGCTTGGGCTCCAGGGGCTGTGGAGCGTTCGAATGAGTTCTGCAAAATACTCCTCCTCCTTGAAGTTCTTGGAGATGATGAGTGGTAGTTTAATATGGCGAGACCAGTCTTTCTTTTTTGAGATGATGGGCTTGGCGTTTAGTGCTTGTGCCGGGTCCGAGAGAGTTTGCTTGAGTTTCTTGAAGCTCTAGCTAGGGGTATCGCACGCAAACAGCATTTCCTCGGCTTTGACTAGGAGCTGCACTTGGAGCGGAGATTCGTCGGCGTAATAGAAAATCTCGAACTTCTTCGGTGTGTAGGGCTTGAACTTGTACTTATTGCCTGCGCTCTCGCAGCAAATGATGTTCTCCTCTTTATTGAAATTGTTGTGGTGGATGAGAGCGGCTTTTGGGGACGAGCATGATATCCACGATGACTCGTCCGCTCCAGACACCTCCGACCAGGAATCCTCTTGACGATTCGAAGCAGGGGTGTCGTACTAGGCGTTGACTTCTGCCGAATGCCGTGGTGTACTTGCTTCCGGAGGCGTGGGTTGCTTCGGCGATGCAACCTCTTGAAACGATATCGACTCAGATCAGCGATACAGGACGCTGCTTCCGTACCATACTTACGAGCGGTATATTGCCTTTAAGGCCATTCGTTTTGTTAACCGACCAATCGTGTCCCTTCCCCGCGTCGTGCGGGGGTGGGAGTGACGATGATTTCACTAATATACTGAAAATTTTTGAGTATTCTCTTTCGAACGCTTTTCACTCCGTTGTCTTCTGTTCATTAGTCTGACTACTAGTCGGACGGTTCTTATCGTTCGTAATTCTGGAATGTCACCCAGTACGGAACTTGGAAGACGTATTCAAAAAGATCGATTATATCAATTCGAACAAGCAACCTTGTAGGAGAATACGGAACCTTCCAAGGACGATATGTTGAATTAGCTTACTGTACCAATTCCAAGAAGTTCTATCAAAAACATCAACATAGTAATACTGCTCTGTCAACTCACCACTACTAGTCTGCCTGACATCAGCCACCTGTAAATCGCATAGTTAGTACCGCAGTAGTTGCCTCCCCCGCCTCATACCTGACGGCTTGACGGAATAAATTAAAAGTGCGGCAGATCCCCGGTGGCGGGAGCAATATCGACCTGCCTTTGCTGCGTGGCCGACGACGTCAAAAGAGCGGCTCGCGGCCCTGCGCCTGCAGCTCCGCTGCACTCCCACAAAACATCATCTCATAGCCCTTTCTTCGCCAACAAAAGATATCGTGTTAGTTGTTTTTCTCTGTGCCTCCATAAAATTAATAAGGGCCCGGGCTGCGGCGGCGGGGCTCGGCTGGGGTCCCCCGCTTCCTTGCACATTAATCAGTGTTCCTTTTATGCAAGAGGAGGCACTTTGGAGTAATTAACAACATAAATATATACTGGGTGCGCGCGCATGCGGAGGGCTCGACGCCCCGCCCCGCCCCGCTCTGGTGGGAGGCTCCCGCGCGCGCACCCACCAGTCCGCTAATTCCATCACTGCGTTTTGTCTGTCGCCTTTGTCCACTCCCGTTTGCGCGTGCGTTTGTTGTATCGGCGCGGCCCGACATCCGCTCGCGTGCTTCTTCTCCCTCTCTGTCCCTCTGCGTCGCTGAATGCCAAATACCCGCGGAGGCTCTTAACGTTCGCTTTTCTTCGTCGAGTCACGAGGAGATTTTTTTATGAAAAGCGGCTCGGCGTTTTGCGACGGAGCAACTCGCAGCGTAATGTGTTCCACGTTTTAAAAAGATTGAAGGCTGACGAGAACAAACCGGATCTCGTTGTAATGGATACTGTAGCCGAGGTTTTTTGTCTCCCTGTTCTGTAGCCGGGTTACGAATCACGTAAAGAGGTGACGAGATATTTCGAGGTGCCTTTTATAATGAGCAGCTAATCCATACATGTTCTAGTCTACAAACAAGGTCACACACGAATAATGACATCACATCTGTGAGACATCTTATAAAAAAAAGTGAGTTCCTATAATGCCGAAGCAGTTATTAATTTTGATTCTTAAAGTTTTCGGCAAATTTTCTTTTTAGGTTTATACGTACACATATCTGTGTTAAATTTTTGTTTACATACTGTGAAACTATAAATCTTTCACACATAATACATTAACTCAATGATAGTCTCAAGACCAGTGAAATTCTTTAACATCATTGTAAATCTGAATACATTTTTATTGAACCTTTCTTTCTTTTTAAAAAATATTTTATTGACACTTGGTCTGTTAGCCATACAGTCCATATCTATTACAATTAGTGCTGTATATATATATATATATATGCGCCCAAATTTACATATACTCATTACACATACATACAAGTCACTGTTCATATTATAGGATTATATCATACTTATCTAATTATATATAACAGAAATATTAATTTACATAGTGTTAAGAACATAAACATTAAGGACATAAAATTATAAAAAGAGTTAAACCTTACTTTAAAGTTAAAATATTACAAAAGCATTAAATCACCTATTTCACAGTACGAATTGGATAATCCAATGGTTTTATACATTTAAAACTTAGATGTGTTACGAAGCGTTTCCATTAAAACTTTTTAACAATAAAACAGTAACCATCTGGTGCTCTGGTTTGCAATATTGAGGAGTACAGTGGGTTCTACCCGGTTATATTTCTATATGGTTTCTTGGTGAAGTGCATCATCCTCTGATATATTGAGATATTTTCTAGAGCAAGGAGGTGGCCTACATTATCGTGTATGTTTCTTCTTTGTAATTCTTGCATCCGCAGAGTAGGTGGTTTGTATCGGCCTCGGATTCCCCGTCGCAGTGACAAAGTGGGGAGTTTGCTAAATTTATTTTGTACAAGTGGCTTCCGAATCTGCCCTGATTGAATTTTAATCTCGATATTATAGTTACAGCTTTTTTGCGGCATATTTTTTTTAAATCATTATGTTGTCAGTATTTGCGGTTTTATACACCTGTAGTCTCTTCCCTTGTGTTGTTCACTGGTTTGCCACATATCATTCCAGGCCTCAGTTGTTTTGTGTCGAAATAATGAGAATAAGTCACTTCCTGTCAGAAGTTCCGCTAGGTTTTCTGTATGCGCAGCTAATTTTGCAAGAGAATCCACTCTTTCGTTGCCAGGAAGCCCGACATGTGCCTTAACCCAGATAAAGGAGGTCTTCATTCCTTGTTTATTTATATTGGTCAACAACTCCAATATATTATATAGAAGTGAGTCCTCCCTCTATCTTTGATTCCATTACCCAGCTTTTGAAGTGCCCATTTACAGTCTGTAAGAATTACAGTATTCGGAATGCGCATCTCTAGCACGTATTCCAATGCTTCAAGTATCGCAAACAGTTCAGTTGTAAAGGAGTATGTTTCCGCGCGTAGTCTTTCCACTGGGTTAAAACTTTCAAAATGTTTGTCTTGTCTGCTCTTGGTAATTCTTGTGCTTTAGTTTGAGTGTCTGTTTGAAATCGAAAGGTCTTCGCCAACATTTTCAGAGCTGCCAGCATTCATACCGTAATGTTTCTAGTTTTGGTTGGTTATTTTGTTGGACCATTATTTATATTTATGCTTATATATAATTTACATTATTAATATTCCATATTTCGGAATTAATAATTAATATAAGACGAAAAAGATGTGAAATAATTCTATCGTGATAAATACAAGGAGTATAAGTCATTATCATTGTATAACTTGACTTATACTCCTTTTACAGACCGGATAAAACGCCAGCCGCTATATGATCATGAACTGTCCTCACAAACGTCAGAAATGATGTTTTCCAGTTCACAGTTTATTTTTGTAAATCTCAGACATGGCGCTGGCATATTCATTATGCCACACAATAAATTCCCCCCTTCTCTCCCAACTCCAATGCACCTCAATCCATAGGAAAACCACATATTAGCTTCATAGTACCAATTTTTACACTTAGAAGTTTTGAATGACTATGCATCACAGTTTTTGCATACAATATGTAGATTGGCCGCCAAGTCCACTCCATTACCATCATCTATAAACTGAATGTTATCACTGCCACACGTCTTACAAACACAAGAAAATTTCACTGCTGCAGTCAATAACTCAAGATCAATAAATCTAAATCCAGTGTACTGAAATTCATCACTGTAGTTTGCACCATTCAATTCACCAACTTTTCGCTTGGAGCTGCTAGGAGTCGAGTTCACATTTTCAGCAGATGTTCTTACTTCGGACCTAACTTCATTGCTGGTTTGTTGTTGTTTCTCACGTCTTCTATTCACTAACTTCTCCAAACGCAGTTTATCCAGTTTTTTATACACTCTTTGTGACCGTGGCATTATTGAAAGAAGAAATAATAGAACACTTGCATAAATCTCCGTCAGTAACACGAGGAAAAATAAGATTTGCAACTAGTTTGTTATTGTTTCTACAATACAGAACAGAGTCAAAGATGATCCATAAAACCAAAGAGTATATATCACAGCCTTCTGGATGTATCCTACTCAGATTTGCTTGAAAGTAATCCACAGAATCGTTGTTCACTGAGCTGGTATTGAAGTGCTGCTTCAAAAAGTGGGTGTGACAGGGATGTTGCGTCACACGTTTAATTATTTTTCAGGCACTTCGGATGCGATTTCATCATTGAAACTTTGGGAACTTATTTTCCATGAGTTGTACTAAAAAATAAAAAATAAATTGAAAATTGACATTTTTGGTCAATTTCATGAACGTCCCCCCTAAGCTGAGTTAGCATGGGATGCTCATCAATGTAGATTTCTCTACTCAAAGGCGTTAGGGGGTAATGAATACGAGTAAACCATTTGTGCAGTCACTTGTGCAAAACACTGTGTTCGGCAAAACGAAGAAGTATTTTTTGTTACAGTAGCCCTCGCCAACATAACGGCTCGCTATAAGTCGTCTTCCCACACATCATGTGAACTCAGCAGTTAAGTAACGTTTGTCATGGTTTAACATATAGGATACTTTTTATCCAGATAAGCTGTTTACTTTCGAGTGATTCATATGCCAAAACCGTATATTTTGGAATTTTGATCGGCCTGTGCACGCATCAAGCAAGAGCTGGTCGACTGTCTTCCTCCTGCAACACCGGTGGTCCGGCCGTCGTGGTGCCCACACATGACTTTCCTCCTCAATCAGTACGGCCGACACTTTTCTGCATTTCCAAGGGGGTTCGCTACAATTTTACCTGCGTCTCAGTGGTTCTGCTTCCACTTTAATGATTTTTCTTTGACATTTTCACTTTCAAAGTGTCAAAATTTTTAGAAAGTTACTTTCAGCGATGTCACACGGTAATAAATTATTCATAGTAACGTATTTTCATAGAATATTATTCAGCATTCACTTACTCGCCGTACCTTTATCCGACCAATCCCATCGCGTCGGTGGGAGAAATGTTGGCTAGTATATATATTGTTCTTCTCAACCTTTCTGTCGAACGCCGTCTACCCCTTTGTCCCCTGTTACACAGTTTTTGATTACTAGTCGTTTCAGTTTCCATGTCGCTCCATATTCAGGGATGCTACGCAGATTGGCCTGGGAAAGAATTCACGTCAAAGCAGGTCAGTTCTTCTGCTTTATGCAATGCAGCCAACATTTATTTGAAAGTTAATCAGCGATTTCACGCAGGTGTAGCTGGTCAGTGGATAAAGCAACTTATTCAGAATCCAAAGATTATCCACAGACATAACCGAAAAGAATGCAGGTCTAAGGATATATCTAAAAGAGCGCGACAGGATAAAAGACGTATTAATATACAGCCCGCATTTTTGTGATTTTGAAATGATTTAATGGCAACCCGATGCTAAGTTCAGGAGAGACTATCTGAACTTCCTATCGAGTTTGACGGAGGTTCTAAACTTATGTTAGTCTCTGCCGCTGACATTACGAGTGTATCAGTGTGGTTGGTACGGTGATCGCCTGATCGGGGGATCTGGTACAAGTCGTGCCATTCCACATCGCATCCTGCTACCACAGCTTGACTTATTTATTTATTTGTCGTATGGCAAGCAACTAATACAATAATAAATATATACAATGACAAGAACGTTGGTCGTGTTCACAAGCTGATGTCTAATTCTTCCAGCCATTCTAAGAAGGAACTTGTAGCTCCAAAAACATCTTCATATGGTCCATCATACTTCCGTAGAGGGCATTCCCTGATAATATGCTCCACACTCTGGGAAGGAGCACCGCAGTCACATGCAGGAGAATCCTGAAGACCCCACTTATACAGCATGGCGTTGCATTTCGCATGGCCTGTTCTTAGGCGATTTAGTTTGACCCACTGGTCTCTATTTAGATGGAATCCTGGAAGTCCAGTTGTGGGATCTTTAATATCTGAATGTTTTACAGATGTGGAGTTCCAGCTTTGTCGCCATTTTTCCATGACATCAAAGTCAAATACATCTTGCCATACCGGATTTCTTGATTTAAGACGAGTGGGTGGTAAGTTATTTAGAACCTCGTGGATTGGGAGATCCTGTGGATGATCAGGATGGTGTAGTTTTATCCACTCACGTGCCGTTGCTTCTTGGCGTCTTATCTCTGGAGGTGGTATTTTGCTGATCAGGTGCAACCAGGGGACTGGGGTGGATTTTAGGGTGCCAGTTATTACTCTCATACACTCATTCAGGTGGACGTCGATTTTTCTAGTATGAGTACTACGTTGCCACACTGGAGCACAGTACTCAGCAACAGGGTAAACCATGGTGAGAGCGGTTGTTCGTAGTGTGTTCGCATCAGCTCCCCATGAAGTACCAGCTAGCTTCTTCATGATGTTGTTTCGTGTTTTCAGTTTCTGACATGTGTTTTCGAGGTGTTTTTTGAATGTTAAGGAGCGGTCTAAGGTGATGCCAAGATACTTAGGATGGAAATTATGTTTCACCCTCTGGTGGCAGAAGTTCACTTTGAGCTGCTGATGTGCTATTCTATTGCTCAAGTGGAATGCGCATACTTCTGTTTTCATTGGGTTCGGACAAATTCTCCACTTTCTATAATATGTGTTCAAGGTTTCTAAGTCGTTAGAGAGAATGCTCTCACCTTCCTCTAATGTGGCAGTTTGGATGGCGATAGCTAAGTCGTCAGCGTAGCAGAATTTATTGCCGGTTGTTTCTGGCATGTCACTGGTGTACAAGTTGAAGAGCAATGGAGCTAGTACTGACCCTTGAGGTAATCCATTTTTTATTGTAAATGACTTACTTGTCTTATGTCCGACGGTGACCTTAAAATATCTGTTGGTCAGCATATTCCTCAGGAGTGATGTTAGTTTCCTGCAGGGTATATGTTTTTTAAGTTTAAGTAGCAGTCCATCCAGCCAAACTGTATCATATGCCGCTGTTAAATCGACAAAGGCTACTGATGTTTTTAACTTCTTCTGAAATCCAGCCTCAATGTATGATGTCAGTGCTAATACTTGCTCACAACAGCTCCGTGTTAGTCTGAAACCTGCCTGATATGTTGGTGTTATGATATTTATTATTCCTTGCATGCGGTTAAGGATGAGGCGTTCTAGAAGCTTATAGCAAACACTGAGTAGAGCAATAGGTCGATAGCTTGAAGCATCATCTGCTGGTTTGCCTGGTTTGAGGATCGTCAAGGTGTGAGCCATCTTAAATTCTGGGGGGACTATCCCAGTGTCCAGGATATCACTGAAGAAGTTCTTGAGCCAAGTTCTTCCCTGCTTGCCGAGATATCTTATGAATTCTGGGAAAATGCCATCTAACCCTGCAGCCTTCCTCATTTTTAGCAATTTGATGGCTTTCTCAACTTCTTCATGACTAAATGGATTAGAAAGGATAGGATTATTTCTAAGGTTGTTATCCATTTCAATCATCTCTTTCTCCATCTGTTTCTTCATGGCAGGATCTATTGGGACTTTGTCAGCTCTTGTTTTTATGTGCAATGCCATTTCAGCTGGTGTAATTCCTGGCTCCTCTTTGCACATGTTTGAGGCTGCACCCAGTTTTCTAAGGAGAGTCCATGCATTTCTACTGGAGTGAGTAAAGCTCATTTGAGAAGTTAGCTCTTTCCATTTCTGTTTCCTCCCTTCATTCAGTTTTTCTAATATTCTTTTTCCTGTTTCAGGGTCACCAGTTTTTGAAAATTTTCATATAAAGTTTGCGTAGATTTGTCCCAGCATGGAATGTATTGTTTCCTGTACCCTCGAGGGATGATTCGTTTAGCTGCAGCAATAACAATACCTACAAATCTCTTGTAGTTTTTCACTTTTGGGGGTATCCATCGCAGGTTATTATCTACCTCGGAGCTATAATTGTCCCAGTTTGCCCTCTTTAAATTCCATCTTGGTTTATTAATTGATCTGGTAACAGGTATTGTGATACCAACACTGATTAGTGTGGGCCTGTGTTGGCTTCTGGGAAAATGCTGAAGGACTTTCCTTGTGTGGTCTAAAGGTTTTCTTTCATCTGTGGAAACAAAGACCAGATCAGAATTGGTGTCAGATTGCCATCTAGCAGAGTGGAATGTTTTCTTTTCTTTAGCATCATAGCTGAGATACAGGTCTTGACTTTCGCACCACACAGTGAGTTTCTCACCGTTTTCATCAGAATTTGGGTAACCCCAGGATGTATGCGCGGCTGTTAAAGTCTCCTACATATATGCAAGGTTTTGGTAGTGAGGGCAGTGGTGGAGTTGGCCAGTTGGAAAGAGGTGGTTTGTAAACTGATGCAACAGTTAAATTGTTGAGTTTGGCAGTAATTATTTCCACTTCATTTACTTTTTGACACCTCACTTCCGAGATGTTGCAAATGTTACTTTTGGCATACATGGCTGATCCGTGTATAGGAGAGGGAATTCTCGATATCATTCTGTATCCTGCAGTCTTGCCCCTGCTTTCCAAATCTTTTTCAGTCATGTGGGTCTCTTGAACAGCTAAGATGTCGATTTTGAGGTCAGTAGCTAGTTTGCTAAGGTATTCACATTTAGCAATTGTTAATCCTTCTGCATTTATTTGAAGAATCTGAGCGGTGTGTCCAAACGTTCTGGTCAGTTGGCTCTGACAAGTGCCGTTGTTCAATTTCATCACCGAGCGTGGTGGTGTAACGGATAGCGTTCTGGCTTCGCATTCGGGAGGACGGTGGTTCGAATCCCCGTCCGGGCATCCAGATTTGGGTTTTCCATGGTTTCCCCAAATCACTCCAGGCGAATGCCGGGATGCATCCTTCAAAAGGCCATGGCCGAATTCCTTCCCATTCCTTGCCCCCATCCTTTCCCGTCTCTAAAGACCACGTTGTTAAAAAGGGACGTTAAACTGTTACAAAAAAAAAAATCAATTTCATCTTCAGATTTTTCATCTTCTGATGTTGCTTTGTGTGACCGTGAGAGATACGGGATCTAGTTCGGTCGCCTATTGTGTAGATTATCAGCCGTCCTGCATCAGCAGTCCGTTGTCCAGGGTACACCACGACGAGGTTATCTACACGTCGTACCCCACAGCTTGACTGATGAAGAGTTTTCAAATTGCAGCCAGCGCCTCTGCAACTCTGATCCGCCATGATTGGTGATGCACATCGATAAGAACATTGTCCAAAGGAAGTTTTCTCACCCAGTAATGACCTTGGTTTTACTCACGTCAATTAGATTGTCTCGTTCTGTAATTTGTGCAATTAATGCGTTAAACCTGGGTTTCCACAAGATTTAATTTTGTTTCAATGAACGAATAAATTTCGCTTTCATTACAAATAAACAACTTACATTTTTTGTTGTATTGACAGACTTTATTAATATATTTTTTATTTTTATAATATTAGTCTTTAAAAATTAATATCATTAATGACTAGGACCGGAAGAGATGAAAACGTCGCGATATCCAAGATGTTTTGTCTTCTTGTGCTCTGCTCTACCACTTGTTTAAAAACTTCTTCCCTCACTCCACTTCCTTGAGTTATTTTCTTTCACTGTAATGATCATAGTAGTTACACCTCTGAACTGTGAATATATTTTTAGCGTCTTCCCATGTTCCTCATCTTGCTCATTCATTCTATCACCACAATAAGCAACCAGAACTTCATCTTTGCTTTACTATCCCCCTTCCCTAAAATATACCTCTGTTCACTAACGACTGTCATCTTTGAAACCTAGCGAATTGCAGTTATCTTTACTAATCAGTTTGGATACTCCAACAAATGTTTTTCCATCTCTGCTATACACTATACAACCCTAGGCGAGAACCTCACCGCTTAACACTCCTTTCATTAACAAGGCTCTACCTCCAGAATGATTTGTGAATTTTACAACTCCATGTAGATTCAGATGTTATTGCTTCCTTCATTATACTCCTACAAATCACGTATTGATCTTATTATTGGCTTTGCAATATTATCATTATTACCCTTCACCATCCTTATTACTACTCCTACTTTTATTGTTTCATCAACTTCATCTATTATTTTCGGCACTTGTTATTCCTTCCATAGTGCATCTGTATGCTTTTGGTGCTTTTGGTTGCCTATTTTTATCCCCTCGCCAACAGCCGCTGACCAAAAAAAAAAAAAAGTGTAGATATAACTCCAGCATAACTGATAATGGGTTCCCTTACAGATTTAGCTTCCAAATCACAAAGTAACTCCATACCCTTTCTATTCAGGTATTGGACATGAGTAGTGATGTCCCACCTGAGAATGGTGTCCACAGACACAACCCCAATGATAGGCCCTATGCCAGTCCCAAACAGCATCCCTCCGGCCCCCGCCCCCGGCGTTATCCGCCTCACTGTTGGCTTAACTGTCGTTGATAGAGGAAGCTCAGGGCCCACATAAAATCTGAATAATGTTTTCAGTTTATTAATGTGTATTTACAACTAAAGTTTTCCCTCTTTTTTTAATACGCTTCGTATATACGTATTTCAGGTCCTGGTACATTCACCTATCACCGGAGTCAACCGAGGAGTTGTCTTCGGTGATGGTTTTATAAAGCAGGAAATTGCGACTAGCGGGGAAGTGTTTGCCCCCAGTAGAACAATGTGTCATGGTGGTGAGTTTCTAATAATGAAAGGAGAGGCAGTTTTAACATTGGAGGCTTTTGATTTCTTGATGAGTAATGACTGTCACTGCTTTTGTAAAACTACATACGGAATGAACTTCCTGTTGCTTATGCTTGTTTTTACGCCTCGTCGACGTCGAAGTCATTAGAAGCGGGAGAGAACTTGCGGCAAGGAACGGGTTGTAATTCGGCCATGGCCTTTTTGAAGGGACCATCCCGGCATTCGCCTGGAGTGATTTTGGGAAACCGTAGAAAACCCATATCTGGATGGCTGGTTAGGATTCGAACCCGCGTCCTCCCGAATGAGAGGCCAAAGCTTCATCACTCACCCACGACGCTTGGTTACATCCTGCTATATTTTGACCAACTTGTTATGTAGGTCTTCCTGTTTCATTTGTCCCATACTGACAGACTCTTTCTTGAATCTCCATCGCTCCTTATTGCATGCAATAAGGAGTGTAGATGACTTTTTGGCTGAATAAATGCCACCAATCTTTTTATTATTACAACTGACTCATCAGATCTCAAGAACCAGCCTTTGCCGTGCAGAATTGCCTCTCGCAGGCCCAGCCAAATTCCGGAAATGGTAAGCTGACGTGGCGATAACTTTGGTCTTTGTCTGTTTGCTTCGAGCCTACTGAAGAGCCTCACACTTATGTGCACTGTTGGATACCCTTTCTAGATAGTGTACTAGGAAACAGTACAAGCCTCCACCCATGGCGTTAAAATCTTTCACTTAAATGTACTGTACTCAAATTATCTCACACTGCAGTGATAAGGAGCAGCGGATGTTATATGTGGATAGTTTCCTATACCATTCACAAAGTGAGATCTTTGTATTGATATGATTCTACTCTGTCGGTCTGTGAGAAGAAATTAATAATCACAGAAGGGAATACAATTATTAAAATCATCATGGCTGTAATCGTTGTACGTTATAATCTCTCTTGGAAATTGCTTCTTCATTTAGGGTTGGTTTCCTCTTTTCGAGGTCATTAGAGCTGGGATAAGGTGGGGCAAGAAATAAATGGGAAGGATGTAGGTCATTGCCCTTTGAATGAACCATCCCAGAATTTACCAGATGTGGTAAGGATTGGGCCGGCTCCTGTCGACGGCAGCTTGCAGCTTCACCTCAGTGGACAGCCCCTATAGCTGGCAGCATGGTCCGCACCGCAGTTGGCATATGTCGGCGTCACGTCACGCGGTCATGCACACACCAGTGGACGCACCGGACTTGTTTCTGGCAGTCCTTAGACCGGTGCCAGAATCCTTGGAATCTGGAGCGGTGGTCGATGACTGCCGCTGTTGTTTCCTTATTCCTTATTGAGGGAATTCAGATTTGGTGTTTCCATGGTTTCCCCAAGTCACTCCAGGCGAATTCCAGGATGCTTCCTTCAAAAAGTCCATGGCCGAAATCCTTCCCGTTCCTTATCCCCAGCCCCATCCCACCTCTAATGACCTTAGCCGTCGACGAGGCGTAAAGCAATAAGTAAAAGTAAAAAGTGTTGCTTTCTTATTGTGGGGATTACTCCTGGTATTTCGGCCTTCTTGCCTTCCAGCCCAGGTGATGGCTGGGTCGGTGGTCTCGACTGTCGGGGGCGTGCACTGCTTGGATTCCGGGGGTGGACCTTGGGTGACATCCACGTTCTGGCTGCTGCTGGTGCACCAGGAACTGTTCTTGGTGTGCCGTCAGTTGTGGGAAGCCGTGCACTTCCATGCCGAACGAACTGGAATTGGATATTGCGGTTCTCGAGGATTCATTTACAGACGCAAGGTCTTAGAGGCTGGCGCAGGCAACGAGCAGTTTGACCGGCGACGTCCCTGTTGGCGTCAAGGTTTCCTCCACATAGTGATCTTCACTTGACGTGACATCGCTGTTCTTGGGCAAGGATGAAGGCATTGGTTTCTCCGGTCCTTACTGGCTGCGAGTCATCCCGTCATCTCTGATAGTCCGCGGCTCGGTTTCCTCTTGATCAGTGTTCATCTCATAGTCACCAACCAGCTTCCCTGGTCCTAGAGGTAGGGAAACGGACGTTCGCTATTTGCTGGGCTTCATGCAGCTTTCACATGGATAGGAAATGCGCACGGGATTGGTCTATGTTTACCACAGTAAATGCAACGCAAGGCTTGACATTGGGGATAGCGTGAAGTTGACAGAGGGTGCGACTTAATGATACGCTACAGACTCGGCTGGAAAATGAAACTATCACTCTTAATGCTAATAATTTACCACAAAATTGATACCAGAGACACTCCATTACATTTATGAAAACCCTCAAGAATAATATTTTAGAAAGTTTTAAATTCGATATGAAGGTCAACGAAACACCTAGTATGCGCACATCTGAAATCTCCACACCAATGGAGGAAGGATCTTCTTTAGACGACTCGTCGCACTGGAGGGAATCTGTGGATATTTCTATGGCCCAGCTTCAACAGTGGAAATACTCAGCCTGGTGTGTGACCGGTTTACGCTCGTACAGGGTCGCGGGTCCAAATTCCCACCCGGCGAGGCTGATTTCGATTTTCACAGTTTTCCGAGATCGCTCAAGGTGAATGGATCCTAGAAAAAGTCTTGGTCGAGTTCCTCCTTCTTCCTTGCCCCCAATGTTTCGCGGCTCTAATGATTTCGACAAGCTGTAAATACCTAGACCTAAAATCGGCAGTGTAAGTAGCAGTATTAAGGCCAGACACTGTGGTGATACTGCGAGGGAGTCGGTTGGCACAAGGTAGAATGATCACCAGTACCCACCATTATCAACTATATTTCGGTCATATGGTACAGAGGAAGCGACAAGGCGAGGAATGTTGACGGGAGAAATGTTGCTTCTGGTAGACAACGCACCGTCCCACAATGTCAACAGGTTGTAATCTCAAAGCAGATCAACTGAACAAATCTTCACGATGGCTTCCGCGGCTGGTGTAGAGATTCCTGTGGCTTTGCAGGCTGTTAAAAACAAATATTTCGGTCTTCATTTTGAGGATTTCATCAGTGGTTAATTCGTAAACGATGTTTTTTTATTCATTCTAAGGGTCCATCTCTGCAACCTGATTATACACACGTTCGGATTATATCATCACGCCCTGTGCATTGGTAGTCTTCCTTACAGAAAATTTCAGGCGTAATCTGGTGGCACACAGTAGTAGGTGTTAATGTTGTGAGGGCTCACGACAGTCCCTTTAGTCACTTTCTGATCTCAATATGTGGTGCCTATATCCACATTTTCATACCTGTTATTATTATTATTTTTACAGTACGTCAATATGTTTTCACAGTCTTATGTTACAGTGCGTCCGATTTCGCCTGTGGATAGCAGTGGTAGCAACTGCATAGACTTCCGTAAATGACTGTTGTATGTAAGAGATAATCAGTATCACCGACGTGCGCTGTACTCTCAGTTGTGAATAGTGCAGATATTGAACTTTTTATTGTGTGACTCACCCCGAGCAATCATCTCTTACATGGGGTATTGGAGACGTCTGTACATACGTGCAATGTTGCATTCTTCGTTCGGTTATGTCGCAGTTAAGGATTGCAATACCGCAGTGTTTTCAATCCCGCGGGATCCGCGCGGGATTTGTGCCAATCCCGCGGGATCCGTGCGGGATTGGTACAAACAGTTTTTTAACGCATATATTTAAAACATAGTTACTTAAAACGTTAATTAATTAAATAATAATTAAATTAATAATTCATTTTTAATGTTATATGATAAAAATTAACAGTTTTGATTGGCAAAATGATATTAAAACTTTTTAGCATGTCTTAAGTATTTCGAGATTTTACATTTTTGTTTTTTAATCTAAATCAATTTTTAAATAAATAATAAAAATGGAAAATATTGTCTTCGGTCATATTATTTGCCTTACAACACATCACATAAGTTTAAAAATATGGTTTGCTTAGTGGCCAACTTACTAGAGTTTTTATTATTTTTTTTTTTTTTAATTCTAAATAAACGTTCCATAACTCCGAGAAAAGCATTCCATTTCACAAAGTGAAATGAATATACTCTGTAAAGTGTAGACTTGGCTCAGAACAAGATCTCATAACTTTTTGTCACTGCACAAGTCTGATTCCTTGATTGATATTACAGTTGATTCAATGTTATTAAAAGAAACTACTCACCAACAAGTAAACTGTTAAGTATTTCAGATTTACTTATGTGGCGTAACGAAGTTTTTAGAGTGGAAATTATTATTTTTTAGTAAGAAAGGAGACTTTCTCGTCGAATGATTGCAGTGAAGTCCACATAGGTTGTTTCTTCGGATTTCATTGCAAACACACGAAATTACACACGTGAGGAAGACGGCGGAGGCAGCCGTCGAAGTATGGTGTTCCTACAACACAATTCGTCGATACACCCGTGAAAATTTCATTATAACTTTTTTTACCTTTAGTCGAAATAATAACAAGAAGAAGAGGGATTAATCAAAAGCCTGAGCGGCACATGTAAGCAGCCGGCTTTCGTCAAAGAAACGCATTGAGGCTGCGGCCAAAACAACAATAAGTCAAAGGATATACAATTTCCTTTTGATAGCTGATAAATAAATAGGTATGCGATCGTTAAAATTACGATAACATTAGTTTCATATCAACGAATAATCAAATTTTCAGCCACAAATTAGTAAATTGTCACAATTACTTTATCTGCAAATACAGAAAATGGGAATCGCACAAAAACAATTCTTGTAAAAAATAGGCCAAGTCTCGTGTTCGTGTAGTGACAAAAAGTTATGAGATCTTATTCTGAGCCAAGTCTACACTTTACAGTTGTGTTCACTTCACTTTATGAAACAAAATGGTTTCTCTCTGTATCATAGATAGTTTATTTAGAATTAAAAAAAATTCTGGTGTCTTGGCCATTATGTGCGCCATGTTTTAGTTAATGTGCTGCTTCATCAAACCTATAAATACGTAAAAGCCAAGATATCCCTCGCTCTTTTTCGAATTTGACAAGTATGTATGAAGCCCACAATTTCAGTAAAAATTATGACGTGCATAATGGCCAAGTCACCAGAATTTTTTTAAATTCTAAATAAACTATCTATGATACCGAGAGAAACCATTCTGTTTCATAAAGTGAAGTGAATACAACTGTAAAGTGTAGACTTGGCTCAGAATAAGATCTCATAACTTTTTGTCACTACACAAGCTGTAACCGTGTAGTTCAGATAACGTGTGCGACACTTAAAAAATATATATATATAGTTATAAAATCATACTAAATACGCACCATAACTCAAATTACAGAAATGTGTACTCGAAACAAACGCAAGTTATGATGAATACGTAAAAATGTATTTATTTACTTAGGAATGAAGAAGGTTGACAGAAACAAACGTTTGTTCACACGAGTCAAACGCCAACTGCTCTGGTACAGGCAAACAGTGCAGTACCTCCGACAGAGACCGAGTGGGGCAGCGAGTCACGCAGACTGACACGCGTTTCCGCCGGATTTTGCGGATTGCGGATCCGCTTAATTTTGTGCGGAATCCGCCAGACCGTCTAATGATGCGGGATCCCGCGGGATTGCGGGATCCCGCTTTGCTGGATTGCAATCCCTAGTCCCAGTATGTCGTTGTTGACGGGGAAGCCTCCTTAAGCTAGATGTTACTTCGGGGGTTCCTCAAGGAAGTGTAATAGGGCCACTTCTCTTCTTAATTTTTATAAACGATCTCGGTGACAACGTTAATTGCACGATTCGATTTTTTGTTGATGATGCACTTATTTATAGGGAAGTGAGGTGCTCTGACGATTGCTTAGAAATTCAGCGCGATCTGGATGTTATTTCGGAATGGTGCCGTAAATGGCAGCTTACACTTAACTGCAAAAAGTGCAAGGCAATGCACATAAGTAATAAAAAGACCCCGTTTGTTCACGAGTACAAAGTTAACAATTCCGTTGTTGACACTGTGGATTCCCTGAAGTATCTAGGCGTAACAGTACAAAGCAACATGAAATGGGACTTGCACATAACTTCGGTCGTAGGCAAAGCTAATTCTAAACTACGATTCATATGTCGTATTTTGAGAAGTTTTAATGCTCATACAAACGAAATAGCGTACAAAACACTAGTGCGTCCGCATTTGTAATTCTGTTGTGGAATTTGGGATCCGTATCGCAAGGGATTGATTGACACATTAGAGAAAGTACAGAGAAGAGCCGCTCGATTCGTGACTACTATGTAGTTACAGTCCTTCCGTAAGTTTCACAGAGCTGATACATGGATTGGGCTGGGATTGTTTGGCGGACAGACGACGTCATTTTCGTTTGAATTTGTTGGAGAATATGCGAAAATCTTTAATTTACGATTGCAACGAAATACTTCTTCCGCCAACCTATTTAGGTCACAATGACAGGAGGGATAAGATTCGAGAAATAAGATGCCGTACTGATTCATTTATGTATGCCTTCTTTCCTCGTTCTGTTCGGGATTGGAATGCACTGAATTAGGATTGGTGCTTAACACCCTCTGCCACCGACAGTATTTGTGATTTGCAGAGTATAGATGTAGATTCCACGGAAACTTGGCTGCTTTATCGACAGCTGCTTCTTTCTAGGAACTAATTTCAAAAATCTTCCCTACCGTACATATTCAGTATCCTCACTATCTTTGACACAAATGCTATTAACTCCATTGACAAGTACCCTTAGTATTACACGAGTTTTCACCGTATGATGATTCGATTCTCCATGAATTTACCGGTAAGTGTGCTTCAGCTATGAATGCAAAACTTGAATGTTAACAACTTCTGCATCTCCTTCTTTCTGATTAGTACATTCAGAAAAGGGAGAAAACAATCATGGAAGATATCTGAGATCCAGAGGAAAGAATGTTTAAGGACAACGTTGGAAATCTGTAGGCCTCAATAACAAAACAGTTTTTAAGATATATCAGGAACATAGGGAGCGGCGCTCCTAACTGGAGTTCGGTCGTCGTATATATCTCAAAAAATAATCGTCAATGTAATATTCATACTTTCAGAGAGTACCGTTCAGTTTGTTACATAAGTCAAGGAAAAAACTAATGAATGGCGATAATAGTGGTATCACGAAAAGCGTATTATATACAGAAACATAATTGTATAAGGTACATCACAAATATCTTAGCAATAAGATCACATGCTACACAACTTGCCACTTTTCTCCTCTTATGGTCAATTTTCCTCTTCTTGTAGAATCTGGTCTGGTATAATTCTAGGTTTGTGATGGTTATTCATCGGATATATAAGATCTGTGAAGAATACGTTTCACCTACACAGTTCGCATTCAAAAATGCAGTTGTTTAGTATCCAAGTACTATTTCAACGCAGCAGATGAGTACTTGTAAATTGTGGTGTCTATGCCTGTTTTATAGATTATCAGAAGGTATTTGACAGGGTAAAGCATCAGAAAATGATAGAAATTTTAAAAAGTATCGCCTTGGATGACAAATACCTGAGAATTATTGCTGATCTATATTGGAACCAATCTGCTTATGTGATACTGGAAGGAGAAAATAAAAAAGGATTAAAATTATTCGTGCTGTAAGAAATAGTTACGTACTGTTCCCTTTATTATTTAACATCTAGTCAGAGTATATCTTTAGGGAGGTATTGGATGTTGTAGAGATTGGAGTGCTGTTGAATGGAAACTATAAACAACATTCACTACGCGGACAGTCATTTTTGCAGACTCAGGAAAGTTTACAATATCTTACTGACAGTGTGCCGCAAAGCAGCCATGAGTACCATTGAATGTGTATCAAGATATACGTGTCTTGGCACTAGAATAAATAGCAGGTACAACCCATTTGATGAAGTAAAGTCACGTATTGGTAAAACCAGGGCTACTTTAAATTAAATGAAAAATCTTTTTAAAAGTCATAATACAACACTGTCAACAAAGATAAGACTTTTGCGCTACTATACTATGTTCTCTTTTCTTCTGCATGGCGTTGAAATGTGGACGTTAACAGAAACAATCAGTAAAAAGTTATAGGCATCTGAAATGTGGCTGTATCGATGAATCTTGAGCAAACAATGGACAGAACACACAACAAATACTCAAGTTCTCCGGAAATCTGATATGGAAATATAGACCACCGTAAAAACAAGGAAGATGCAGTATCCTGGCGACATTTTGAGCAAAACCCGTTACCAACTCCAACAGTCTAGTCTACTGGGGAAAATACCAGGAAAAAGAAGTGTTGGTAGAAGAAGAACTTTCTGTCTAAAAAAATCTGAAAACCTGGGCCTCACAGACAACTAGCAGAGATAAGACAGCCAAGATGGTTGCCGACATCTGGAAGGGACAGGGACTTGAAGAATCAAAATTATTTTAGGTTATCTGTTTTGGTTTAATCGCCATTAAAAAAAAAAAAAAAAAAAAAAAAACTAACAGAAAAATATCATTTACACAGTCTAGTAGTATATTTTGCCACCACCATTTCTGTAATCTGGGATAGTCACAAATTTAAACTTTCATCCCTTCTTCATGGCGCATTGTCTCGTATACCCTGACACTTGAAGCATTGGACGATTTCATGCCTCCTCGGCTTCATGGCAGGTGCAGAAGTCGTCTTAGCAATAGCAGAACTCAGCTTGCTGGGAGATGTAAAAGATGGCTGGCGAGCAGGTAATAGATGATATTGTACACATGCCATCAGTAAGATATATTTCTATTTTTCTTTCTGAATGTGAATGTCTGTACAAACAATTTGTAAACAGCTTATATAGAAAATGCCTGCGAGAGAATGTGCAATAGTTCACAGGGTGACCGAAAGTTCAACGGCGGAAATTAAAAAAAGGTGGAATTCCTGCTAAATTAAATTATTAACAAGATATCAACACTGCAGAGACTGACATACGCTATTTGTCTGTCTGTGTGTTCGCGCATCACGCAAAAACTAATGGACAGATTTTAGCGAAGGTGCACACAGTGAAAGCTTATTATTTATTTATTTTGCGTATGATGCTGTATGACATATACAACATTCAACAACAATTATACTGCAATCAATGAACAATCTTGTTTCAAAGTAAACAGACATATATACACATAGTTTAGCGGACAATGTCCGCAGCCGGCCACTGAGACAAGATCTCCAGTCACAACCACTACAATATGACGAGGAGGTGCTCCAACCAGGTCACCGCCTCCGGCGTAGCCAAATTTAAATCTTCCAGACTACCAGGAAAGGCACGCAGTGGACAGTCCTGCACAATGTGCGACACAGTTTGTGAAACCTCACCGCTGTCACAGTACAGAGAATCTGCCCAGTCCCAGGTGTGGAGAGTTGAAGCAGTTCTTCCCGTGCCACACCTAATCCGATTTAATTTGCACCAAATTGACCGCGGTAAGTTGAATCCTGGTAGTTTTGAGCAGGGATTGGTAACTTGCACTGTGTCCTGTTGGTGGTACCCATTCCGCTGTCCAGCTATCTGTAGGGCTGAAGGAGTTAGATGTTAGACTAACAGCAGTCTTCCAGGCAGGGCGACGTGATTTCAGCCGTGTTTTGTATTCCCTAATATCTCCATGGATGGAAAGAACCTCGTTGTTCAGAATTCTTATGCCACTGGAAAGAATACAGGATAGTTTTTATTCCAAATTAATAACATACTTACCAATGACTGCGCCGGTTGTAGGAAGGACGGGAGGGGGGAAGGAAATCGAGGTGCTTGAACTGGACGGCAAAATTCGTATGACGACGAACTTTTTATAGCTGTACTGCCATGACGGCAGAGTTATATTTGACGGGGCAGCGATCTCAAGTAACTGCCATGGCTCGAAAAATTCGTTGATCCGCTTCAAGTCCCTATCCCTTCCAGATGTCGGCAACCATCTTGGCTGTCTTACCTCTGCTAGTTGTCTGCGAGGTCCAGGTTTTCAGATTTTTTTAGACAGAAAGTTCTTCTTCTACCAACACTTCTTTTTCCTGGTATTTTCCCCTGTAGACAGTGCCCAAAAGAGTAAATTTGGAAATTTTTGTCTCTGTTGGCGCAACACACAAAAATAAAAATTAATGAATGCATTTTAACAAAACTACACATAATGATTGCATATGTAAACGGGTAACATACAGTATATTTTCTGTTCAGATTATTAGCACAGTTACAACAAAATTTGGTAATATTTATCGCTCTGTGAGGTCGTGGTGCAATAAGGGGGCGTCCATTAATTACGTGAAATGAAATAGGGGGAGGGGGGGAGGGTCCAGCGAAATCTCTCCAGCGGAGGTAGAGCTAAAAAGAAGGTCTACAAACGGCGTCGAACCCAATGTTAGGGAGCTTCTAACCTCCACTGAAGACAGGTGAGCCAAGATCTCACCTCATCACAGGGGGTTCACCCAGATCTCACTGCGGGGAAGGGCAAGGGCAACACCTCACGTAATTAATGGACGCTTCAAAATGAATCAACGAAACTTCACATAGCAATAACACATATCATCAGTTAATACTTTCTATTAAGGTAAATATGGTAGCTTTCGATAATACAGAGGCGAAAATCCTAAATTTTGTAACCTTCGTCCGTGTACGCGCGCCTCACACAATTACTAACGATTGAATTTCAGTGTAATTTAACATAGTAACATATTTCGTCCATGATAGGATAAAAAAGTGTTAAAGCTTAGGGTTTCTGCATATGTGTGCACAGAACAAGCAGTAACCAACCATTTCAACGAATCTGTACATAGTAATAGCTTTTGTCATGTTAATGATAGCTGACCTTATGCTCGGATGTCTTCAATTGTTCAGTAATAGAATCTATGCATTTTACAGGGTGACGCATAATAAAGAGCGATTTTTAAAAGCCTGTTAAGTAAAAACATTTCATTTAAAAAAATCATTAAAATATCATAATCATAAAATACACGAAAAAGCATTTTATTCAAAAGTAAAACATCGGTTATTTTTTTTAAGATTACTACTATTACTATTAAACCGCGATTCGCTAAATGTGTGTGGCGGAGGGTGCTTTGCACCTATCCGGGAAGGTAATGGTTTGGAAGGGATATACGGGATATGGCAGGAGGCACCCATGGGCTATTGTGAGGAACCATCCCAGCATTCGCCTGGAGTGGTCCGAGAAACCATGGAAAACCCAGATCAGTATGGCCGGAGTACTTTATCGAAAGCTACTCCTGTCGGATTTTATGTTTACTCGCCCGGTAAATCCTTTCTATTCCACTCCCTAATCGCTCGTGGAAAGAATGAGTACAGAAATGAATCGGTTCTGGCCCTGATTTCTCTTATCTTATTTTCGCGGTCATTCCGGGATATGAATGTTGCTGGTTGTAATATTTGTTTTCTGTCATTCCGAAATAAGTCAGTCGAGAATTTTTCAATTAGCTTCTGTTACTCAGGTGAGATGTTGTCCATTTAGACGCACACATTCCTCCAGCCGGGCCTTGAACTGACTCATCACATTGCGCAGCATTGCCAGTAGGATTCTAACTAAGGATTGCAATCCCGCACTGTTTTCAATCCCGCGGGATCCGCGCGGGATTTGCGCCAATCCCGCGGGATCCCGCGGGATCCGTGCGGGATTGGTACAAACAGTTTGTTAACGCATATATTTAAAACATAGTTACTTAAAACGTTAATAAATTAAAGAATAATTAAATTAATAAATAATTTTTAATGTAAAACAATAAAAATTAACAGTCAACAATATTTTGATTGGCAAAATGACATTAAAACCTTTTAGCGTATCTTAAGTGTATTTCGAGGTTTTACATTTTTGTTTTTTAATCTAAACCAATTTTTAAATAAATAATAAAAATGGAAAATATTGAGTCTTAGATCATATTATGTGCCTTATAATACATCACATCAGTTTAAAAATATGGTTTGCTTAATGGCCAAGTAACAAGATCTCATAACTTTTTGTCACTGCACAAGCACGAGACTTGGCCTTTTTTGCGTGATTCATTATTATATCTCCTGATTCCTTGATTGATATTACAGTTGATTCAATGTTATTAAAAGAAACTACTCACCAACACGTAAACTGTCAAGTATTTCAGATTAACTTATGTGGCGTAACGACGTTTTTAGAGTGGAAATTATTGTTTTATTTAATAATAAAGGAGACTTTCTCGGCGAATGATTGCCGTGAAATCCTCATAGGTTGTATCTCCGGATTTCATTGCAAACACACGAAATTACACACGTGAGGAAGACGGCGGTGGCAGCCGTCGAAGTATGGTGTTCCTACAACACAATTCGTTGACACACCCGTGAAAATTTCACTATAATTTTTTTTACCTTTAGTCGAAATAATAACAAGGAGAAGAGGGATTAATCGAAAGCCTGAGCGGCACATGTAAACAGGTGGCTTTCGTCAAAGAAATGCATTGAGGCAGCGGCCAAAACAACAATAAGTCAAAGAATATACAATTTCCTTTTGATAGCTGTTAAATAAATAGGTACGCGATCGTTAAAATTACGATAACATTAGTTTCATATCAACGAATAATCAAATTTTCAGCCGCAAATTAGGAAATTGTCACAATTAATTTATCTGCAAATACAGAAAATGGGAATAATGAAAACGTGAATAAAAAGCTGTAACCGTGTAGTTCATATAACGTGTGCGACGCTTAAAAAATAATTGTATAGTTAGAAAATCGTAATAAATACGCACCATAACTCAAATTACAGAAATGTGTACTCGAAACAAACGTAAGTTTTGATGAATAAATAAAAGTGTATTTATTTACTTACGAATGACGAAGGTTGACAAAAAAAAGAAAACGCTTGTTCACATGAGTCCAATAACAACTGCTCTGGTACAGGCAAACAGTGCAAAATATCCGACAGAGACCGAGTGGGGCAGCGAGTCACGCAGACTGACATGCGATTCCGCCGGATTTTGCGGATTGCGGATCCGCTTAATTTTTGTGCGGGATCCGCAGACTGTCTAATGATGCGGGATCCCGCGGGATTGCGGGATCCCGCTTTGCTGGATTGCAATCCCTAATTCTAACAACTTCCTGTCGGATCCGCTCTTTCAGGGCTTCAATTGTTCGAGGAAGGTTATATTGGTAAACTTTGATTTTCAGATAACCCCACAAGAAAAAGTTACATGTTGTGAGGTCCAGTGAACGAGAGGGGCATGCAATATCCCCATTTCGGAAGATCACATGATTTGGAAACAAACGATTGACAAAATATTTATGCTCACTCGAGCAATGTGGGAGGTTGCTCCATCCTGCTGGAAAAACGTCTCATCGTTAACTTCGTAGTGTACAAGTTATAGAGTAAAAAGTCTTCCAACATGTCTGCGTATCTCTGTGACGTCACTGTTACAGCATTGCCAAGGCTATCTTCAGAAAAGTATGGCACTATGATCGCTAATGAAGACATTGTGCACCACACAGTAACTTTTGCGGAGTGCAATGGTTGCTGGTGCAGTTCTCTAGGATCAACATCACTCCAAAATCGAAAGTTCTGCTTGTTCACATAACCGGAGAGATGGAAGTGAGCTTCATCACTCATCCACAAACGGTTTACAATGTCCTCTTCTTGATTAATTAAGTCCAAAAATTCTAAGCAGAACCGGCGTCGGCTCACATAATCTGTTTTCTTAAGGGCCTGAACCATTTGGATTTTGTAGGAGTGAAACTGCAAATCTTGGTGTAAAATTCTTCTAACCGTTCTGTTTGAAATCCCAAGTGTAGCGATGTGCCGGCGAGCTGAGCGACGAGGGCTTCTCTCAATGGCAACTCTTAAACTTTCGATGTTTTCAGGTGTGCGCACAGTTTTTGGTCTCTCAGTTTTTTTCTTCTTTGCCGTTGACGCCGTCTCTTCAAAGTTCTCAACCCACTTTTTAATCGCACAGACAGATGGCACCGGCCGATTCAGATTAATGTTGAAGTGGTTGCGGAATGCACGACGTGTTAGCTGGTACGAACTATCGTTTTGATCAATTGCTTTGACAGGGAGAGCGATATCGCCCTCCTACCTATCATTCGGGAGGACGGGGGTCAAACCCCGTTCGGCCATCCTGACTGGGGTTTTCCGTGGTTTCCCTCAGTCACTCCAGGTGAGTCCTGGGATGGTTCTCTACAAGGCCACGGCCGACTTCCATCCCCCTTCCCTCCCCTTAGATTAGTTAGGCTGAAAAGAGTCTTCGTGACTCTCCAGCAGCCCGCCTCCCGGCCTTCAACTGGGAAGAATGCAAGTAAAAAAAAAAAGAGAGAGAAATATGACTGAATGCTATTTCGCGCCCAACTGACGCTATCCTCTCCACCTCTCTCCGACGCAGCTTGATTCGCGCGCTTTTTAAAATCGCCCGATATTATGCCTCACCCTGTATATACATACAAATAAAGCAATCTGTTCGTACACCCGTGGGTCATTCTCAACCTTAAAAACTTTTATATTAATAGGAAATAACTGATGCGCCAAACGTGTTTAAAACATCTGCGTGCAACCTAAATTGAGAAGGAGAGGAGAAGATCCAAGAAAGAGAGGGAAAAAAAGGCGGGAGAGCACAAATCTTAAATTCCGCTTGGACGAAGCCGCGGGCACAGCTAGTAGTAAATAAAAAAAAGTTATCCAATAAATTAAACCGAGATGCCTGAGCAACAAGTAACGTAGACGGTATGAGACATTAGAGTGCATATTTTTCATTCAAATCAACGTTGATTCTTTCAACTTCTTCGTTATGAAATGACACAAAATCAGGTTCCCGTTTCTACTTGACAAAATCCAGGAGCGGCTGAGTCCGCCGACTTGGTCCCGTCAGTGACCCCAGTCTCTGGCAGTGTAATTAGCGGTGATTTGTCTGCGCCATCTGGCGGCGTCCGCATTGTCCACGGCTCCCCTCCACAGCAGGGGAAATCCCCGCTATGATTAGATTTAACACCCGTTTATATACATATGAATCATGTGACTTTCTGTGTTCTGTTGCTATCATTATCACTATAAAGTTACTCGCGATTCGTGCGTATGTCAGAATGTGAATTGCATTGGTCTTAACATGTTTTGGGGATGGGATTTTGGCAGAATCGGCATTCGTCTGACGTGATGCATGAAACCTCGAGCGAACTGCCTCTTTAAAGAGATGAATTTACTCCGAACAATAACATCTGCCAGTGCAGCAGAATAATCATTTTGGAAGTTCGTGCTTTTACAATAATTTCCTAGTATGAGAAAATGCTGTACATTTTTAAAATCAACGGTCTTGTGTGAATCTAAATATCTAATAATTAAGAAGAGTAAGTAATGTTCCAACACAACAGACAGCTCAAATATGTTCTGATGCTGATACCCACTAATTAATCTCCTAATACCAAACAGATGGTGAAATAGACGCAGATTGCGGATCGGAGTAAGGACCAAGGTAGCATTTAATTTCCACAGCTTCGCCAGTCTCAGCTTTAAAGCTGGTCGGTTAGGGATTCTTGCACTGAGACATATCCTCTCTCGATATTCTTATGATTTGATATGTCTTGATTTTCGGTTGGTCGTCTTGTTATTCTTTTTACTCCGTCAGCACTAAATGGTCTGTTGTGTTTGTCAGCGGCAGTTTCATATTCAACGAGACAACTGGCTAGTAGGTTGACAGAGCGATGTGCTGCACTGTAGAATTTATAGGCATGCTGCCGGAATGAGCCTGACTGTTCCAGATGCCTCGTTGACTGTGTCAGAGGGGTAACGGTCGGGCAAATGTATTGCCCACTTCAGTGTTCTGTTTTGCAGCACTTTCAATTTTCGCAGGTGGTAATTAGCGGCGACAGGACAAGTATCCTCGATTACCGGCCATGTAATTTATAATTTATATTAATTAACACCAATTGACCATTGTGGTAGCATTTTTTTTTTTTTTTTACAATGTGCTCAGCCAAATATAATACTATAGATCACGTTGAATACTTAGAATATTGTAGGTCACTACCAACTTAAATAACACCCAACTGTAGTTGGGCGCCCCTGGTAACAATGAGCGTGGGCAATATCCCTCCTTCCTACATATTTGAGATTGCATATTAACTTATTGGTTTTCCGATTATCGATATTCTTGTTGGGAACTAATCTAATTCAGCATTTATGCATTTCACTCTTACTTCGTTTCATAGGTATTCATGCGCTCCACTATTCCGTGTGTATATTTGCCAATTTATTCCTTAAAATGCGCATCCCTATCTGTGACTTACGAAATCCAGCAAAAAGTTTAGTTTGCTTTTTATTTTGCATTTGATGCTGTATAACATTTACAACATTCAACAACAATTATACCGTGATCATTGAACAGCCTTGTTTCAAAATAAACATACATATTTACACATAGTTTAGCGAACAATGCCCGCAGCCTGCCGCTAAGACAGGATCGCCAGTCACAACCACTACAACATGACACGAGGCGCTCCAACCGTTTGAATGACATAAGCGCACAGTGACAAAAGCGCACAACCCAAGCGCGGTGGGTTTGGGCTGTTATACCTGCACTGGTCCCGATTTGAAGGAGGACTTCCCATGCAGCGTCAGCCGCGCAGTAGACGCTTCCTGTAGCACGTCAGTGGCCCTGGTACTGGAAGATCATTAGCGAGCTCGATTTGACATTTCATTTAATGTTAAAAGATCGGTATAAAGGCAGAAACAACTGATAATTTGGTTATTGTTGTTTGCTGTTTGCATAATTTAATAAGAGATGCATTCCTCGAAAAAAAAAAATACGTACCTCATTATAAAATAAACAGAAATGAACAGCTACCAACCGAACATCTTGGACGAATAGCAGAGGGTGACGGTTACGCACATGGGTCTTTCTGTGAAAGACTCATTCACAGAATACTTTAACTGTCGTTCAAGTGTAATATTAACACCCTGCAAGGCAATCAAGTTGCAAGAATTCATTATGGCTACTTTCTAATTGTAAAAATATCTACATGTATTACTAAAAATTCACACTTGTATGTATATGAATTATAATATTATTTTTGTTTACTGTATATTAATTTGTGTTATGTAACAAAATTATTATGAAAATTATTAATATTGAATTTAATAACTATACAGATAAAGAAAAGATAGATGAGTCACTGAAAGAATATTTTTATTAATGTGCGTATAAACCAGAGTGAGAAAAAGTTTGAGTTCTATTTGAAGTCCATTTCATGCCTAACCAAAAATCGAGACTCGATGCGGATACAACAGTTAAATTTTTATGTAATACGAATAGTGGGAACTATCAGAATATTTACGTTTTGCCATATCCGTTAGAATCATTAATACAATATAACTACTAAATTAAGTTTTAATTACAATTAATCACGTGTTATATTGCAATTACACCACGTGAAGAAGGCAAGAAGCTTGATTTTTTAAGGCTTCTGTAATAACATATATATAATAACAAGTGACGCGAAGGTAATCAACAATATGAATAAACTTATGTTAGATTATATTGAACTTTTATTATCGTTTCCGCTGCCGTTCTAAGGGAAGCGGTTCCGTTGTTTTCAGTCATCAGCGGCTGTCGTAGGCGTCCGACACTGCGTAGGAACCGCACCTTGTCAGGGCACGAATGTACGTTTTTTCTGGCTACTTCGGCCTTCCAGGAAAGTAGAGGATTAAAGAACCTTGTGCGCTTATTTCACCTGTGCGCTTTTAGTCGGTCACCGCTCCAACCAGGCCACCGACTCCGGCGTAGCCAAATGTAAGTCTTCCAGACTACCAGGAAAGGCACGCAGTGGACAGCCCTGCACAATTTACAAGGAAGAATCCCGACATTCGCTGGAGTAATTTCGGGCAACAATAGAAAATCGAAATATGTATAGTCGGACGGGGATTCGTACCTGCGTCTTTCCGAATGTGAGGCAAAGCGTTACCGCTTACCCACCACATTCGATGGTAATGCCGTGATCTTCCTTACAGCTACATAAACTATCAGGATTAAACCAACCTCGAGAAGAAAGGTTGATCATCACACACATGGACAGATTCATCTTATAAATGGAGGAGATTGTCACCGCTAGAGGTCAATAATTGGACCGAAAATGATTGAGTGTCCAAAACGTGTATATATTTAAAATAATAGCCTAAGCAAAAATATATAAATATATAAAGCTCTAAATTTCTAGTTTTGTTTTTACCTCCACTTTGAAGTGAGTGTTAAATGTTCCATACGCTAAATATAAATTTAACAGCTGGGCTGATTTAAAAAAAAAAATCTTGGCACACATGTTTCCATTGCCAGATAAAACTGTAAGGTAAATCAACCTTAATACCGCCTCCCTTCTGGATAGAGCAAATCAGCGTTTTGTTGTGCCCTGGAATCTGCTGGGACGATTTTTATGGAACTTGTTACATATTTTCCTCGTTGGGCGATTATAACACTGTAGGTGTAAATCATCCCCAAGCCCCAAGCTAGGGTGGAGGTGACTCGACCTTTTGATACCTTCCTGAAATTGATGGGGCCACTTTTATGAAACCTGGTGCAATGTTTCTTATTGTGTGATTAAAAATGTGTATAAATCAACAGCAATTCATCACCCTGCGGGTAAAATGGGAGTGGGTCAACATTTCGTTACGTACCCGAAACGGCTGAAGCGAACTTGTTACACGTGTATAAAACTTCTTCGTAATCTAACCAGGCAAGCACGTCAGTTAGATAAGTTATTTCAAAGTCGGAGAGAACGTTTTATACACCGGAAATGAATTGGTACTTATGTTTGCCATTGGGCTAGTAAAACTGCTATAGAGGTTAATCAACCCTAAATGTACAGGGCAACGTTGGGAAATCAGTTCTAACTTCTAAACAAATACTTAAATTACTTCCGACGTGATTAAAAGAAATCAGTTAGATACTACCAACAATAAAAGAAAGTTTCTAATGGTTCTGAATACCAAAATTATTCAGGCCGAGAATTGAGATATAAACTCATTTCGTTATGAGTGGTGGTGCTTGTGCATAGAAATTAAACACAAAGTTTATACCGTGCAGGAGGGTGGTGCTTCAGTGTTAGAGAGCCTGCTTTCATCTCTGATGGAGTTGGGTTCGATTCGCGAGGAAGATCATACAGCCACAGTTCTTTTCCTGTGGCATAGCTAGCTCAAACAAATGAGCTGTACTACTGCATCTATCACTTTGACTTAGTATGCCTCGTTCTGGATTATTCAGCTAATTTTCAAATTATATTATCGTGGCTAGCTTTAATGAAGTCTCACGTTGCCCTTGAGAGCTATGCTTCCTAGCGAGCGTCGATGTGCGAACTACAGCGACAGAGGTGAAACTGCCACTCTGTGTCCTATCTTGAGGTAGCTTTCCAGACTGCCAAAGGACTCAGCAATTGCGCAAGAGATAAAGACGAAGGAAGAGTGATGTTTCTTCACTAAGACGGGTGGGTTTTCTTATCAACGAGTGCCAGAGCCGAGTCTGCAAGCGACGTCACATAAATGACAATGACATTCATTTGCGCCAAAGTGATCAATCCTATATTTAGTGTCAAGGAGGATGGCTACTCCACAGCACCGTACTGCAAACCTGGAGGATTGGTGAAACATTTTCACAATTTCGATTGAATTCGGGAAGATGATTATGTAACGTCAGTTTTGAGTAAGTATTTTCGTATATTGTCGAGCGTTCACTGACAATGTACGGGTGCAAGACCCCTGTGACGGCAATGCTTTAACAACACCGTCCGGACTAGCCTATTAATGCGACCATACTTCACCTGCGAGAGGGATACAAAAAACTTTGACAAGCAAGGCCAAGTGGTCCACTTTCTAACGGTGAATTACAAAAGATTTCATTATATAGGAATGACCTGCACCAACCCGGAGACTAAAAAACAGACAAGGACAGTTTTGCACGGGCACAAAAATAGGCAAGCGCCTTGACTTCTGGATTGGGATAGTAATAAGTGGCGCCATCATACCGCCAATGAGAGAAAAGATGAATTTCCTTGCAATCTCAAAGTATTTTTGAGGACACTTCTGTATGGTTTCCGTGTGAGTTACACACTTTCACTGCAGATCTCAAGTGGGGTACACTAGTTTCTCATATCTGCTCTGAAGGTAAATACTTCCCGTTAGGCTCTGTTTCTGATCTCAAGTTAGACATATCTTTAGTCCTAGCCTACCATCAGCTGAGTAGATGAGACGTGAGTATCGAGACGTGGTGTAGTGAAGTCAGTCATTCTGCCACTAATGGAAAGAAAACTTAGCAGTGTAAGGGCAGACGCACATCGAACTATTAGGAAAATAAATTTCATCGCAAAACTTGCAAGAAGACCTAGCCATTCAAACTCGCTAATTAAAGTATGGAAACCACTTGGACGTCCATCTGGAAGGAATACGCAAGTACTGATATCGGCTATATTTAACCAGGAGCAGATGAACGGAACTTAGCCTAAGTGACCGCATGGTTCTTCGATACTATTATCTGCGCAACCGCCTGCGGATCTAAGTTTCTGCAACAAGAAAGTTGGACTGTGTTTTGTTTCATCCAGCCACGAAAGTTTCGGCTGACCCTTCTACTTATTTATTTTATTTATTTATTTCTCGTGTCCAGGACATAACATTACAAGTTGGAAAAAATAACATTAATTAATTAATAGTAAACTATAGAACACAATTAAATTGAATGTTACCAGAATTCCGCAATCTTGATGGCCTTCTCGTTTGCCCCATAAAGGTCGTCGATATTGCAGGTTTCAGGGGATTCCTGCATATCAGAAGATGTTGTGGGTTCTGAAGCTCACAACATTCACATAGATCAGTAGTGTAACCCCATTTTTAATATTATATCTACATCGGGACACTTCAGTCCTTAATCTGTTCAGAGCCTTCCATATAGCATATGGCTGGTTACACCCCGCAGCCGGTGCCTTTTTGATGTTACTCCACTGTTCTTCAGGCAACGAATTTCGCCATAGTTCTAGACGGCGCGGCGTGCTTGAGGAGAAGATTTTATGGCTGTAGTTGATTGTACGAAGCTCTTCCTTGACTTCAGCCTTGTGGGTTGAGGTTCGTGTCCAAACAAAGGGTGTCTAGGGTCTGTTTCCTGTTTCCTCTTCTCCCTCTCTGCAGCAGTTTTCCTACGAATGTCAGGTGGTGCTATACCCATGATTTGGTACATTTTACTAACAGGAGTTGGTTTCAGGCAACCTGTTACAATGCGACCAGTATCATTCAATGCTATATCAACCTGCCTAGCATGTGCAGAGTTTTGCCAAACTGGTGCTGAGTATTCTGCTGCAGAGAAACTAAGTGCCAGGGCAGATGTACGAAGCACATTTGGATGTGCTCCGCAGGAGGTACTTGTAAGTTTCCGGATGATGTTGTTCCGGGCGGATACTTTGAGTTTCAGTTCCTCACAATGGGCTTTGAATGTAAGAGAGCGATCAAGCTTTACTCCTAGATATTTTGGAGTATCGCAGTGTAGTAGTTGTTGTCCCCTCCAGCTGATGTTCAACTTCCTTCTGACTTCTCTGTTTCTCAGATGGAATGCACAGACCTGTGTTTTTCCAGGGTTGGGCTTCATAATACTTGGCCATATCTTCAAGAGCTGTTGTCAGCTTCACCTCCACCGCCCCAAATGTTGTGCCTTGAGTTGCAACTGCTGTGTCATCAGCATAAATGAATGCTCTTGTTCCAGGAATAATTGATTGATCATTTGTATATATGTTGTACAAGAGCGGGGCCAACACACTACCCTGAGGGAGGCCATTCTTCTGAGTTCTCCATCGAATCTTCTTATTGTGGAGGGTGACGTAAAACCTTCTGTTTTGTAGTAAACACTGGACCCTTCTATTAAATCGATCTAACGAGCTTGAGACCCTCAATAGCACAGGATATTGAGTCTTATGACTTACAAAAATGTCAACTATATATATCTGGTACTAAGAGTATTAAGCCGAGTCATGGAAAAAAGAAACTAATCTCATTATTAAAAGAGAAGTCTCCGAGGACGGGAGTCCGCCTAAGAACTGCAGTAGATGGTCGTGATCGCGATGCGCTGGAGAGACACTGGAGAACATGGTGAAACATTGCCTCATCTACTGTGTCGTATCCAGAGGTGAGAGTCGCTTTCAGTGTAGATTCAGAAGATTCCATCCTACATTACATAACCCGAATCTGCTGGAGGTAGCGATTTACGACGCCTTTGTGAGCAAGCAACATATTGTGAGTGTCTTTCTTTGATGCTGATAGCACTTACACATGATCACATCAGAGAATGTTTAAATAGTAAAAGACACAGCAGTTGAAAATGTCGTCTTGAAGCAGATGATTTGTCATATCATCAAACGAGAAGTGAAATATCTGGGAAATTATTGCTGACTTTCGTGATAAAATTTTCCGCAAAACATACCACGATCGTATTTTCAATTCCTTCTAGAAGATGTATTTTTGTTTGGTGTCGAACGAGGAATCACTTAACAGAAATCCAATTAAAACTTTAGGACTATAGTGAGATACAATTTCTGGTTGGCATCTGCAAGAAACTCGGCTGTAATTCAAAGTTTCTTGTACGGCAGGTGTGAAACTGAGTCCCTTCTTCACGTCCGGACAAATAGCCAACAGAAAATACAGGGATGGCTCTACCAAGGGTCAAATTTAACTGCAACATACTCTCTCCGTCTCTTTTTACAATTTCAGTGGACTGTGGTTAGTCCAGAAGTCCGTATCCTGAAACTTGCTATCCACTCTTCTTTTAGGAAATACTGCTGCGTTCTTCTGGTTTATGTTCCTGAACAATAGCGTAATTAGAACTGCTACTGATATGTGTTTGCGTAACCTGTATATTTCGTGAAGTTGACAGGACTACAGATAGAAAAGTACTGAGGGTAAAATTAATGTATAAAAAACGAAAAAATTGCTCAGCCATGCCCCACTTTTTTCACGACGTGTATGTGAAGTGATGAAACCAGAAGCAGGTTGTGAGAAAGAAGACTTTGCCGTCATGCTAATATGACGTAATCTTCACTGGTGTCTCGTATTGAAGCGGCTTTTCTTTTTCCTTCTGGCTTTACGCCTCGTCGACGCCGGGGCAAGTAGAGGAGGGAAAAGACTGGGGTTAAGGAACGAGACGGAATTCGGCCACGGTATTTTGAAGAAACCATCTCGCATATAGTGATTTGTGGAAAACACGGAAAACCCAAATCTGGATGGCCGGACGGGGATTCGAATTCGCATTTTCCCGAATTCGAGGCCAGAGCGTTACCGATCATTCACCACGCTCGGTGTCTAAATATCGGAGAGCTTCTACATCTGAGGAAGGCGGCAGAAATTGCTGTCAAAACGTTGTTCCCGCAAAACAATCCGGCAGTCTCCACGACTATTGTTCGGTAGTGAAACTTGTTAGTGGCAAATAGAAGTAATGAGGGAAGACATTGATGTGCTGACCCGCTGCGCATCTCGCAGAGCCGAGCCAGTTTCCCGCCACGCCGCGCCGCGCCATGCCGCGCGGGCTCGGTGACGGCGTGCGCGGTTTTTAATATGCGGGCTGGCGGGCAGGCCGTGGTGGGCCGCGCAGCGCTGTCAAAACGCGCCCGGGGCGGGGCGGGCTGCGCGGGGCACATTGTTACCTACAGTGACGGCGCGCCCGAGTAATCACATGACCGTGCTCGCTGCGCCGGCGAACAAAAGCCAGCCAGCCACCGCTTTTCTCTTTTTCCTCTCCCCCTTTCTCCTCCCACCCCGCTATCCTATCCCATCTCTGTTGTCTCGTGCCCGCTGGTAATGCACTCAGCATTAGCGGGAGCGGACTCACATTCTTTCATCAATTTGGTCCCAATGAGTTTCGCGTGTTCTCATAATATGGCCGTAGCTTGCCGGGCTGGCCCATTGTTCACGTTCGACGGAAACTGCTGCTGCGATGATCAGCGCCAGAAATCATCCGCTGATGACTGTGTGGGCCGACTGTTGTTACTGTGCGATCGGCTTCGTGTCTCCGGTGCAACGGTGCGGCAGTCCGAAAAAGTAAGACCACAGCTGCACTGTTTAGTAACAGATATGCGTTACATATCAATAGTTGACTGAGAGACACCATGCCGTTCCATTGTTCACCAAAGTTTCCAACAAGATCACAAATGACCTTGTGAACAACGGTTGATTTTTAACAGACTTGATTAAAACTAGGAGTCTGATTACATAAAAACAAATTCGCTGCCAAGGACGATGTCACAGACAGGGATTCTATAAATGTTCTGTCACAAATCTAACTTTTTGCTTTCCAATATTTGTTTGGTTTCCGAAGACATAAAGATAAAATGATTTAAGTAAATTGTTAACAAAATATAAAAAATTAGTTTCTTTTAACTTTGTAATTTTCTGTTTACTCTGAGAGAAAACAGTATCAGTTAGTCAACAATCCCTAGCCGAGTCAGTGCAACGTGTCAACCGTCATCTGAGTGTTCCCTTCCTCATATACCAAGGAACTATCAACACTGGAGTTTTACGCAAACTCTTTATATGTTTGTTGGCTGGCAGTTAGGTTTGTTCAACTGTGATGTAACACCTATAATATAACAGTAACAGGATAGACATAAATCAATGAAATTTCATTATTACAACAGTTGTGTAAATTCTTGCACCTTTGGGAGTTTCCATAAACTACGTAGTCCCATTTTGTCTTCCTCTGAACACCCCCTCCCCCCTCCCGCGTAGCATAACGTGGGTTTTGCCTCTGCTACACCCCTTTCCCTCCGCTAGGCGCGTAGTTTTTTTCCCTGTCGATTCTAGGAGACATTTTGTACTGTTGTCTCTTGTCAGACAAAAATGAGTTTCGCGTGTTCTACTAATACGGCCGTAGCTTATCGGTTCATGGTTTGTTAGATAGTGATGTAATCAGCTGAGTGAGTAGCCCTGTAATTGTTGTAGGATCGTAATTGTTGTTAGTTAGTCAGCTCTCAGGTTAGCTACATCATACGCGCAGCAGGGTTTGCAATATAAAGGGGCGCTACATGAACTTATTATATCGTCTTCTTATGATATTCGGGGGTCTGCGGTTTCTGTGGAGGATGTATCATTCGACTCGCTTGGAAAGATAATCTGGGGTTGTTCCCCGTTATCTTCTCCACTGTGTGCTCCCATGTACTATTGTATTCTCGTATGTGGATAACTACAATAATGTGTGTGTTGAGTACAATGTATTGTTTGTGCAGAGTGAAACATGAGAGGAAGAAGGAAAATGGAGAAAGCGGGATCGACCCATTCAGGCTTACTCTTCTGAAAGACTCCATGGGTCGGCCAGGCTTAACGTCCCTATTCTATGGACAAATCACCGTCAACAGTGCCGTAGGCCCCCGCTCCATACACGCTGCGTAGAGGTTTGGGATTAGGACTTTCGCGCACCATCTGGTGGTTCAGAACTGTACTCCATCACCAGGACTCCAGCCAGCTAACCCTATGGCAGTGCCGGACACCGTTACAGCTCCTCAACCCATTGAGCCATCATCATCTTCGCCAATCTCGACTTTACAGCTAGTCGTTTAGGGGTTGTTGTCCTGAGATATTTCCTTCCTCTGTTCTCCGTTGATATGGCATCACGTAACTTTCAGCTGGTCGTCTTCCTTGCGAGTTTATTCTTATCTCCCACTCAGCACAGCGACAGTTTCATATTCGCCGAGACAACTGATCAGTGGATTGGCAGAGCGATGTGCTGCACTGTAGAATTTATAGGCATTTTGCCTGAATCTTTCTGAGAGCCTCGTAGTTCCAGACGCCTCATGGACTACATCAGTAGGGAAACAGTTGGGCAGATGTACTGTTATGAAGCACTTGCAACTTTGCCAGGTAGTAATTAGCAGTGTACCTCCAGACGGTACAAGCACACTCAATTACCGGACTAATCAAGGTGCAGTAAATGGCAATTCCTAAATGAGGTTTAGTGTCGGGTAAAGCGGGTGGAGCCGAGCTCTTACTCTTGGCCTGATTTCCAAGATGTGAGCTCGCCATCTCAACTTACAGTTGAGTGTCACGCAGAGGCAGCCAGCCGTTATGCCCCAGAAATAGTTTTACCTTCGAGCTGAAGTTGCGGATGTGGTACTTGCTGTTCCCGCCGTCGTAGGTGTCGGCATTTTGACGGGGTTTTTACTTATTCGCCAGCTCCTGGTACAGGTTTCCTTCTGCTGAAGAGCTTCCCGCAATTTTGTGGGCTGTCTATAAACTGTACACAATGGACCCAGCACTCAGCGTTGGTTCACGAGGTTTCCATACAGAGAGGTAGTTGTGGTGGGCTAGATTCATTAAAAGGTGTCCAGCCAGATTAGCAGTTATGCTAGTCCAGGCCTGATATTTCGCACAGAGATCTCACCAAATAAGGATTTTACCAAGAAGAGTGAGAAGAATGAGCACTATGCGTGGAGGTCGGTAAACTGTGACGCACTTGAGGATGTTCTTACCTGAACCGCGACTACTTCCACCTGCTGAAGTGGAGGAAGAGGGATTTCACAGTGGAGAATACTGCGTTTTATGTACAGCACTACACCCCATCGGCCATCAGTCGGTCTCTTTGGTAGCACCAGTAATTTGGTGCTTCCGCCCGCAGGCACGGCTTCAGGTGTGACTCGCTGACTAGGCAAATGTCTATATCTTCATTCCGCATAAATTGCTGAACCCCAAGCAATTGTCCACGAATGCCGTTGGCATTCCATAGACAGAAAGTGAGGTTATAAATGAGTGGCCTCCTATTCATGCTTGCTTTGTTGGGTTAAGATGGTGTTGGCAAGCGCCGAAGTCACTGCGGCAGTGATGTCCAGCCACGTTAGGAGACTGACCGTCATGATGAGCATATTGATTTGTCTCCCGAAGTTTATTCCATTCTTCTCTGCCGCTTCTTCTCGCTGCTCGCGTGATTGACGTTTTCTTTTCTGAAGCTTCAGTGGTGCAGTCTGCAACGCGATTGATTGTTGGGACTTCGCGGCTGTGCCTTACTTCCTCAGCTGCGTGGAAGTGTCTAGGTACTGTTGCTGTTTGGGGGAGAGAGGGGCAAGGTATCAATCAAGTCTTTGGTCACATCATAGAAGGAGATGTCTGATTGCACTTTGGAAGATGCCTATTTCTTGCCTTTCTGCTGCTTTGTCTTCTTCAGTTTCTGTGGATTAGACTTCGTTCAGTCGGAATTTGGAAGTCCACTGAACCCAACATTTGTTGTTTGGTTTGACTGCTTTTGCTGTAGAGGCCTCTGAGGGGCCTCTGTCCTCAATCCTCTTACACGATCATGGACTCGCTTATAGGATGGACAGCTCTTCCAGCTAACAATGTGACTGCCATGATATTTACTGCAGATTGGTGGGTCACGGCCCTTTTGCTAATGGCAGTCCTTTGCGTCGTGTTGCCCCGCACACTTGACGCACACCGGACGCATTTTACAATTGCGTGCCACATGACCAAACAACAGACAGATGAAACACTACTGCTGTCCAGTTGACAACAACAGTTTCTCTGTAGACACTCAGAGGTGGCAGAGTGTGTCAATCTCAAAGATAGTACGATTTCTTGACAGATCTTGTAACACTACTTTGAACAGCGGTCTTATTTCGTTATTGCTGGGACGACAAATCTGATCCACTTACATCACTTCGTAGTCCATTTCTATAATCTCCTCTTTTAGTGTATCTGTTGCCAGCATCCTAGGTATGCCATGAAACACCCCCTTCAACAGTTTCACCTCTCCGGTCGGGAAAGTGTAGTACGAGTTGTTGCACTGTAGAAGGAGAAACGTGACAGCAACACAGTCTTTGGCAGTAGTGATACTGAATTTAATTTTTTCATCACCTGCTGTCTTAGCAGAGAATGGACTCTTGGTGAAAACTGCTACCCGATCATGAAGGGTAGTTTTATGGGATGGAGTTGCGTACTATTTCGTCAATTGGCACAAGACCATAAACCCGTCAAGTTACATAGCCAGCAAAAATCCGCCATCTTCCGGGACTTTCGAGAACTGTCTCATCAACGATTTAAAACACATAGAAAAAATATAATGATATGATACGCTCGTCAGTCGGTCGCCATGGGAGAGTGTCAGAATGTTCGCGATCAAGCCGTCACCGCGCAGTCGACAGATTCACCAAACAAGACGAATCAGCAACAAGACGATATTGTACGAAGCTACGGGATGGAAGGATGTAACAGACAGTTTTGCAAATAAATTCGTAGTAAACACTACACGCTTAATTTAAAAACTGCAGCCCTGAAACAAGACAAAAACCACAAACAGTAATAAAACGGCTAGCGGGTAGGTGGCCTCTCGCATTGCAAAATTTTTTGCGACATTTGATTGCTTGATTAATTTAATTGCGGTGGAGCGCATGCTCCGGTGGCGATTTCCCTAAACTTCCATTTTTCCCTTTCCTGTACCTCCCTACTCTTGCCCTCTACAAACTTCAACATTAATTTTTTCCGCGTTTTTGGTAGATTATTTAATATTTTCTCTTGGTAACTTATTCCAGTCCCCAACGCCTTCTCTTCGAAAGAAAATTTTCCCACACCCTCGTGCCTGAAATCGAGTGCCAGCTTATGGCCATGGTCATCTTTCCCCTACCATGCACTACTCCTAATTCTTACACCAATATCTTTCCACGCCTCATCACAAATATACGCCTTGTATACTATCTTCACCCTCATCTTGTCTTCCAATGAATCCGATTCCAGCTCCTTTATATCGATTGCTGATTGTGCTCTGCGATTTCCAGACACAAACAGCCCTTAGTTGCACCTCCTCCAACTCCTGTATTTGATACCCAAAATTAGGGTCTCTTTATACTCCCCCATATTCAAGCAATCTGATTAACATTTCGTAACACAATTCCCTTTCTTCTCTAGTACGTGCTCTCATCACCACTCTCTGAAACAAGTGAAGGATTTTGAAACCTATTCCTGCTACCTGCCCGATGTGTTCTGCTCAGTTGAGTTTGTTGTTAAATACATGCTAAGGTATTTACATTTCAAGTCTTCAACAAGCAATTCTATCCCCACCTTTTAATCGCAATCAGTCTTTGGTATTTTATCTGTGTACTTAATAAGCTGATTCCTCTTTGCGTTTATCTTCATTCCATGTTGATCTACACAGCTAGATATCCGGTTTGGATCATTTTGCAACTGTTCACAATCTTTTGCCTTTAAAAATCGACAAAAGCTTATTAATGTCATGATAAACGGTCGGGTGGATGGACTCCCCGTCGGAAGTTATGGACGTTAAACAGATAATTAACGCAACACTTGAAAGTTAAATAGTCAAATACCTACGTCAGTAAAAATTGGGGAAGGATCATCCTTTCTTTTTTTCTGATTTCTATCTTTCCGATGACATCAGAATTTTTTTAAGGTTTAACTTCTTTACATTTTAGGAATTTTGTCTTATGGAGCAAAACAGCAAGAACATTCGAAACAGGATTTCTGCTGACGTAAATATGGTTGTATCAGCTTAAGAGAGAGCAAAATTACAGATTCATTTTTAATAAAATTTAGCGAAGTAATAGTTTGCTTTTCTTTGAAGAATTAACAAGAAAAATTAACAGGAAAAAAGTGTGTATGACGAATAGAAGTTTCACTTCTTGCGCGTGACGCACTGATATACGCACCAGTTATTTATCCCTGTACCTACCTCTGTCACGTGCTTCCGTTGGCTGTGTAGGTAGCATCTTTATCATTCATTGAATGAATAATTTGCCCCATCTTTCATTCGGTCTTTTAATTACATGTTCTCAAAAACTTACAACTTGAAATTAAGCGTTTTCAACAGCTTTATTATTTCTGACACGATCTGTACGACTTACATTCTGGTGCTTTTTTTCCATCTCTCTTGGTGCAATAATTGAGATTTGTGAGGTAGGATGAAGCACAAACTGATTTTTTTTTAATACCGTAGCGTGTAGTTCACCTTTTATTTGATTTTCTTGGATCTAATGCCTCACCTAAGCGTTCTTTATTCACCCATCCTGTCGATGGATATTGAATGTTAAGACTTAACTGAGGTATGTAAATTTTTGTGTATATACCCTATTTTATTTTTCGTCAAATATTTATAACTCTTAATTTATCACCTTTCCGAGGCTTGTTTTTGTTTTGCAAGCAAGCTCTATCCACTACCGGCTTGCAAGGTCTGTCATAGTTTTACCAGAGCCCCATAGGCCGTCATTTTTCAGGGTTCCTGTAGGGCCTTCCCAGCTACCGTATCGGTCCCGGGGCACACTAGGCACCCCCACAGGCAATCCCCTACTTTATGCCGTTGCCCATCTCCCACCACGTGGAGGAGGGGTTGGACTTTGGGAGATAAAAGAAGGAAATGGAGAGGCTTGTGCATGAATCAGACCCAGCCAGAGGCTGGAAACTGTTGAGGATTATGATGATAATGATGAATTCAGCACCTTTACTTTCTATTTGATAATTTGAAAATAATTTAGCAGATATGTTACCGTCTCAAAACTTAGGAATCAAAATAACGTAAGTTATGGTTTGCTTAATAACAGCAATAAGTTTCTGCTGTTATAACTATAAATAGGAACGGATGCGATAGAAGAAGTAAGTGAATTTTGCTAGTTAAGAAGTAAAATTACAACTGATGCAGGAGTGATTTTAAAAGCAGAATGGCACTAGCGAATAAAGCCTTCATTAAAAGAGAAATCTTTTAGTTTCAAATATCGATCTAGGACTCAGAAAGAATTAAAAAAAAAAACTTTGTGTGGTACGCAGCACTTTACGGCAGCGAAGCGTGGACTTTAGGAATACAAGAAAGAAGGAAAATTGAAGTACTTTGAACGTGTTTTGGAAATGATGGGTGAGAAAAGAAGTTTGTGGAAGAGTATTAAAGAAGAGACAAGATGGTGGGTCACATTTTAAGACATACGGGGTGGACCTCATACCGCTGCAGCAATTTCCCTTCAAATCAGAGCCTGTAGGCGTTGTTTTATGGAATCATAGAGAGCCTATATATACTACTGGGTAGTACACTGTCACACAGTTAGTAGGCGCGTCCTCAAACTATCGTCAGTGGTTGCAGGAGGACCAGAATAAATAAGTTGCCGTCCGACCATATCTCAGACACGTTCGATGGGCGGCATGACAGGCGAAAGTGCAGGCCGGAGAAGCAGTAGTAGCCATCGTTCTTCGAAGAAGGATTACACATATCTCGCACATGTGGTATTGTCCTGCTAAAATATGGCATACAGAATTGCTTGCAGAAGGGCAATGCCTCGAGCTCTAAAACTTCCCTATTGGAGTGGATCTGTACAGATTGTCCACATGGCAATGGCGCCCCCCATCACACTGCGTTCACCACTGTGGCGTTTAACTTTTACGAGGCTGAGACTAGTTGAAGTGGGATCGTCAGCTCGTGAGTGACAGCGATCGCGTGTCTTTTGCAGGCTGAGACTTTGGTAGTATCTGGTCAATGGAAACCGACGCAATGGAATGCGTGCTACCAGTCCAACCCTTAGCAAACGTCATCGAACCGCCAACATAGACACATCCACACCCGTTGCAGCGCTCCAACGCCGAGCCAGCACTATGAACGAAGCTGTTTCTTCGGTTATGGCCATTTGGACAAGATGGCGGTCATCCCGCACTATGGTCATATTTTGTGGTCAAATATCCGCTCGTTGCTGTGTAATGACCATCTTCTTTCCATTGGATACACACACGCATCACTGCCGTCCAGTACGAGCTGCAATCTCATGGTAAGGCGAATCCGTTCCCCGAAGACCAATCGTTCTGCAATATGCGAATCATCCAAATGCTCATGCGCCCTTTGACTTCGGCGAGGTATACAGGCACTTCTTTGCACTTTTACACTTGGTTTGACGGTTCTTCATTTACTGAGCGTGGCGTAGTACTTAATTGCGTGAGGTTTTTTTTCCAGAATTCCGGACCCTCCCCTCCCCCCCACCCCTCTGGTGAGACTTCGTGAGATCTGGTCCGACCCCTCCCCCGTCCCCTAAAATGACTTGAGATTTTGACGGAGGACTCCCCCTCCCCCCTACTAATCGACCTCGTAACTTTTTTAGGCCTTTCTTTTTTAGTTCTCATGCAACCAAGGCCGGCTATACCCCCACTTTTCGACGAAATACCCCCCTAAAGTCGACTTTCGCGTCATTTGTAGTTTTTTTTTTTCAAAGCTCTACAGTACTACAAGAATTTCAAAACCACAAGTGAGATTTCCGTTGACCCCTCCCCTTCCCCCTTGCTGAGTTTTCGTGAGATTTCGCCGGAATCCCCCCCCCGTATTTCACCTCACGTAATTAATGGACGCACCCTTACCTGTCCGGTCGCACAAAAGATCCCGCTGCTGGGCCTATGTGCACGCCATCTATCTGGAATCTTAATAATTTATTATGGTTCCACTGTTGCACACATTCTCTGATTTTGGAGTGATTCACACTATTCCTTCTGGATGTTGCAATTCTCACAAAAAATAGTGCAGCTTTATTCCATGCGGACCTACCAAATTTGATAACCTACTTATAGCCCTCTGTAAATGTTCACAATCTTCTCTATCCTTTTAATACTATTATACAACTCAACGTCGTGTGCAAAAAACTTATCTTCTGATTCTAAACCAATTACAGATCATTAATTAAGATAACGATAAGGAATGATGTCAACGCACTCTGCGTCACTCCCGCTTCTACCCACACTCAGGGCTGGCGTTAGGGGGGGGGGAGGGGTAAGCGGCTCAAAAGTACCCGGGCCCCGCCGGCTGATGGGGGGCCCGATCACCGACTATAGGGCCCTCAGGCCACTCTTTGTTTCATATCACTTAAGACACTTCAGTATTTTGACAACGGTTTTAATCTTTCTTATTCACGACCATTCTTTCTTTCCAACTCAAATTTCTTGGAGTAATCAAGTGCTACACTATCAGTATGTCCTCCCTTGACCATTTGATCTGAAATATCTCGCGAGTAAACCACCAACTGAGATTCACATGTATAACCTCTCTTAAACTCATGTAAAGTTTACGAAAACTTAAGTACTAATGATTCTCTTATGAATACTGATATTATCTTGCCAGGGTTTCTTTTCGGATTAAATTATTGTAATAGGGTCCCCGATAAGTTCGTTACCCTGATACTGATGACGTAAATCTACTTTCAGCACCAGCAACGAAATGAAGATTACTTCCAGGCTATATGTTTGAACACTATTTTACAAAGGACTAAAAAAATTTTCGTAGGGTTACATGATTTCGTTTTCGTGGTGAAATAGTAATCTAATTCTCTAGGGTTCTCATTTTCTTTAAATTTATGCATATTTATGAGTATTAATTTTATTTTACTGTCAGGACTGATGGGAGAAAACTACATTTTTACTAAACTGTTATCGAAGATATAATCTATCGTTGTTTTTTTTTTCTTTAAGAAATAGAATTACTGCGCAGTTAATAGTGCATCATACAAAGAATTCTAAAAAAAAAAAAAACACAAGAAATTCCACGAATTGGTGCAAGATAACTTAAAAATTTGGTAACTTCATAACAAAATTTGTTCACAGAGCAGCGAGTTCATTTGAATAACACTGCAGATCGATTTTAAGGTCATTTGCTTAGATAATTCAAGTCATATTTCAAAATAAAACAGTTATAGAAAGTCTGAAAGTAATATTAGCATATCTGGTATTTGGATTCAGAATATTTTGTAAAAGACAACATTGCCCTCATTTCTAGAGCTATTTAGGCTTATAGCTAGTATAAGGAAGTTAGTAACCTTACAGGTAGAAGGTTTTCCTGAAGAGATATGAGACTGAAATTTGGAACCAGCATGATAATTGCGTTAAAATAGTCAAACTTAGAAGCGAATTAATCCAAAGGAGACACCAGGTTTATATTAAAGAAGAATTTCTTCTAGGAATGACAGTGCAATTTGTTTTTGAATTGGTGCAATATTTTGGCTGATATCCGAAAAGAAAAATTATGGACAAATTAATTAATATGGCTTCTTCCAGTAACTGTAACGTAAGACTTTGAATGCAAAAGAAATTTTTCTGATCTTGTGAAATAATAAGAAAACTATTTGAGAACTGTTATACAAATAGATAGTAATGATTTCTTATTGAAAAAGGTACGTATAATCGTTTAAAACATGTTTCAGAGCTGTAAGTTTAATATTCTAAAAGGTATACAACTTGGAAATTAAAATTTGTATAATAATTTTGGTTCAACCTGTTAGAAAATAGTAAACAAGGTGATCTCTAGAACCAAACGAAAGAACAGAAAATTAGAAGCAATTTATTTCAGCTTCATAGCTTTAAAACTTTGGGAGTTATCAACATTTATAGAATTGCACAGAAAATAATTTTTTACGACGAAAATATGATGGCTACGAAAATGTTTAATAGGATTGATTTTAACATTTATAAGCCTACCTAACTACTGTCAAAGTTTCAGGCAGATAAGAATTTATTAAAGGATGTTTAAGACATCTGATGTCGCAATCACCAAGCGCGAAAGGATAATTTTGTACATGCTGAGTAGGGACTATTTCCCTTGTCTATAAATGCCACCGCCCAGGCTCTCCTCCAAGCAGTCGCTGGAAATCAGTTGAGCAGAACTCACGTCTCGTAGCGCTTAGCGCGGGTAGGCAGGTGACTTCATGTTGAAGTGAGGCTCGGGGTGCCATCTTAGATATTTTGTGCGGTGGAACTTTTCAATTATCCTCATGTGACTATAATTCAGTTATGGGTTTTATGGGGAGTAGGTATGTCTCGAGCGTTTCGCCCCCTATAATTATCTCGCCCTGCGGCCGCTTCCCCTATAATTAGGCACCTGGCCGACTGTGCGGCCTGTAATTATCTACCTGGCTGCCGGCGCCGCTTACCGTCAAGGTCACGCGCCACGCCCCTGCAGGTGTGCAGGTCGCTTCCCCTCCTATATCCAGAACACCCATGCCGGTTTGGTATTAAATAGGTCACGCGCCCCGCCCCCTGCAGACATGACGGCGCCACCGGCCTGTCATTATCTTAGTAGGTCACGCGCCCCGCCCCCTGCAGCCACGACGGCGCCGAGGCAGGACACGCGTACGCACACGCGTCGTACCCTCCAAGTCCAAAATGGAGTTACGTGGTTTATGGACGCACCCTTAGCATAACAAATTTTCAGCTCCCCCTCTACTTGCCACGCATTCGGGAGGACGTGAGTTCGTATTCCCCGTCCTACCATCGAATTATTATTATTATTAAATACAATGAGAGACGAAGAAGGGGGAGAGAGAAACTTGGTGCTGGCCCATTCAGTCTTACTCTTCCGAACATGCGATCTTAAAATACTAATTATTCGCTAATTCATCGTAACTACTGATATAATTAGCATTTTTTCGTAAAGTGCGGTCAACGGTACAAAACCCCCGTCGGTTTAATAAAGCGGGAAGGAATTCTGCTTGTTGAAGAAGGGAAATGGCGAAACCTGGTGTCGGCCCATTCAGGCCTAATCTTCCGAAAGATACCAAAAGGTTTAACGTCCCCCCTTCAAAGGTAGTTTACTAGAATTCGGTGAGTTTAGTTTTGCGCGAGAAGGAATTCGGCCATAGCCTTTTGAAGGAAGCATCA
>CM061920.1:77048918-77152229 GCA_031002005.1 Vandiemenella viatica
GGGCTAAAACAAATACGGCTGACGTTAGTGACATTGTTCTTCTGAATTTGGAAAAGGCAATCCAACCCCACCTGGCATTTTATAGCCGGTGTTGAAGGATTGCGAATAATCGCGGAAATTTGATCATTAAAAATTTTGAAACATGCTCTAATAAAATTACCAGGATCTTTAAAATTTTCAGTATTTACAACAGTGTGAAGTAACCTATTCGCGTAAGCACTTGCCCTGATAGTTGGCTTTAAGCGCGTAGCATCCGGCTTACCTGTTTTTTCCCACCCTCATTAACGCCGGACCCGGTCGCTTGAGTGTTGGGCAGCCACTGGGAGGATGGTTCGTCTGTCGCCCAGAGAGCTTCAATCGGCGACAAAGTAGCAAGCAGCTCATCCTCCAATGGTTCTGCCCACGCGCTGGTGCTTGGCTGTGGCACGTCCGACGCTTCCAGGTCCGGCGGCGACATATATACATCTGCAACAAAAAAAATAGTCAGATTTTTTTTCATGGTTAAAAGTCTAAGAGATAAAATAATAAAAAATAGAAGAAATACCTTACCTGCCATTTTAATCCTTTTAGATGGCCCTTCATCATCATCATCATTATCATTCATCCTTTTTTGGAGGGGTCCCGAGGAACCATGTTGACCTATAACAAAATAAATTTTAGTTAGACAAGGAAAAGAAACAGAGAAAAACTGAATAAAAATAAATCTAAACACTTACCAACAAAGACGTCCCCCGGCTGGTTGGGATCATCATGTTCAGGGCAATCTGTGGAAAAAAATAATCTTTTTTACTGCACAGACAAAATGTTTAAAGTAATTCAGTTAAGAAAATTTTTTTTTTTAACTTACAATTGGCAAAATACCTCGCCAGCTCAGCTGATGAAGCATTTACAGGCTCTGCAACAAAAAAAAATTTAGTTGGTTACAGAAAAATAATCAAACAAGAATATTATCTACAGCAAGAAATATATATATATATATATATATATATATATATATATAGTACTTACCCCTTGCAAAATCATTGCCAGAAACATCACTAGCATTCACAGGCTCTGCAACAGAACAAATTAATTTTCTTAGTATCAACACACGCACGAGAAATTAAAAAAAATTAATTACAGTCAAATACATACCTCCAGAAAAAGTGTATAGCAACACCAGCTCAGGAGTTGAGACAACTCGTGGTTCTACAATAGAAAATAAATTATAGTATGCAACAAGTAAACATCTACAGCAAAAATATTCCAGTTTAGATGCAAAAACTTACCATTATCTAAATCATCGCTAAACAGCGGTGAGATCTGTTGTAGATCTGAAACAGGAAAAAAGAAAAATTAGTCTTAATAATAATAATTTAAACTAATACTACTAACAATAAGGAAATTAGCTTACTGTTTGCGAGGTACTCTTCTACATCAGCAGCAGATAGAACTGGGAGCTCTGTAAAAGAAAATTCATCTTTAGTATCACTGATACACACACATATAATAATTATTATTATTATTATAACTTATTACCTTCATAAGACTGAGACATTGTGTTGAACACTGCGAGAAACACACACTGCGAGGTTAACAACGGTCACTGCTAGAAGCGCACACTGCAAGATTCGCAACGGTACAGAGCAAGAGCTAGACAGGGGCGCTCCTTTTATAGCGTCGCATGGAGCATTTCACTCCGCGCTTACACAAGAGATACCGCTTGCACAACTGGTAGCCGACGCGAAGAGTACACATTTCGCAACGCTTAATGGAAAAGCAAACAGTCGAGTGGGAATTTCCGTAGGTGTGTTGAAACAGTGTACACATTTCACAAAGCGCGCATTCCAGAACAGAAATAGCCATTGCCTCAGGGCTTGGGTGGGCGGTGTGGAATATCTGCGTCCAAAGAAATTAAGCCCTTGGGAGATGCTGCCATCTGGGCGGGCGGTCGGGGAACTAACGGTGCAGCGCAAGCACACCCGGTGCCGCCATCTGTGCGACAGGTTGAGGAACTAACGGCGGCCATCTTGGTCGCCCAAACTGGGGGGCGGCCATCTTGGTCGCCCAAACTGGGGGCGGCCATCTTGTGACGTCACGGGTTTTCCCGGTTTCTGGCTTGAATCGGCTACCTCCTCCTACTCAACCGGATGCTAAGTTCAGGAGAGACTATCTGAACTTCATATCGAGTTTGACGGAGGTTCTAAATTTATGTTGGGCTCCGCCGCTGATATTAGTGAGCGTGCATAAACCACGTAGCTCCATGTTGGCCTCCTGTGAACCCCCCCCCCCTCTCCACGTAGCACGTAGCTTTTTTCCCTTTTGATTCCAGAAGACATTTTGTCCTGTTTTCTTTTGTCAGACTATTGTACATTACATACGGAGATAATTAACTGAGGGAAATAAATATTCACACGCTGTTGTGAGTTCTGTTCCTCATTTTAACTGTGAAAAATGGTATGAAATGAAAGCTACGTGGCCTGGCTCGGAATTCTCCCCCCCCCTCCCCCACGTAGCCCAACGTAGCCTTCCAGCCAACCCCTCCCCCCCCACACACACCACCCTGGACCATGCCACGTAGTTTGTGCACACTCCCTTAAGAGTGTATCAGTGTGGTTGATCCGGTGGATCCGGTACAAGTCGGGCCATTCCACATCGCATCCTGCTACCACAACTTGACTGATGTAGAGTTTTCAAATTCCAGTCAGCGCCTCTGCAACCCTGATCCGCCATGTTTGGTAATGCACATCGATAAGAACATTGTCCAAAGGAAGTTTCCTTACCCGGTAACGACCCTCGTTTCACTCACGTCAATTAGATTGTCTCGTGCTCTAATTTGTGCAATTAATGCGTTAAACCTGGGTTTTCACAAGATTTAATTTTGTTTCAATGAACGAATGGATTACGCTTTCATTACAAATAAACAACTTTAAGATTAACTTACATTTTTTGTTGTATTGACAGACATTATTAATATATTTTTGTTATAATATTAGTCTTTAAAAATTAATATTTTTAATGATTAGGAATAATTATTTGCATAAAGTGACCGGAAGAGATGAAAACGTTGCGATGTCCAAGATGTTTTGTCTTCTTGTGGTTTGCTCTACCACTTCCCTCACTCCACTTTCTTGAATTATTTATCTTGTATGCTTTCACTGTAATGATCATAGTACTTCCACCTCTGAACTCTAAATATATATTTAGCGTCTTCCCATGTTCCTCATCTTGCTCATTCATTCTATCACCACAATAAGCAACCAAGCGCTTCATCTTTGCTTTATTATCCCCGTTCCCTGAAATATACCTCTATTAACTAATGACTGTCATCTTTGAACCCTAGCGAACTGCAGCTATCTTTACTAACCAGTTTGGATTCTCCAGGAAATGTTTTTCCACCTCTGTGATACACTATACAACCCTAGGGGAGAACCTCACCGCGTAACACTCCTTCCATTAACAAGGCTTTACCTCCATAATGATTTGTGAGTATTACAACTCCATGTAGCTTCGGATGTTATTGCTTTCTTCAGTATACTCCTACAAATCACTGGTAATGATCTTATTACTGGCTTTGCAATATTTTCATTATATATATATGTATATTATATATCATGGATAAAGTAAAAATTATTATTATTATCCTTCACCATCCTTATTACTACTCCTTCTTTTGTTGTTTCATCAACATTATTTTTTTTGTATTTTTTTTTTTTTTTTGCACTTATTATTCCTTCCAAAATATATATACTTTTGGTTGCCTATTTTTATCCCCTCGCCAACAGCCGCTGAATCAAAAAAAAAAAAAAAGTGTAGATAAAACTCCAGCATAACTGAAAATGGGTTCCCTTACAGATTTAGCTTCCAAATCAGAAAATAACTCCTTACCGTTTCCATTCAGGTATTGGACATGAGTAGTGATGTCCAACCTGCGAATGGTGTCCACAGAGACAACCCCAATGGTAGGCCCTATGCCAGTCCCAAACAGCATCCCCCCGCCCCCGCCCCCTACGTTATCCGCCTCACTGATGGTTTAAACGGTCGTTGATAGAGGAAGCTCAGGGCCCACATGAAATCTCAACAATGTTTTTCAATTTATTAATGTGTATTTACAACTAAAGTTTTCTCTTTTTTTCAATACGCTTCGTACATATTTCAGGTCCTGGTACATTCACCTATTGCCGGAATCAACCGAGGATGGTTTTATAAAGCATAAGCATAGTCACAGAAGGGAATCATCGTGGCTGTAATTGCTGTACGTAATGAACTCTCTTGGAAATTGCTCCTTCATTTAGAGTTAGTTTCCTCTTTTTATTTGGTCTTCGCGGCTCGTCTACTTCAAGGTCATTAGAGCTGGAATAATGTGGAGCAAGAAATGGGAAGGATGTCGGCCATTGCCCTTTGAAGGAACCATCTCAGAATTTACCAGGGTTGGTAAGGATTGAGTCAGTTCCCGTCGACGGCAGCTTGCAGCTTCGCCTCAGTGGGCAGCCCCCATAGCTGGCAGCATGGTCTGCACTGCAGTCGGCGTCGCGTCGCGTGGTCGTGCACACACCAGTGGACGCACCGGATTTCTTTCTAGCAGTCCTTAGACCGGTGCCAGTATCCTTGGAATCTGAAGCAGTAGTCGAGGGCTGCCACTCTTGCTTTCTTCTTGTGGGGATTACTCCTGGTATTTCGGCCTTCTTGCCTCCCAGCCAGGGTGATGGCTGGGTCGGTGGTCTCGACTGTCCAGGGCGTACACTGCTTGGATTCCGGGGGTAAACCTTGGGTGACCTCCACGCTTTGGCTGTTGCTAGTGCGCCAGGAACTGTTGTTGGTGCACCGTCAGTTGTGGGAAGCCGTGCGCTTCCATGCTGAACGAACTGGAATCGGATATTGTGGCTCCCGAGGATTTACTTACAGCCGCTAGGTCTATTAGGCTCGAGCAGGAACCGAGCAGTTTGACCGGCAACATCCCTGTTGGCGTCAAGGTTTCCTCCACTTAGTGATCTTCATTTGACGTGACATTGCTGTTCTTGGGTGAGGACGATGGCCTTGGTTTCTCTGGTCCTTTCTGACTGCCAGTCATCCCGTCTTGTCTGATAGCCCGCGGCTCGGTTTCCTCTTGATCAGTGTGTAAGTACCTTAGAATTTTGGCAAATTCTAGTTCCTTAGCTTCAGGTATAAGGGAGGAAGTAAGTTTTTATTTAAACATATATTTTTTATTACATAAACAGGTTATGGGAGGAACGTTTCATGTAGGAAGCTGATACCACAACCTAACTTATTAAATAAACCATTTTAAAAGCAATAAAGTCACTCAATATTTAATAAACTACTAAATAAACTTTTTATAAGAGTAAAGAAACGTTTAAACCAACCTGGAATAGGATAAACCATTATTGGCCGACTCTCAAACAATAGATTTTTGTTACGTGACCATTTCACTATTTCTTAACACTTTTAAGTGAAGTTAAGTAATTTTATAATAATAAGAATTCAAAAGAAAGCCAAATTCACTAAAATTTTATATTTTCTGACCGTGTAAATAATATAAATAAATTTTTAAACACTTCGATAAATACACTTCACTTTTAACATTTTTATCACATATTCCTAGTAATTTCTGGATCTAAAAAGTAGATTTCCTGAAAGAACTAAAAATCTAATTTAACATATCCAAATTTCAGACAATTACATGCAGTAAAACAGATTTTATAGACATTTTAAAGATTATTTCGTCACTGAACACACGTGGGTCAGTTAAGAATTATTTACAACTAAATCAAGTCATCCCCAGAGAAAAAATAACTTTTAAAACACGTAACTAAATTCAAAGAAAACTCCAATAATTTTACCTTTTTGGTATTAATAATACTTCAAGAGTTATTAAAAAACCATATGACTTCTAAATAATTAATTTACCAAATCTTGTCTAAGCTGTAATTTCAGTATCCTGCCATCAATGTCGGTATAATTGACACCATTAAACTCAGGAATTTTTGGAGAACATTTTGACAGTAATTTTATCCAGGTAACTTGCAATTCAGCAGAACTTCGAAAAAATTGAATAAATTCAAACACTTGGGTAAACCCCCATTTGCTTCAGTAACATGTATCACTACGCAAATTGAACAAAAAATTATAACTAGTCACTCGAAATTTCTCACGAAACATCCTTTAGACTTCTAGCAGATAAGTCTAGACAATGTAGCGTATCACCAGGGGGGGAGAGTTATTAATTAATTCTTAATTAATTACGCTATACAGGATACTATAATTGAATATCAAAATGTAAATTATTCAAATGAGAATTGGATGATTCTGGGATTTGAAAACTGTCACAAAAAGACATTTTAATAAAGATTTTTACAATGGCATCTACAAATCTGAGCGTATTTACCATTACGTTAATAAACAAGGGTTGTGCAATTTTCTAAGCTACGCTCAGACGCACAATGAGCCCTTTAAATGCAAGCAAACAAGTATACTTGTACTTTAAAAATCTCACAATTATTCTAATACAAAGTATGTTACCAGTTATGATGATAGCAAACAGTAATGAATTTAATGGGTTGGGACGCCACGAATGATTAACCTGTCATTCGACAGTTACACAGTCTAGCTCAGTGGTTTCATCAGATCAGAGCAAGGATCTTTATCTCAGATACGCTTAAGGGTACAGTTTCAAAGTGAGTTGCAGGCTGAATGGCTTCGTAGAAACACATTACCGTTCCACGGCAGGTAGCGCTGGGCGGAGATGACCACCTGGTCGATCGTCGGAACTGGCCACGCCAGCAGTACGCGGCAAGTCGCAAGTTTGAAGTGCGCCTCAGATGGTCTCCAGGACACAAGTCAGCCCAGCACACATGGACCCCAAGTCACCAGTGACTCGTCTGGGCTCCGGAATGGAATGATCCTGGCTGGCCTCCCGACTGGAGGGAAGTCAGGAAGGAAGTTCCTCGTCCTTCTCTGCCGCCACGGAGGTAAACTCTAACTCCGCCTCTTGTGGCTCGAAGACGACATAGAACATAAAATTCCCCTAATCTTAGTACTATGTTCCCTGTGATTGGTTGACCATCTGACGTCATGTGAATCTGTAGCTTCTCTTCGCCACGTTAAGTTTCGGCAATCTTCGAGAGCCGATGCCTCCTTCGGGAGGAAGGAATTCTGTTTACGGCCGGCCCGACAAAAACCCCTAATCCTCTTACCATTCTGCCAACAAGGCGCCAGCCCGTCTGCCCTTCACTGAAGCGTAAAATCCTTGCCTCTCACCCTTTCATGCGCATCTTTCAAACATACAGTGGACATCCCAAGAAATGGAAAAATATTCTATTCCTTTACTTTATATACAATAAAAAGTGATATGTAACGGGGAGCTTAGCGAATCGTTACAACACTGTCAAAGTTTGAACGCTTTCATTACCTTCAATCATTGGGATGTTCAGTAAATCGGAAGCAGAAAGGTGTTGTACAGTTGCTGATGTCATTGGTTTGGGGGGGTTCTATAAAAGATCGTGCCGCCAGCTCACGGTGTCTTTTCTCCGGGAGCGATATGTAAGGTAACTCTGCGTTAGCCAGTTTGTTGCGGAACGGTTGTGCTGCTGTAGCCTGGGCTTGGATCCGCCATGTTGGGTATCGTTGTAACAGATTGCGATTTTAATGACTACTAAGAACTTTTAAATTTCAAAAGGGTGTTTTTATTCTGTCGGTATTTGTTCTCTCCACAACCTACAATATTCTGGAAACGTTTTGTTCGATTGCCTACTCAACTGTATAATTCTAATTTTGAAAATGTGACTTTTTAAATAAACTCTAAAATTTTGTCAAAGTGAACTTTTTTGTGATTTCATGGTAACCTTTTCTAAGTTTGTGGTTTGAACAAATTTGGTGGCGACCATTAAGCATTTTTAGTTGAGTATCCAGGCAGGCACATGGTCAATATAAAATTATTTCGTCAAAATTCCACAGAACTTTTAATTCAGGTGAATTGCTAGTTAAGGTACATAAGCTGATACTACAACCCCGGTATCAGCTTTGCCCCTTACAAGTGTTCATCTCTTAGTCGCTAACCTTGGACCTAGAGGTGGGGAACGGACGTTCGCTATTAGCTGGGCATCACGCACCTTTCACATGGATAGGACATGAGAGACGCCTGCTTCCTTAATGCGCACAGGGTTGATCTATGTTTACCACAGTAACTGCAAAGCAAGGCTTGACCTTGGGGATAGCGTGAAGTCGCCAGAGGATGCGGCTTTATGATACGCTACTGGCTCAGCTGGAAAAGCAAACTACCGCTCTTGATGCTAATAATTTACCACAAAATTGATACCGGAGACACTCCATTATATGTATGAAACCCCTCAAGAATAATATTTTAGAAAGTTTTAAATACGATATGCAGGCCAAAGAAACACCTAGTATGTGCACATCTGAAATCTCCAAAGTGTTAGAGACTTGTGACAGACAGCAGGGTTCTGTCGCCATATTCGTATGGAACACTAATGGAGGAAGAATCTTCTTTAGACGACCCGTCGCACTGGAAAGAATCTGGGGATATTTCTACTACCCAGATTCAAAAATGGAAATACTCAGCATGGTATGTGGCCGGTTCACGCTCGGGCAGGGTCGCGGGTTCAAATTCCCACCCGGTGAGGCTGATTTCGATTTTCAAAGGTTTCAAAGATCGCTCAAGGTGAATGGTTCCTAGCCAGAGACTTAGTCGAATTCCTCCTCCTTCCTTGCCCCCAATGTTTCGCGGCTCTAGCGATTTCGACAAGCTGTAAATACTTAAGCAGAAAGAATCGGTAGGGGAAGTAGCAGTTTTAAGGCCAGACACTGTGATGATGTTGCGATGGGATTTTGGCACAAGGTAGAATGATCACCAGTACCCACCATTATCAGCTACATCTCCGTCATATGGTGCACTGAAAGCGACAAGGTGAGAAATGCTGAAGGGAGAAATGTTGCTTCTGGCAGACAACGCACCGTTCCCCAATGTCGACAGGTTGTATTCTCAAAGCAGATCAACTGAACACATCTTCATGTGGGTTTCCGCGGCTGGTGGAGAGATTCCTGTGGCTTTGCAGGTTGCGCCTCCTCTAACTGTTAAAAACAAACATTTCGGTCTTCATTTTGAGGATTTCATCAATGGTTAATTCGTAAACGTGTTTTTTATAAATCCTAAGGGTCCATCCCTGCAACCTGATTATACACACGTCCGGACTGTATCATCACGCCACGTGCATTGGTAGTCTTCCTTACCAGAAAATTTCAGACGCAATCCGGCGGCACACAGTAGTAGGTGTTAATGTTGGGAGGGCTCACTTCAATCCCTTTAGTCACTTTCTGATCTCAATATATGGTGTCTATATCCGCATTTTCATAACTGTTATTATTATTATTTTTACAGCACGTCAATATGTTTTCACAGTCTTATGTTTACAGAGCGTCCGATTTCGCCTGTGGATAGCAGTGGTAGCACCTACGTGGGCTTCGGTAGACGACTGGTGTATGTAAAAGATAATCCTTACCACTGACGTGCGCTGTACTCTCAGTTATGAATAGTGCAGATATTGAACTTTCCACTGTGTGACTCACCCCGGGCAATCATCTCTTACATGGGGAATTGGATGACGTCTGTACATACGTGCAATTTTGCATTCTTCGTTTGGTTATTCCGCGGAAACTTGACTGCTTTATCGACAGCTGCTTGTTTGTGGTACTAATTTCATAAACCTTTCCTACCGCTAGTAACTCCAGTGACAAGTACCCTTAGTACTAAATGCGTTTTCACCGTATGATGATTCGATTCCCCATGAATTTACCTGTTAGTGTGATTCAGCTACCAATAAACAACCTGAATGTTAACAAATACGTGAGATAACAACCATAGAATTAGTTAACTTGCGTAAGTAATAGATAAAATAATATAATGGGATGTTTAAGTTGGCTAGCGTGTAAACCAAAGATTTATGCAATGAACATCTCTGACTGTTTCTAGTTTTTGTTTTTACTCGTTGTTATAGTAGACTGGCTTAAAAAATTGCTGGATTGAGTTTTTTGTTAAGCTTGTGAAAGTTTTAAACATTGAGAGTACAATAAAAAAAAATCAATGTTGAACAAAAGAAACCGATGGAGAATTATTTTTAATGACTGATGAATAAATTTTTTAAAGAGAAAGGTCTGTATTAAACAACGGCGAGGCGGCCAACGTTTGACATTTTTGGCTAAAATCAAAAGTGCATAACGGGCCCTATTAAACAGCAGAAAGTAATTATTAACCTCGCAATTGGCGAACCTGGACCAGGATTAAGGGGGTTAATTAAGATGATTAACATAACACCTTAAACGTCTGGAGTTTCTTCTGAAGCAGTGGTTTCAGTTGGGCAGTAGCAGAGAGCTGATCTACGGGCAAGTGCATCAAGTAAGAGAATTCCAGTTTTCATTTTGCTTTTGGGGCTGCAGTGTCAACGATCAGATTCCAACAGGAAGTATATTAACTAAATTTTGAACACTCAGTAAATTATTATGAAAGTGGAATCAAAGTTGAAATTACAAGTTGAGTTATATTTCGTTAAAGAACAGTTGCAAAGTAATTTTTTTTTTCATGTGAGAAAAGTAGTTAAGGGGTAAAATCTGTGATTTTAAGAAATTGTAAAGAAAAGTAATACCATCGATTAGTGGTAAAAATTTTATCATATAAAAAATTGTACTAACATGTGTAGAGTAGTCTAGAATCTGTGGTTTTCCGTCGAGAAGCAAGAAGCTAATAAGGAATTATTACAAACAAAACAAAGAAAAGGGGGGAATTTATATGTACAGCCAAATTAGTTAAAAGAGCAAAAGATCAGCATTTTAAGCATTTGTATATTATATATGTGTCGGCTTTGTTTCCAGATATAAGGCCGCCGAATTTTGTTGTCTCTTTTCTGTGATAATATACATGTTTTCAGCTGTTACGATAAAAAGTTGTAAGTTAATTGGTATTTTTTTTTCTGTGTGTTCCTAAAAATTGTGTTGCAGAGTTGAATGTGGACAGCGTTGTATCATTGTTGTGGATTGGAGTTGTAAGTTTGTAATATCGATTGCGGTTTAAAGAATTTCTGCTAAGAGTAATAATACCGTTGTGTTTGCTTGCATTATGAATTTTTAAATGTCAAATTATTATGGAAAATAAGTGTGGAAAATTGGTTAGTGAGTTGGGAGAAACAAATAGTAATATGTCAGAGGGGGAAACGGTAAGTTCCGGAATCTTAAGTTTTGATTGGGAATATGAAAACCTAATGGGTGTCCGAGGAGATAGTAATTCGGTGCAAAATAATTTCAGTAGTAGTCCTATTAATAACGGGGATAAAGATGGGGTTACCGGTTATTTTCCAATCAATGATCTCAGCAACATTGATGAGGATGACGAAGTGGTTGATGGAGAAAATGAAGTTAATGGGGGGGCAAAATTCAATAGGACATGCAGTTTTGCCAAAACCAAATCAACCTTCAGTACGCTCGAGAAGGGAATACGGACCTAAGGTTGCTATTAAATGCTATCAGAGAAATGAGCCAAGAAAAATGAAAATTGAGAAAAATGAAGAAAATATGAAAAATGAAGATTTTAATAAAAGTGTAATGAGAAGTGAAAGCCAATACATAATCGAGGGAATGAAGAAAATGAATGATGTTATATGAAGAAGAGATGAGAAACTGGAAGAAGAGAAAGAAAGAAACAAATGCTACAAGCACATAATGCTGACTGAATTCAGTGTCGGTGAACTGGTGTGAGATTAATGCCGAAAGTAAGAAATTTATTGATATATGTATTGGGAGCATTTCATAGTCAAGGATAAACCTCATCCAAATGCTTATTTGTTAGTCTACCCTGTATCAAAAAAGATATTGGATTGCGGAATATAGTAGACTTAAAGCTTTACAGGGCGAAGGAACACTAATATTATGACTGATGATCACATAGCACATATTCTTATTTGGCCATGTATGGTATTAGATATTTCGATACATGTTCGATTTTTTTTGGGGAATTGAGGCAATTTTAATAACATAATGTATGTATTGAGTTCTAATTAAGTGGTAGTCTGATTTTAACTTTAATCATTTTTATTAATTGAATACAAAGAATATCTAAAACTGATCCTGAAATACCACAAGTGAAAAGAAAAAAAAAAAAAAAACTAAACATTATTTCGATGAAAATATTATAATAGAATTTTTCATAGGAAAGTGAGTAAAATGTGATATAGTGAGTAATTTATTTTCTATTTTGTAAATGTAACTGTGGTTGTTATTTAAAATTTCGTTTTGTTGAAATCATCATTTAGTTAAATAATGATTTAACTGCTCCGAAATGGGGGGCATATGTGAGATAACAACCATAGAATTAGTTAACTTGCGTAAGTAATATATAAAATAATATAATGGGATGTTTAAGTTGGCTAGCGTGTAAACCAAAGATTTATGCAATGAACATCTCTGACTGTATCTAGTTTTTGTTTTACTCGTTGTTATAGTAGACTGGCTTAAAAAATTGTTGGATTGAGTTTTTTGTTAAGCTTGTGAAAGTTTTAAACATTGAGAGTACAATAAAAAAAATCAATGTTGAACAAAAGAAACCGATGGAGAATTATTTTTAATGACTGATGAATAAATTTTTTTAAAGAGAAAGGTCTGTATTAAACAACGGCGAGGCGGCCAACGTTTGACATTTTTGGCTAAAAATCAAAAGTGCATAACGGGCCCTATTAAACAGCAGAAGTAAGTATTAACCTCGCACACTGTGTGACTCACCCCGGGCAATCATCTCTTACATGGGGAATTGGATGACGTCTGTACATACGTGCAATTTTGCATTCTTCGTTTGGTTATTCCGCGGAAACTTGACTGCTTTATCGACAGCTGCTTGTTTGTGGTACTAATTTCATAAACCTTTCCTACCGCTAGTAACTCCAGTGACAAGTACCCTTAGTACTAAATGCGTTTTCACCGTATGATGATTCGATTCCCCATGAATTTACCTGTTAGTGTGATTCAGCTACCAATAAACAACCTGAATGTTAACAAATACAGCATCTCCTTCTTCCTGATCAGTACATCCAGAAAAGGGAGAAAACAGTCATGGAAGATATCTGAGATCCAGAGGAAAGAATGTTTAAGGACAACGTTGGAAATCTGTAGGCCTCAATAACAAAACAGTTTTCAAGATATATCAGGAACAGAGGGAGTGGCGCTCCTAACTAGGGTTCGGTCGTCATATATATCTCAAAAAATAATCGTCAGTGTAATATGCACACTTTCAGAGAGTACCGTTCAGTTTGTTACATAATTCAAGGAAAAAACTAATAAATGGTGATAATAGTGGTAACACGAAAAACGTATTTTATACAGCAACATAATTGTATAAGTTACACCACAAATATCTTAGCAACAAGATTACATGCTACACAATTCGCCACTGTTCTCCTCTTATGGTCATGTTTCCTCTTCTTGTAGAATCTGGTCTGCTATAATTCTAGGTTTCTGAAGGTTATTCATTGAAGGATATGTAAGTTCTGTGAAGAATACATATCACCCACACAGTTCGGATTCAGAAATGCAGTTTTTAGTATCCAAGTACTATTTTAACGCTGCAGGTGTTTGCTTGTAAATTTTGGTGTCTATGCCTCTTTTATAGATAATCAGAAGGTTTTTGACAGAGTAAAGCATCAGAAAATGATAGAAATTTTAAAAAGCATCACCTTGGATGACAAATACCTGAGAATTATTGCTGATCTATATTGGAACCAATCTGCTTATGTGAGACTGGAAGGAGAAAGTAAAAAAGAATTAAAAATGGTTGCACACTGTTCAATTTATTATTTAACATCTAGTCAGAGTATATCATTAGGGATGCATTGGATGATGTAGATATGGGAGTGCTGTTGAATGGACACTATAAACAACATTCACTATGCGAACGACACAATCATTTTTGCAGACAGTCAGGAAAGTTTACAATATCTTATTGACAGTGTGCCGCAAGGCAACCATGAATAAAAATTGAATGTGTATCAAGATATACGTATCTTAGCACTACAATAAATAACACAGGTATAACCCATTTGATGAAGTAAAGTCAAGTATTGGTAAAACCAGGGCTACTTTCAATAAAATGAAAAATCTTTTTAAAAGTCATAACAAAACACTGACAACAAAGATTAGTCTTCTGCGCTACTATACTATGTTCTCTTTCCTTCTGCTTGGCGTTGAAACGTGGTCGTTAACAGAAACAATCAGTAAAAAGTTATAGACATCTAAAATGTGGCTGTATCGATGAATTTGAGCAAACAATGGACAGAACACACAACAAATACTCAAGTTCTCCGGAAATTCGATATGGAAATATAGACCACCGTAAAAACAAGGAAGACGCAGTATCCTGGCGACATTTTGAGCAAAACCCGTTACCAACTCCAACAGTCTAGTCTACAGGGAAAAATACCAGGAAAAAGAAGTGTTGATAGAAGAAGAACTTTCTGTCTAAAAAATCTGAAAACCTGGGCATCACAGACAACTAGCAGAGATAAGACAGCCAAGATGGTTGCCGACATCTGGAAGGGACAGGGACTTGAAGAATCAAAATTATTTTAGAGTATCTGTTTTGGTTTAATCGCCATAAAAAAAAAAATTAAAACTAACAGAAAAATATCATTTACACAGTCTAGTATATACAGTAGTATATTTTGCTACCACCATTTCTGTAATCTGGGATAGTCACAAATTTAAACTTTCATCCCTTCTTCATGGTGCATTGTCTCGTATAATGGTTGAAACCCTGACACTTGAAGCATTGGACGATTTCATGCCTCCTCGGCTTCATGGCAGGTGTAGAAGTCGTCTTAGCAATAGCAGAACTCGGCTTGCTGGGAGATGTAAAAGATGACTGGCGAGCAGGTAATAGATGATATTGTGCACATGCCATCAGTAAGATATATTTCTATTTTTCTTTCTGAATGTGAATGTCTGTACAAACAATTTGTAAACAGCTTATATAGAAAATGCCTGCGAGAGAATGTGCAATAGTTCACAGGATGACCGAAAGTTCAACGGCGGAAATTAAAAAAAGGTGGAATTCCTACTAAATTAAATTATTAACAAGATATCAACACTGCAGAGACTGACATACGCTATTTGTCTGTCTGTGTGTTCGCGCATCACACAAAAACTAATGGACAGATTTTAGCGAAGGTGCACACAGTGAAAGCTTATTATTTACACAGACGGAAAAAAAAATCCCAACACCAAGAAAAAATTATTGTAGAGTAATGAAATTTGGACAATGCATTTGTCAAGTTAACATGTTTAATTGATTAAATTTTCAAGATCACAGGTTAATTTAAGCTCAAGAAAATGCATTTCAAATGTGAAATACTGTTAAATTAATAGCCGGTGTAACCTCCAGAATTTTGAATGCAAGCCTGCAAACGTGAATGCATTGTGTCATACAGGTTTCGAATGTCACTTTGTGGTATGGAGTTCCATGCTTGTTGTACTTGTGCTGTCAATACTGGGACGGTCAGTGCTGGCTGTGGATGATGCTGGAGTTGTCGTCCAATGATATCCCATACGTGTTCAATTGGAGACAGATCTGGTGATCTCGCAGGCCAAGGTAACATGTCGACACTCTGTAGAGCACGTTGCGAGACAACAGCGGTATGAGGGCGAGCGTTATCCTGTTGAAAAACTCCCCCTTGAATGCTGTTCATGAATGGCAGCACTACAGGTTGAATTACCAGACTGACGTACAAATTTGCAGTCAGTGTGTTTGGTATAACCACAAGAGTGCTCCTGCTGTCATAGGAAATTGCTCCCCAGACCATGACTCCAGGTGTAGGTCCAGTGTGTCTAGGCCGCAGACAGTTTGGTTGCAGGCGTTCCCCTGGCCTCCTTCTGACCAACACTCGGCCATCACTGGCACCAAGGCAGAACCTGCTTTCATCAGAAAACACAACAGATCTCCACTCCGTCCTCCAATGAGCTCTGGCTTGACACCACTGGAGTCGCAAACGGCGATGGCTTGTAGTCAGTGGAATGCACGCTACAGGGCGCCTGTCTCGGAGCTGTCCTTGAAGTAACCGATTTCTAACAGTTCGTTGTGTCACTGTGGTATCAACTGCAGCTCGAATTTCTGCCGCAGACGCAGTACGATGCGCCACAGCTGTACGCCGAATACGGCGGTCTTCCCTCTCAGTAGTGCCACGTGGCCTCCCGGAACCCGGTCTTCTTGAGGCAGTACCATCCCTTGACCACTGCACCCAACAATCATGCACAGTGGATACATTCCGGCCAAGTCTTTCTGCAATATCGCGAAAAGAAAATCCACCTTCTCGTAGCCCTATTACACGACCTCGTTCAAACTCGGTGAGCTGTTGATAATGGCTTCTTCGTCTTCTTAAAGGCATTCTTGGCTAACATCAACTCACTATGTCAAATCTCAGCGGTAAATAACGTTCACAAACTTTACAGCGCGTATTTAAAGCAAACCTGATTTGCAAGCTCTGAGTAGCGCTACTAGCGCCACACTTATGCGCGAAGCGCGAAATTTGAATCGATGTCATCTTTCAGATGTATAAACACGCCTACCAAATTTCGTTTATCTAACACAAGTCTTTCTTGGTGTTGGGATTTTTTTTTCCGTCTGTGTATTTATTTTGCGTATGATGCTGTATGACATTTACAACATTCAACAACAATTATACTGCAATCAATGAACAATCTAGTTTCAAAGTAAACAAACATATATACACATAGTTTAACGGACAATGCCCGCAGCCGGCCACTGAGACAAGATCTCCAGTCACAACCACTACAATATGACGAGGAGGCGCTCCAACTAGGCCACCGCTTCCGGTGTAGCCAAATTTAGGTCTTCCAGACTACCAGGAAAGGCTCGCAGTGGATAGTCCTGCACAATGTGCGACACATTTTGTGAAACCTCACCGCAGTCACAGTACATAGAATCTGCCCAGCCCCAGGTGTGAAGAGCTGAAGTTGTTCTTCCCGTCCCACACCTAATCCGATTTAATTTGCACCAAATTGACCGCGGTAAGTTGAATCCTGGTGGTTTTGAGCAGGGATTGGTAACTTGCACTGTGTCCTGTGGTGTTGGCGGTACCCATTCCGCTGTCCAGCTATCTGTAGGGCTGAAGGAGTTAGATGTTAGACTAACAGCAGTCTTCCAGGCAGGGTGACGTGATTTCAGCCATGTTTTGTAATCCCTAATATCTCCATGGATGGCAAGATCCTCGTTGTTCAGAATTCTTATGCCACTGGAAAGAATACAGGATAGTTTATATTCCAAATTAATAACATATTTACCAATGACTGTGCTGGTTGTAGGAAGGAGGGGAGGGGGGGAGGAAACCGGGGTGCTTGAACTGGACGGCAAAATTCGTATGACGACGAACTCTTTTATCTCTAATGCCATGACGGCAGAGTTATATTTGAAGGGGCAGCGATCTTAAGTTTTCGAAAAATTCGTTGATTCGGTATTGACCAATGATACAGTGCCCAAAAGAGTAAATTTTGAAATTTTTGTCTCTGTTGGCGCAACACGCAAAAATTAATGAATGCATTTTAACTAAACTACACATAATGATTGCATATGTAAACGGGTAACATACAGGATATTTTCTGTCCAGATTATTAACACAGTTACAACAAAATTTGGTAAATTTAGTAATATTTATCGATCTGTGATCTCGTGGTGCAATAAGGGGGCGTCCATTAATTACGTGAAATGAAATAAGGGGGGGGGGGGGCTCCGGCGAAATCTCACCAGCAGGGGTCAACACAAATTTCACGTCCTGTTTTTAGTTCGTTGATGAACGGTAGAGCTAACAACAAGGTCTACAAACGGCGTCGATCCCAATGTTAGGGAGGTTCTAACCTCCACTGAAGACAGGTGAGCCAAGATCTCACCTCGTCATGGGGGGTTCGACCAGATCTCACCACGGGGAAGGGTAACATCTCACGTAATTAATGGACGCTTCAAAATGAATCAACGAAACTTCACATAGCAATAACACATTTCATCAGTTAATATAAACAATACTTTCTATTAAGGTAAATATGGTAGCTTTCGATAATACAGAGGCAAAAATCCTAAATTTTGTAACCTTCGGCCGTGTACGCGCGCCCCACACAATTACTAACGATTGAATTTCAGTGTAATTTAACATAGTAACATATTTCGTCCATGATAGGATAAAAAAAGTGTTAAAGCTTAGGGTTTCTGCATATGTGTGCACAGAACAGGCAGTAACCAACCATATCAACGAATCTGTACATATTAATAGCTATTGTCATGTTAATGGTAGCTGACATTATGCTCGAATGTGTTCAGTTGTTCAGTAATAGAATCTATGCATTTACAGGGTAAGGCATAATAAAGAGCGATTTTTAAAAGCCTATTAAGTAAAAACATTTCATTAAAAAAATCATTAAAATATCATAATCATAAAATACATGAAAAAGCATTTTATTCAAAAGTTAAACATCGGTTATTTTTTGAAGATTACTACTATTACTATTACTCCGCGATTCACTAAATGTGTGTGGCGGAGGGTGCATTGCACCTATCCGGGAAGGTAATGGTTTGGAAGGGATATACGGGATATGGCAGGAGGCGCCCATGGGCTATTGTGAGGAACCATCCCAGCATTCGCCTCGTTTGGTCCGGGAAACCATGGAAAACCCAGATCAGGATGGCCGGAGTACTTTATCGAAAGCTACTCCTGTCGGATTTTATGTTTAGTCGCCCGGTAAATCCTTTCTATTCCACTCCCTAATCGCTCGTGGAAAAAATGAGTACAGAAATGAATCGGTTCTGGCCTTGATTTCTCTTATCTTATTTTCGCGGTCATTCCGAGATATGAATGTTGCTGATAGCAATATTTGTTTTCTATCATTCCGAAATACGTCAGTCGAGAATTTTTCAATTAGCTTCTGTTACTCAGGTAAGATGGTGTCCATTTAGACGCACACATTCCTCCAGCCGCGCCTTGAAGTGACTTATCACATTGCGTAGCATTGCCAGTGGGATTTGAATAACTTCCTGTCGGATCCGTTCTTTCAGGGCTTCAATTGTTCGAGGAGGGTTATGTTGGTAAACTTTGATTTTCAGGTAACGCCACAAGAAAAAGTCACATGTTGTGAGGTCCGGTGAACGAGAGGGCCATGCAATATCCCCATTTCTGGAGATCACATGATTTGGAAACAAACGATTGATAATATTTATTCTCACTCGAGCAATGTGGGAGGTTGCTCCGTCCTGCTGGAAAAACGTCTCATAGTTCACTTCGTAGTGTGCAAGTTGTGGAGTAAAAAGTGTTTCAACATGTGTGCGTATCTCCGTGGTGTCACAGTTACAGCATTGCCAAGGCTATCTTCAAAAAAGTATGGCACAATGATCCCTTATGAAGATATGGTGCACCAAACATTAACTTTTGCGGAGTGCAATGGTTGCTGATGCAGTTCTCTAGGATCAACATAACTCAAAAATCGAAAGTTCTGTTTGTTCACATAACCGGAGAGATGGAAGTGAGCTTCATCACTCATTCCAAACGGTTTACAATGTCCTCGTCTTGATTAATCAAGTCCAAAGATTCTAAGCAGAACCGGCTTCGGCTCACACAATCTGTTTCATTAAGGGCCTGAGCCATTTGGATTTTGTCGGGGTGAAACTGCAAATCTTGGTCTAAAATTCTTCTTACCGTTCTGTTTGAAATCCCAAGTGTAGCGCTGTGCCGACGAACTGAGCGACGAGGGCTTCTCTCAGTGGCAACTCTTACACGTTCGATGTTTTCAGGTGTGCGCACAGGTTTTGGTCTCCCAGTTTTCTCCTTTGTCGTTGATGCCGTCTCTTCAAAGTTCTCAACCCACTTTTTAATCGCACAGACAGATGGTACCGGCCGATTCCGATTAATGTTGAAGTGGTTGCGGAATGCACGACGTGTTAGGTGGTACGAACTATCGTTTTAATCAAATGCTTTGACAGGGAGGGCGAAATCGCCCTCCTACCTATCATTCGGGAGGACGGGGTCAAACCCCGTTCGGCCATCCTGACTGGGGTTTTCCGTGGTTTCCCTCAGTCACTCCAGGCGAGTCCTGGGATGGTTCTCTACAAGGACACGGCCGACTTCCATCCCCCTTCCCTCTCCTTAGATTAGTTAGGCTGAAAAGAGTCTTCGTGACTCTCCAGCAGCCCGCCTCCCGGCCTTCAACTGGGAAGAATGCAAGTAAAAAAATAAAAGAGAGAGAAATATGACTGAATGCTATTTCGCGCCCAACTGACGCTATCCTCTCCACCTCTCTCCGACGCAGCTTGATTCGCGCGCTTTATAAAATCGCTCGATATTATGCCTCATCCTGTATATACATACAAATAAAGCAATCTGTTCATACATCCGTGGGTCATTCTGAACCTTAAAAACTTTCATATTAATAGGAAATAACTGATGCGCCAAACGTGTTTAAAACATCTGCGTGCAACCTAAATTGAGAAGGAGAGGGGAAGATCCAAGAAAGAGAGGAAAAAAAAGGCGGGAGAGCACAAATCTTAAATTCCGCTTGGACGAAGCCGCGGGCACAGCTAGTAGTAAATAAAAAAAGTTATCCAATAAATTAAACCGAGATGCCTGAGCAACAAGTAACGTAGACGGTACGAGACATTAGAGTGCATATTTTTCATTCAATTCAACGTTGATTCTTTCAACTTCTTCATTATGATATGAGACAAAATCATGTTCCCGTTTCTACTTGACAAAATCCATGAACGGCTGAGTCCGCCGACTTGGTCCCGTCAGTGACCCCAGTCTCTAGCAGTGTAATTAGCGGTGATTTGTCTGCGCCATCTGGCGGCGTCCGCATTGTCCACGGCTCCCCTCCACAGCAGGGGAAATCCCCGCTATGATTAGATTTAACACCCGTTTATATACATATGAATCATGTGACTTTCTGTGTTCTGTTGCTATCATTATCACTATAAAGTTACTCGCGATTCGAGCGTATGTCAGAATGTTAATTGCACTGGTCTTAATATGTTTTGGGGATGGGATTTTTTGGCAGAATTGGCATTCGGCTGATGTGATGCATGAAACCTCGGACGAGATGCCTCCTGAAAAAGATGTATTTACTCCGAACAATAACATCTGCCAGTGCAGCAGAATAATCATTTTCGAAGTTCGTGCTTTTACGATGATTTCCTAATTTGAGAAAATGTTGAACATTTTTAAAATCACGTTTCGGTGCAACCGTCTTGTGTGAATCTAAATATCTAAGAATTACGAAGAGTAAGTAACGTTCCAACATAACAGACAGCTCAAATATGTCCTGATGCTGATCCCCACTACCAAACAGATGGTGATTTAGACGCAGATTGCGGATCCGAGTAAGGACCAAGGCATCATGTACTTTCCACAGCTTCGCCAGTCTCAGCTTTAAAGCTGGTCGGTTGGAGATTCCTATGATTTGGTATGTCTTGACTTTCGGTTGGTCGTCTTGTTATTCTTTTCACTCCGTCAGCACTAATGGTCTGTTGTGTTTGTCAACGGCAATTTCATATTCGCCGAGACAACTGGCTAGTAGGTTGACAGAGCGATATGCTGCACTGTAGAATTTATAGGCATGCTGCCGGAATGAGCCTGACTGTTCCAGATGCCTCGTTGACTGTGTCAGAGAGGAAACGGTCGGGCAAATGTTTTGCCCGCTTCAGTGTTCTGTTTTGCAGCACTTTCAATTTTCTCAGGTGGCAATTAGCGGCGTACCCCCAGATAAGGCAAGTATACTCAATTACTGGCCATGTAATTTCCAATTTTGTATTAATTAACAGCAATTTTTTCTTTGTGGAAGCATTTTTTTATTATTATTATTATCTTTTTTTTTTTTTTTTTTTTTTTTTTTTTTACAATGTGCTCAGCGAAATATAATACTATTGATCACGTTGAATACTTAGAATATTGTAGGTCACTACCAACTTTAATAACACCCAACTGTAGTTGAGCGCGTCTGGTAACAATGAGCGTGGGCAATATCCCTCCATCCTACAAATTTGAGTTAGCATATTAGCTTATGGTTTTCCGATTATCGATATTCTTGTTGGGAACTAATCTAATTTAGCATTTGTTCATTTAGCTCTTACTTCGTTTCATAGATATTCCTGCTCTCCACTATACCGTGTGTACATTTACCAATTTATTCCTTAAAATGGGCATCCCTATCTGTGACTTACGAAATTCAGCAAAAAGTTTAGTTTGCTTTTTATTTTGCATTTAATGCTGTATAACATTTACAACATTCAACAACAATTATACCGTGATCATTGAACAGCCTTCTTTCAAAATAAACATACATATATACACATAGTTTAGCGGACAATGCCCGCAGCCGGCCGCTAAGACAGTATCGCCAGTCACAACCACTACAACATGACATCGAGGCGCTCCAACCGGTTGAATGACATAAGCGCACAATGACAAAAGCGCACAACCCAAGCGCGGTGGGTGGGGGCTGTTATACCTACACTGGTCCCGATTTCAAGGATGACTTCCCATGCAGCGTCAGCCGCGCAGTAGACGCTTCCTGTAGCACGTCAGTGGCCCTGGTACTGGAAGGTCATTAGCGAGCTCGATTTGACATTTCATTTAATGTTAAAAGATCGGTATAAGGGCAGAAACAACTGATAATTTGGTTATTGTTGTTTGCTGTTTGCATAATTTACTAAGAGATGCATTTTTCGAAAAAAAAATACGTACCTCATTATAAAATAAACAGAAATGAACAACTACCAACCGAACATCTTGGACGAATAGCAGAGGGTGACGGTTACGCACATGGGTCTTTCTGTGAAAGACTCATTCACAGAATACTTTAACTGTCGTGCAAGTGTAATATTAACACCCTGCAAGGCAATCACGTTGCAAGAATTCATTATGGCTACTTTCTAATTGTAAAAATATCTACATATATTACTAAAAATTCACACTTGTATGTATATGAATGTTTAATATTATTATTGTTTACTGTATATTAATTTGTGTTAGGTAGCAAAATTATTATGAAAATTATTAATATTGAATTTAATAACTATACAGATAAAGAAAAGATAGATGAGTCACTGAAAGAATATTTTTATTAATGTGCGTATAAACCAGAGTGAGAAAAAGTTTGAGTTCTATTTGAAGTCCATTTCATGCCTAACCAAAAAATCGAGACTCGATACGGATACAACAGTTAAATGTTTATGTAAGTAAAAATATTACGAATAGTGGGAACTATCAGAATTTTTACGTTTTGCCATATCCGTTAGAATCATTAATAAAACGACTAAATTAAGTTTTAATTAATTAATCACGTGTTTTATTGAAATTACACCACGTGAAGAAGCTTGAATTTTTTTTAAGGCTTCTGTAATAACAAATATATTATAATAAGTGACGCGAAGGTAATCAACAATATGAATAAACTTCTGTTAGATTATATTGAACTTTTATTATCGTTTCCGCTCTATGGGAAACGGTTCCGTTGTTTTCAGTCATCAGCGGCTGTCGTAGGCGTCCGACACTGCGTAGGAACCGCACCTTGTCAGGGCACGAATGTACGTTTTTTCTGGCTACTTCGGCCTTCCAGGAAAGTAGAGGATTAAAGACCCTTGTGCGCTTATTTCACCTGTGCGCTTTTAGTCGATCACCGCTCCAACCAGGCCACCGACTCCGGCGTAGCCAAATGTAAGTCTTCCAGACTACCAGGAAAGGCACGCAGTGGACAGCCCTGCACAATTTACAAGGAAGAATCCCGACATTCGCCTGGAGTAATTTCGGGCAACAATAGAAAATCGAAATATGTATAGTCGGACGGGGATTCGTACCTGCGTCTTTCCGAATGTGTGGCAAAGCGTTACCGCTTACCCACCACATTCGATGGTAATGCCGTGATCTTCCTTACAGCTACATAAACTATCAGGATTAAACCAACCTCGAGAAGAAAGGTTGATCATCACACACATGGACAGATTCATCTTATAAATGGAGGAGATTGTCACCGCTAGAGGTCAATAATGAGACCGAAAATGATTGAGTGTCCAAAACGTGTATATATTTAAAATAATAGCCTAAGCAAAAATATATAAATATATAAACAAATAAAGCTCTAAATTTCTTATTTTGTTTTTACCTCCACTTTGAAGTGAGTGTTAAATGTTCCATACGCTAAATATAAATATATAAAAGTTATGTTTGAATGTGTAACTTCCAGACAGCTGGGCTGATTTAAAAAAAAAAAAAAAAAAAAAAAAAAAAAAATCTTGGCACACATGTTTCCATTGCCAGATAAAACTGTAAGGTAAATCAACCTTAATACCGCCTCCCTTCTGGATAGAGCAAATCAGCGTTTTGTTGTGCCCTGGAATCTGCTGGGACGATTTTTATGGAACTTGTTACATATTTTCCTCGTTGGGCGATTATAACACTGTAGGTGTAAATCATCCCCAAGCCCCAAGCTAGGGTGGAGGTGACTCGACCTTTTGATACCTTCCTGAAATTGATGGGGCCACTTTTATGAAACCTGGTGCAATGTTTCTTATTGTGTGATTAAAAATGTGTATAAATCAACAGCAATTCATCACCCTGCGGGTAAAATGGGAGTGGGTCAACATTTCGTTACGTACCCGAAACGGCTGAAGCGAACTTGTTACACGTGTATAAAACTTCTTCGTAATCTAACCAGGCAAGCACGTCAGTTAGATAAGTTATTTCAAAGTCGGAGAGAACGTTTTATACACCGGAAATGAATTGGTACTTATGTTTGCCATTGGGCTAGTAAAACTGCTATAGAGGTTAATCAACCCTAAATGTACAGGGCAACGTTGGGAAATCAGTTCTAACTTCTAAACAAATACTTAAATTACTTCCGACGTGATTAAAAGAAATCAGTTAGATACTACCAACAATAAAAGAAAGTTTCTAATGGTTCTGAATACCAAAATTATTCAGGCCGAGAATTGAGATATAAACTCATTTCGTTATGAGTGGTGGTGCTTGTGCATAGAAATTAAACACAAAGTTTATACCGTGCAGGAGGGTGGTGCTTCAGTGTTAGAGAGCCTGCTTTCATCTCTGATGGAGCTGGGTTCGATTCGCGAGGAAGATCGGAATATGTTTTAACATACAGCCACAGTTCTTTTCCTGTGGCATAGCTAGCTCAAACAAATGAGCTGTACTACTGCATCTATCACTTTGACTTAGTATGCCTCGTTCTGGATTATTCAGCTAATTTTCAAATTATATTATCGTGGCTAGCTTTAATGAAGTCTCACGTTGCCCTTGAGAGCTATGCTTCCTAGCGAGCGTCGATGTGCGAACTACAGCGACAGAGGTGAAACTGCCACTCTGTGTCCTATCTTGAGGTAGCTTTCCAGACTGCCAAGGGACTCAGCAATTGCGCAAGAGATAAAGACGAAGGAAGAGTGATGTTTCTTCACTAAGACGGGTGGGTTTTCTTATCAACGAGAGCCAGAGCCGAGTCTGCAAGCGACGTCACATGAATGACAATGACATTCATTGGCGCCAAAGTGATCAATCCTATATTTAGTGTCAAGGAGGATGGCTACTCCACAGCACCGTACTGCAAACCTGGAGGATTGGTGAAACATTTTCACAATTTCGATTGAATTCGGGAAGATGATTATGTAACGTCAGTTTTGAGTAAGTATTTTCGTATATTGTCGAGCGTTCACTGACAATGTACGGGTGCAAGACCCCTGTGACGGCAATGCTTTAACATCACCGTCCGGACTAGCCTATTAATGCGACCATACTTCACCTGCGAGAGGGATACAAAAAACTTTGACAAGCAAGGCCAAGTGGTCCACTTTCTAACGGTGAATTACAAAAGATTTCATTATATAGGAATGACCTGCACCAACCCGGAGACTAAAAAACAGACAAGGACAGTTTTGCACGGGCACAAAAATAGGCAAGCGCCTTGACTTCTGGATTGGGATAGTAATAAGTGGCGCCATCATACCGCCAATGAGAGAAAAGATGAATTTCCTTGCAATCTCAAAGTATTTTTGAGGACACTTCTGTATGGTTTCCGTGTGAGTTACACATTTTCACTGCAGATCTCAAGTGGGATACACTAGTTTCTCTTATCTGCTCTGAAGGTAAATACTTCCCGTTAGGCTCTGTTTCTGATCTCAAGTTAGACATATCTTTAGTCCTAGCCTACCATCAGCTGAGTAGATGAGACGTGAGTATCGAGACGTGGTGTAGTGAAGTCAGTCATTCTGCCACTAATGGAAAGAAAACTTAGCAGTGTAAGGGCAGACGCACATCGAACTATTAGGAAAATAAATTTCATCGCAAAACTTGCAAGAAGACCTAGCCATTCAAACTCGCTAATTAAAGTATGGAAACCACTTGGACGTCCATCTGGAAGGAATACGCAAGTACTGATATCGGCTATATTTAACCAGGAGCAGATGAACGGAACTTAGCCTAAGTGACCGCATGGTTCTTCGATACTATTATCTGCGCAACCGCCTGCGGATCTAAGTTTCTGCAACAAGAAAGTTGGACTGTGTTTTGTTTCATCCAGCCACGAAAGTTTCGGCTGACCCTTCTACTTATTTATTTTATTTATTTATTTCTCGTGTCCAGGACATAACATTACAAGTTGGAAAAAATAACATTAATTAATTAATAGTAAACTATAGAACACAATTAAATTGAATGTTACCAGAATTCCGCAATCTTGATGGCCTTCTCGTTTGCCCCATAAAGGTCGTCGATATTGCAGGTTTCAGGGGATTCCTGCATATCAGAAGATGTTGTGGGTTCTGAAGCTCACAACATTCACATAGATCAGTAGTGTAACCCCATTTTTAATATTATATCTACATCGGGACACTTCAGTCCTTAATCTGTTCAGAGCCTTCCATATAGCATATGGCTGGTTACACCCCGCAGCCGGTGCCTTTTTGATGTTACTCCACTGTTCTTCAGGCAACGAATTTCGCCATAGTTCTAGACGGCGCGGCGTGCTTGAGGAGAAGATTTTATGGCTATAGTTGATTGTACGAAGCTCTTCCTTGACTTCAGCCTTGTGGGTTGAGGTTCGTGTCCAAACAAAGGGTGTCTAGGGTCTGTTTCCTGTTTCCTCTTCTCCCTCTCTGCAGCAGTTTTCCTACGAATGTCAGGTGGTGCTATACCCATGATTTGGTATATTTTACTAACAGGAGTTGGTTTCAGGCAACCTGTTACAATGCGACCAGTATCATTCAATGCTATATCAACCTGCCTAGCATGTGCAGAGTTTTGCCAAACTGGTGCTGAGTATTCTGCTGCAGAGAAACTAAGTGCCAGGGCAGATGTACGAAGCACATTTGGATGTGCTCCGCAGGAGGTACTTGTAAGTTTCCGGATGATGTTGTTCCGGGCGGATACTTTGAGTTTCAGTTCCTCACAATGGGCTTTGAATGTAAGAGAGCGATCAAGCTTTACTCCTAGATATTTTGGAGTATCGCAGTGTAGTAGTTGTTTTCCCCTCCAGCTGATGTTCAACTTCCTTCTGACTTCTCTGTTTCTCAGATGGAATGCACAGACCTGTGTTTTTCCAGGGTTGGGCTTCATAATACTTGGCCATATCTTCAAGAGCTGTTGTCAGCTTCACCTCCACCGCCCCAAATGTTGTGCCTTGAGTTGCAACTGCTGTGTCATCAGCATAAATGAATGCTCTTGTTCCAGGAATAATTGATTGATCATTTGTATATATGTTGTACAAGAGCGGGGCCAACACACTACCCTGAGGGAGGCCATTCTTCTGAGTTCTCCATCGAATCTTCTTATTGTGGAGGGTGACGTAAAACCTTCTGTTTTGTAGTAAACACTGGACCCTTCTATTAAATCGATCTAACGAGCTTGAGACCCTCAATAGCACAGGATATTGAGGCTTATGACTTACAAAAATGTCAACTATATATATCTGGTACTAAGAGTATTAAGCCGAGTCATGGAAAAAAGAAACTAATCTCATTATTAAAAGAGAAGTCTCCGAGGACGGAAGTCCGCCTAAGAACTGCAGTAGATGGTCGTGATCGAGATGCGATGGAGAGACACTGGAGAACATGGTGAAACATTGCCTCATCTACTGTGTCGTATCCAGAGGTGAGAGTCGCTTTCAGTGTAGATTCAGGAGATTCCATCCTACATTACATAACCCGAATCTGCTGCTGGAGGTAGCGATTTACGACGCGTTTGTGCGCAAGCAACATATTGTGAGTGTCTTTCTTTGATGCTGATAGCACTTACATATGGTCACATCAGAGAATGTTTAAATAGTAAAAGACACAGCAGTTGAAAATGTCGTCTTGAAGCAGATGATTTGTCATATCATCAAACGAGAAGTGAAATATCTGTGAAATTATTGCTGACTTTCGTGATAAAATTTTCCACAAAACACCACGATCGTATTTTCAATTCCTTCTAGAAGATGTATTTTTGTTTGGTGTCGAACGAGGAATCACTTAACAGAAATCCAATTAAAACTTTAGGACTATAGTGAGATACAATTTCTGGTTGGCATCTGCAAAAAACTCGGCTGTAATTCAAAGTTTCTTATACGGCATGTGTGAAACTGAATTCCTTCTTCACGTCCGGACAAATAGCCAACGGAAGATACAGGGATGGATCTACCAAGGGTCAAATTTAACTGCAACATACTCTCTCCGTCTGTTTTTAGAATTTCAGTGGACTGCGGTTAGTCCAGAAGTCCGTATCCTGAAACTTGCTATCCACTCTTCTTTTAGGAAACACACTTGTGCTCTTCTGGTTTATGTTCCTGAACAAAAGCATAATTTGGACTGCTACTGATATATGATTGCGTAACCCGTATATTTCGTGAAGTTGACAGGGCTATAGATAGAAAAGTACTGAAGATAAAATTAATGTACAAAAACGAAAAAATAGCTCAGCCATACCCCACTGTTTTCACGACGTGTACGTGAAGTGATGAAACTAGAAGCAGGTTGTGAGAAAGAAGACTTTGCCGTCATGCTAATATGACGTAATCTTCACTGGTGTCTCGTATTGAAGTGGCTTTTCTTTTTCCTTCTGGCTTTACGCCTCGCCGATGTCGAGGCAAGTAGAGGAGGGAAAAGACTGGAGGTAAGGAACGAGAAGGAATTCGGCAACGGTATTTTGAAGAAACCATTTCGCATATAGTGATTTGTGGAAAACACGGAAAACCCAAATCTGGATGGCCGGGCGGGGATTCGAATTCTCATTTTCCCGAATTCGAGGCCAGAGCATTACCGCTCATCTACCACGCTCGGTGTCTAAATGTCACATCTGAGGAAGGCGGCAGAAATTGCTGTCGAAACGTTGTTCCCGCAACACGATGCGGCAGGCTCCACGACTATTGTCCGGTAGTGAAACATCTTAGTGGCAAATAGAAGTAATGAGGGACGAGACATGTGAGTGCTGACCCGCTGCGCATCTCGCGGAGCCGAGCCAGTTTCCCGCCGCGCGGGCTCGATGACGGCGTGCGCGGTTTTTAATATGCGGGCTGGCGGGCAGGCCGTGGTGGGCCGCGCAGTGCTGTCAAAACGCGCCCGGGGCGGGGCGGGCTGCGCGGGGCACATTGTTACCTACAGTGACGGCGCGCCCGAGTAATCACATGACCGTGCTCGCTGCGCCGGCGAACAAAAGCCAGCCAGCCACCGCTTTTCTCTTTTTCCTCTCCCCCTTTCTCCTCCCACCCCGCTATCCTATCCCATCTCTGTTGTCTCGTGCCCGCTGGTAATGCACTCAGCATTAGCGGGAGCGGACTCACATTCTTTCATCAATTTGGTCCCAATGAGTTTCGCGTGTTCTCATAATACGGCCGTAGCTTGCCGGGCTGGCCCATTGTTCACGTTCGACGGAAACTGCTGCTGCGATGATCAGCGCCCGAAATCATCCGCTGATGACTGTGTGGGCCGACTGTTGTTACTGTGCGATCGGCTTCGTGTCTCCGGTGCAACGGTGCAGCAGTCCGAAAAAGTAAGACCACAGCTGCACTGCTTAGTAACAGATATGCGTTACATATCAGTAGTTGACTGAGAGACACCATGCCGTTCCATTGTTCACCAAAGTTTCCAACAACATCACAAATGACCTTGTGAACAACGGTTGATTTTTAACAGACTTGATTAAAACTAGGAGACTGATTACCTAAAAACAAATTCGCTGCCAAGGACGATGTCACAGACACGGATTCTATAAATGTTCTGTCACAAATCTAACTTTTTGCTTTCCAATATTTGTTTGGTTTCCATTCCGTCCGAAGACATATGAAGATAAAATGATTTAAGTAAATAAACAAAATATAGTTAAAAAAATTAGTTTCTTTTAACTTTGTAATTTTCTGTTTACTCTGACAGTGAGAGAAAACAGTATCAGTTAGTCAACAATCCCTAGCCGAGTCAGTGCAACGTGTCAACCGTCATCTGTGTTCCCTTCCTCAGCTACCAAGGAACTTTACGCATACTCTTTATATGTTTGTTGGCTGGCAGTTAGGTTTGTTCAACTGTGATGTAACACCTATAATATAACAGTAACAGTATAGACATAAATCGATTAAATTTCATTATTACACCAGTTGTGTAAATTCTTGCACCTTTGGGAGTTTCCATAAACTACGTAGTCCCATTTTGTCTTCCTCTGAACACCCCCTCCCCCCTCCCGCGTAGCATAACGTGGGTTTTGCCTCTGCTACACCCCCTTCCCTCCGCTAGGCGCGTAGTTTTTTTCCCTGTCGATTCTGTACTGTTGTCTCTTGTCAGACAAAAATGAGTTTCGCGTGTTCTACTAATACGGCCGTAGCTTCTCGGGTCCTAGTTTATTAGATAGTGATGTAATCAACTGCGTGAGTAGCTCTATAATTATTGTTAGTTGGTGAGCTCTCAGGTTAGCTACATCATTCGCGCAGCAGTGTTTGCAATAGTAACGGGGCGCTACATGAACTTATTATATCGTCTTCTTACGATATGCGGGGGTCTGCGGTTTCTATGGAGGATGTACCATTCAACTCGCTTGGAAAGATGGATGGTCTGGGCTTGATGCCCATTATCTTCTCCACTGTGTCTTCGCATGTGCTATTGTATACTCGTATGTGGATAACTCCAATAATGTGTGTGTTGAGTACAGAGTATTGTTTGTGTTGAATGAAACGTGAGAGGAAGAAGGAAAATGGAGAAAGCGGGTTCGACCCATCCAGGCCTACTCTTCCGAAATACACCGTAGGTCGGCCAAGCTTAACGTTCCTATTCTACGGACAAATCACCGTCAACACTGCCGTATGGCCTCACTCCATACACGCTGCGATGGGGGTTGGGGGTTACGACTTTCGCGCACCATCTGGTGGTTCGGAACTGTACTCCACCACCAGGACTCGAGCCAGCTAACCCTGTGGCAGTGCCGATCCACCGTTACACCTCCGCAACCAACTGAGCCATCATGTCAACTTTATAGCTAGTCGTTTTCGGAGTTGTTGTCTTGAGATATTTCCTTCCTATGTTCTCTGTTGATATGGCATCACGTAACTTTCAGTTGGTCGTCTTCGTTGTGAGTTTATTCTTATCTCTCCCTCAGTACAGCGGCAGTTTCATATTCGCCGAGACAACTGATCAGTGGATTGGCAGAGCGATGTGCTGCACTGTAGAAATTTCAGGCATGTTGTCAGAATCTTCGTGAGAGCCTCGCTGTTCCAGACGCCTCATGAACTACATCAGTAGGGAAACAGTTGGGCAGATGTACTGTTATGAAGCACTTGCAACTTTGCCAGGTAGTAATTAGCAGTGTACCTCCAGCCGGTACAAGCACACTCAATTACCGGCCTAATCAAGGTGCAGTAAATGACAATTCCTAAATGAGGTGGCAATGAGCTTTCCCGGTTTAGTGTTGGATAAAGCGGGTGGAGCCGAGCACTTACCTGATTTCCAAGATGTGAGCTCGCCATGTCAATTTACTGTTGAGTGTCACAAAGAGGCAGCCAGCCGTTATGCCCAGGAAATAGTTTTACCTCCGAGCTGAAGTTGAGGATGTGGTACTTGCTGTCCCTGTCGTCGTAGGTGTCAGCGTTTTGACGGGGTTTTACTTATCCGCCAGCTCCTGGACCAGGTTTCCGACTGGTGAAGAGCTTCCCGCAATTTTGTGGGCTGTCTATAGACTGTACAGAATGGACCCAGCACTGAGCGTTTGTTCACGAGGTTGCCATACAGATAGGTAGTTGCGGTGGGCTAGATTCATTAAAAGGTTTCCAGTCGGATTAGCAGTTCTGCTAGTCCAGGCCTGATATTTCGCACAGAGATCTCACCAAATAAGTGATAAGGGCGGCGATGTTGGCTTCGTCGAGCACTATTCGTGGAGGTCGGTAAACTGTGACGCACTTGAGGATGTTCTTACCTGAACCGCGACTACTTCCACCTGCTGCAGTGGAGGAAGAGGGATTTCACAGTGGAGAATACTGCGTTTTATGTACAGCACTACACCCCATCGGCCATCAGTCGGTCTCTTCGGTAGCTCCAGTAATTTGGTGCTTCCGCCCGCAGGCACGGCTTCAGGTGTGACTCGCTGACTAGGCAAATGTCTATATCTTCATTCCGCATAAATTGCTGAACCCTAAGCAATTATCCACGAATGCCGTTGGCATTACATACACAGAAAGTGAGGTTATCAATGTGTGGACTCCTATTCATGCTTGCTTTGTTGGGTTAAAATGGTGTTGGCAAGCGCCGAAGTCACCGTGGCAGTGATGTCCAGCCGCTTTAGGAGATTCACCGTCATGATGAGCATATTGATTTGTCTCCAGAAGTTTATCCCATTCTTCTCTGCCGCTTCTTCCCGCTGCTCGCGTGGTTGACGTTTTCTTTTCTGAAGCTTCAGTGGTGCAGTCTGCAACGCCATTGGTTGTTCAGACTTTGCGGCTGTGCCTTGCTTCTTCAGCTGCGTTGAAGTGTCTAGGTACTGTTGCTGTTTGGGGGAGAGAGGGGCAAGGTATCAATCAACTCTTTGGTCACATCAGAGAAGGAGATGTCTGACTGCACTTTAGAAGATGCCTGTTTCTTGTCTTTCTGCTGCTTTGTCTTCTTCAGTTTCTGTGGATTAGACTTCGTTGAGTCGTAATTTGGAAGTCCACTGAACCCAACATTTGTTGTTTGGTTTGACTGCTTTTGCTGTAGAGGCCTCTGTCACCAATCCTCTTACACGATCACGGACTCGCTTATAGGATGGACAGCCCTTCCAGCTAACAATGTGGTTGCATATTTACTGCAGTTTGGTGGGTCACGGCCCTTTTGCTTATGGCAGTCCTTTGCGTCGTGTTGCCCCGCACACTTGACGCACACCGGACGCATTTTACAATTGCGTGCCACATGACCAAACAACAGACAGATGAAACACTACTGCTTTCCAGTTGACAACAACAGTTTCTCTGTAGACACTCAGAGGTGGCAGAGTGTGTCAATCTCAAAGATAGTACGATTTCTTGACAGATCTTGTAACACTACTTTGAACAGCGGTCTTATTTCCTTATTGCTGGGACGACGAATCTGATCCACTTACATCACTTCGTAGTCCATTTCTATAATCTCCTCTTTTAGTGTCTCTGTTGGCAGCATCCTAGGGTTTCCATGAAACACCCCCTTCAACAGTTTCACCTCTCCGGTCGGGAAAGTGTAATACGAGTTGTTGCACTGTAGAAGGAGAAACGTGACAGCAACACAGTCTTTGGCAGTAGTCATACTGAATTTAATTTTATCACCACCTGCTGTCTTAGCAGAGAATGGACTCTTTGTGAAAACTGCTACCCGGTCATGAAGGGTCTTGTAGTTTTATGGAGTTGCGTACGATTTCGTCAATTGGCACATGACCATAAACCCCTCAAGTTACATAGCCAGCAAAAATCCGCCATCTTCCGGGTCTTTCGAGAACTGTCTCATCAACGATTTAAAACACATAGCAAAAATATAATGATATGATACGCTGGTCAGTCGGTCGCCATGGGAGAATGTCAGAACGTTCGCGATCAAGCTTTACTCAGGCCGTCACCGCGCAGTCGACAGATTCAGCAAACAAGACGAATCAGCAACAAGATGATATTGTACGAAGCTACGGGATGTAACAGACAGTTTTGCAAATAAATTCGTAGTAAACACTACACGCTTAATTTAAAAACTGCAGCCCTGAAACAAGACAAAAACCACAAACAGTAATAAAACGGCTAGCAGGTAGGTGGCCTCTCGTATTGCAAAAATTTTTGCGACATTTGATTCCTTGATTAATTTAATTGCGGTGGAGCGCATGCTCCGGTGGCGATTTCCCTAAACTTCCATTTTTTCCCTTTCCTGTACCTCCCTACTCTTGCCCTATACAAACTTCAACTTTAAATTATTTCAGCGCTTTTGGTAGATTATTTAATATTTTCTCTTGGTAACATATTCCAGTCCCTAACGCCTTCTCTTCGAAAGAAAATTTTCCCACACCCTCGTGCCTGAAATCGAGTGCCAGCTTATGGCCATGGTCATCTTTCCCCTACCATGCACTACTCTTAATTCTTACACCAATATCTTTCCACGCCTCATCACAAATATACGCCTTGTATACTATCTTCACCCTCATCTTGTCTTCCAATTAATCCCATTCCAGCTCCTTTATATCGATTGCTGATTGTGCTCTGCGGTTTCCAGACACAAACAGCCCTTAGTTGCACCTCCTCCAACTGCTGTATTTGATACCCAAAATTAGGGTCTCTTTATACTCCCCCATATTCAAGCAATCTGATTAACATTTCGTAACACAATTCCCTTTCTTCTCTGGTACATGCTCTCATCACTCTCTATAACAAGTGAAGGATTTTTAAACCTATTCCTACTACCTGTCCGATGTGTTCTGCTCAGTTGAGTTTGTTGTTAAATACATGCTAAGGTATTTACATTTCAAGTCTTCAACAAGCAATTCGATCCCCACCTTTTAATCGCAATCGATCTTTGGTATTTTATCTGTGTACTTAATAAGCTGATTCCTCTTTGCGTTTATCTTCATTCCATGTTGATCTACACAGCTAGATATCCGGTTTAGATCATTTTGCAACTGTTCACAGTCTTTTGCCTTTAAAAATCGACAAAAGCTTATTAATGTCATGATAAACGGTCGGGTGGATGGACTCCCCGTCGGAAGTTATGGACGTTAAACAGATAATTAACGCAACACTTGAAATAGTCAAATACGTCAGTAAAAATTGGGGAAGGATCATCCTTTCTTTTTTCTGATTTCTAACTTTCCGATGACATCAAAATTTTTTTTAAGGTTTAACTTCTTTACATTTTAGGAATTTTGTCTTAGGGAGCAAAACAGCAAGAACATTCGAAACAGGATTTATGCTGACGTAAATATGGTTGTATCAGCTTAAGAGAGAGCAAAATTACAGATTCATTTTTAATAAAATTTAGCGAAGTAATAGTTTGTTTTTCTTTGAAGGATTAACAAGAAAAATTAACAGGAAAAAAGTGTGTATGACGAATAGAAGTTTCACTTCTTGCGCGTGACACACTGATATACGCACCAGTTATTTATCCTTTTACCTACCCCTGTCACGTGCTTCCGTTGGCCGTGTAGGTAGCATCTTTATCATTCATTGAATGAATAATTTGCCCCATCTTTCATTCGGTCTTTTAATTACATGTTCTCAAAAACTTACAACTTGAAATTAAGCGTTTTCAACAGCTTTATTATTTCTGACACGATCTGTACGACTTACATTCTGGTGCTTTTTTTCCATCGCTCTTGGTGCAATAATTGAGATTTGTGAGGTAGGATGACGCACAAACTGATTTTTTTTTAATTATTTATTTATTTTAATACCGTAGCGTGTAGTTCACCTTTTATTTGATTTTCTTGGATCTAATGCCTCTCCTAAGCGTTCTTTATTCACCCATCCTGTAGATGGATATTGAATGTTAAGACTTGACTGAGGTATGTAAATTTTTGTGTATATACCCTATTTTATTTTTCGTCAAATATTTATAACTCTTAATTTATCACCTTTCCGAGGCTTGTTTTTGTTTTTCAATCAAGCTCTATCTACTACCGGCTTGCAAGGTCTGTCATAGTTTTACCAGAGCCCCATTGGCCGTCATTTTTCAGGGTTCCTGTAGGGCCTTCCCAGCTACCGTATCGGTCCCGGGGCACACTAAGTCCCCACTGCACGTCACCCCCACAGGCAATCCCCTACTTTATGCCGTTGCCCATCTCCCAACACGTGGAGGAGGGGTTGGACTTTGGGAGATAAAAGAAGGAAATGGAGAGGCTTGTGCATGAAGCAGACCCGGCCAGAGGCTGGAAACTGTTGAGGATTATGATGATGATGATGAATTCAGCACCTTTACTTTCTATTTGATAATTTGAAAATAATTTAGCAGATGTTACCGTCTCAAAACTTAGGAATCAAAATAACGTAAGTTATGGTTTGCTTAATAACAGCAATGTTTCTGCTGTTATTACTATAAATAGGATCGGATGCGATAGAAGAAGTAAGTGAATTTTGCTAGTTAAGAAGTAAAATTACAACTGATGCAGGAGTAATTTTAAAAGCAGAATGGCACTAGCGAATAAAGCCTTCATTAAAAAAGAAATCTTTTAGTTTCAAATATTGATCTAGGACTCAGAAAGAATTTTTAAAAACTTTGTGTGGTACGCAGCACTTTACGGCAGCGAAGCGTGGACTTCAGGAATACAAGAAAGAAGGAAAATTGAAGTACTTGGCATGTAGTGCTATGGAAGGATGCTGAAAGTTAAGTGGACAGATACAGTATGAAATGAACGTGTTTTGGAAATGATAGGTGAGAAAAGAAGATTGTGGAAGAGTATTAAAGAAGAGACAAGATGGTGGGTCACATTTTAAGACATACGGGGTGGACCTCATACCGCTGCAGCAATTTCCCTCCAAATCAGAGCCTGTAGGCGTTGTTTTATGGAATCATAGAGAGCCTATATATGCTACTGGGTAGTACACTGTCACACAGTTAGTAGGCGCGTCCTCAAACTATCGTCAGTGGTTGCAGGAGGACCAGAATAAACAAGTTGCCGTCCGACCATATCTCAGACACGTTCGATGGGCGGCATGACAGGCGAAAGTGCAGGCCGGAGAAGCAGTAGTAGCCGTCTTTCTTCGAAGAAGGATTACACATACCACGCACATGTGGTATTGTCCTGCTAAAATATGGCATACAGAATTGCTTGCAGAAGGGCAATGCCTCGGGCTCTAAAACTTCCCTATTGGAGTGGTTCTGTTCAGATTGTCCACATGGCAAAGGCGCCCCCCATCACACTGCGTTCACCACTGTGGCGTTTAACTTTTACGAGGCTGAGACTAGTTGAAGTGGGATCGTCAGCTCGCGAGTGATAGCGTTCACATGTCTTTTGCAGGCAGAGGCTTTGGTAGTATCTGGTCAATGGAAACCGACGCAATGGCATGCGTGCTACCAGTCCAACCATGAGCAAACGTCATCGAACCGCCAACATAGACACATCCACACCCGTTGCAGCGCTCCAACGCCGAGCCAGCACTACGAACGAAGCTGTTTCTTTGGTGATGGCCATTTGGACAAGATGGCGGTCATCCCACAGTGTGGTCATATTTTGTGGTCAAATATCCGCTCGTTGCTGTGTAATGACCATCTTCTTTCCATTGGTTACACACACGCATCACTGCCGTCCAGCTGCAATCTCACGGTACGGCGAATCCGTTCCGCAAAGACCAATCGTTCTGCAATATGCGAATTATCCAAATGCTCATGCGCCCTTTGACGTCGACGAGGTATGCAGGCACATCCTTGCACTTTTACACTTGGTTTGACGGTTCTTCATTTACTGAGCGTGGCGTAATACTTAGGGGGGGGTCTATTAATTGCGTGAGGTTTTTTTCCGGAATTCCGGACCCTCCCCCCCCCCCCCGCCCCTCTGGTGAGACTTCGTGAGATCTGGTCCGACCCCTCCCCCGTCTCCTAAAATGACGTGAGATTTTGACGGAGGATTCCCCCTCCCCCCTACTAATCGACCTCGTAATTTTTTGAGACCTTTTTTTTTTAGTTCTCATGCAACCAAGGCCGGCTATACCCCCACTTTTCGACGAAATACCTCCCTAAAGTCGACTTTCGCGTCATTTGTAGATTTTTTTTTTTTTCAAAGCTCTACAGTACTACAAGAATTTCAAAACCACACGTGAGATTTCCGTTGATCCCTACCCCTCCCCCTTGCTGAATTTTCGTGAGATTTCGCCGGAACCCCCCCCCCCCCTTCCGTATTTCACCTCACGTAATTAATAGACGCCCCCTTACCTGTCCGGTCGCACAAAAGATCCCACTGCTGGGTCTTTGCACACCATCTCTCTGGAATCTTAATAATTTATTATGGTTCCACTGTTGCACACATTCTCTGATTTTGGAGTGATTCAGACTATTCCTTCTGGATGTTGCAATTCTCACAAAAAATAGTGCAGCTTTATTCCATGCGGACCTACCAAATTTGATAACCTACTTATAGCCCTCTGTAAATGTTCACAATCCTCTCTCTCCTTTTAATACTATTATACAACTCAACGTAGTGTGCAAAAAATTTATCTTCTGATTCTAAAACAATTACAGATCATTAATTAAGATAACGATAAGGAATGATGTCAATGCAATCTGCGTCACTCCCGCTTCTACCCACACTCTTTGTTTCATATCTCTTAAGACACTTCAGTATTTTGACAACGATTTTAATCTTTCTTATTCACGACCATTCTTTCTTTCCAACTCAAATTCCTTGGAGTGATCAAGTGCTACACTATCAGTATGTCCTCCCTTGACCATTTGATCTGAAATATCTCGCGAGTAAACCACCAACTGAGATTCACATGTATAACCTCTCTTAAACTCATGTAAACCTTAATGCGTTTACGAAATCCTAAGTACTAATGTTCTGTTATGAATCCTGATATTATCTTGCCAGGGTTTCTTTTCGGATTAAATTATTGTAATATGGTCCCCGATAAGTTCGTTACCCTGATACTGATGACGTAAACCTACTTTCAGCACCAGCAACGAAATGAAGATTACTTCCAGGCTATATGTTGGGACACTATTTTACAAAGGACTAAAAAAATTTTCGTAGGGTTACATGATTTCGTTTTCGTGGTGACATAGTAATCTAATTCTCTAGGGTTCTCATAGCCTTTAAATTTATGCATATTTATGAGTATTAATTTTATTTTACTCTCAGGACTGATGGGAGAAAATTACATTTTTACTAAACTGTTAACAAAGATATAATCTATCGTTTTTTTTTTTTTCTTAAAGGAATAGAATTACTGCGCAGTTAATAGTGCATCATATATAGAATTCGAAAAAAAAGACAAGAAATTCCACGAATTGGTGCAAGATAACTTAAAAATTTGGTAACTTCATAACAAAATTTGTTCACAGAGCAGCGAGTTCATTTGAATAGCATTGCAGATCGATTTTAAGGTCATTTGCTTAGATAATTCAAGTCATATTTCAAAATAAAACAGTTATAGAAAGTCTGAAAGTAATATTAGCATATCTGGTATTTGGATTCAGAATATTTTGTAAAAGACAACATTGCCCTCATTTCTAGAGCTATTTAGGCTTATAGCTAGTATAAGGAAGTTAGTAACCTTACAGGCAGAAGGTTTTCCTGAAGAGATATGAGACTTTGAAATTTGGAACCAGCATGATAATTACGTCAAACTTAGAAGCGAATAATTCAAAGGAGACACCAGGTTTATATTAAAGAAGAATTTCTTCTAGGAATGACAGTGCAATTTGTTTTTGAATTGGTGCAATATTTTGGCTGATATCCGAAAAGAAAAAATATGGACAAATTAATTAATATGGCTTCTTCCAGTAACTGTAACGTAAGAATTTGAATGCAAAAGAAATTTTTCTGATCTTGTGAAATAATAAGAAAACTATTTGACAACTGTTATTACAAATAGATAGTAATGATTTCTTATTGAAAAAGGTACGTATAATCGTTTAAAACATGTTTCAGAGCTGTAAGTTAAATATTCTAAAAGGTATACAACTTCGAAATTAAAATTTGTATTTTAATTTTTTTGGTTCAACCTGTTAGAAAATAGTAAACAAGGTGACCTTAGTACCAAACGAAAGAGCAGAAAATTAGAAGCAATTTATTTCAGCTTCATAGCTTTAAATCTTTGGGAGTTATCAAAATTTATAGAATTGCACAGAAAATAATTTTTTACGACGAAAATATGATGGCTACGAAATTTTTTAATAGGATTGATTTTAACATTTATAAGCCTACCTAACTACTGTCAAAGTTTCAGGCAGATAGGAATTTATTAAAGGATGTTTAAGACATCTGATGTCGCAATCACCAAGCGCGAAAGGATAATTTTGTACATGCTGAGTAGGGACTATTTCCCTAGTATATAAACACCACCCCCCAGGCTCTCCTCCAAGCAGTCGCTGGAAATCAATTGAGCAGAACTCACGTCTCGTAGCGCTTAGCGCGGGTAGGCAGGTGACTTCATGTTGAAGTGAGGCTCGGGATGTCATCTTAGAAATTATCCTCATGTGACTATAATTCAGTTAGGGGTTTTATGGGGGTTGGTCTGGCTTGAATTACTTATCACTACCTGCAGCCAATACATTTGGTGACGATTTCTGATGCCTAAACGATTGTTCGAACTTGTAAAATTATTTTCAATAATATAGGAATGTTTTGAATTTTTCATTAGAAGCAGTGACTTTTATTTGATGAACCTATCTTTCCATAATTGAGGCTTTTCAATATGGTGGCTACCGCAAACTGTAAAACAACCTAACTATCCAAGGCGCACAACACGGTTACAGTTGAGGTATTAACTGGTTACCCAGTAAACGTTTAGTCCTTGCATTGGTCATTTACATCTGATGCCAGACACTTGACAAAATAATTATAACACAATCATAACATTAAGTTGCATTGAAACAAGAGATATGACTTCTGATATGAGACAGTAATAAGTCCTGCATGCGTGTGATCGTACAGTCCGGGTATACCTGCACAATACCTAATAATTTCAAAGTTAATGTCACAGCTAGTTCAAGTTCAATTAAAACTGATTATGCTTGGAGCAGTGGCTTCTATTATAATGTTACGGATTTCTTCATGCAGGGTACTTCAGACTCGAATTGCAGGAGAAACAATTAAATGTCTCTGGAGCTATATAGTTATTTTACCATCAATCTTGATTGAAGTTGAACAGCTACCTGACCGCAATCATCACACCATTGATAACTAAAGTCCTAACTCGACAGTCACCAGATGAGTTCATCACTAACGTAACTAACTTCAGAAGCAAACTTAGCACGTTGGCCCTTTAGAGTATTGGAATATCCTGTCTGATCTCCTCTCCACGCCGGTGGCCAGAAACCAAGTCCTCCATCCACCCAAACCCCAGAACTGCTTGGCCTCGCCTCCACCTCCACAACATCTTAAATTTACATTTACACCAATCGTCTCCATGGTGCCAAATTCTTCTTCCCCATTAAAGTATAGATGTAACGAAAAAAACTAGCATTAGACCTACGTTAGTTTCCTTCGGTACCCGATTGTGTGCATTAAAACTTCCTGCGCCCACACCCGTTATACGATCGGTGATTGGCTTAGGGCAATGTCATACTCCGACCTCCAAGAACTTTTTTCGCAGGTCATTGACCCCCGTGTTTGTAACCGTTTCCCCCGTATTCGAGTTCTCACCCCACAAGTGGTGACGCGGCGTCCTTATATCTCATGGCTACCATGTTTTCAAACCCACAGTGGGCCCGGTTGTTCACGGTCGCGCACGTCTGTTGAGAAGCCAGCCCAGTCCTCTATTCCGTTTCTCTGTTTGGTCGCCTTCCTGGCTAAACCTGGACCCTGTGACGCATGGATGAGTATCCGACCAGTGATACCACCCCACCTCCTAACATTCTGGAGAAGGACGCGATTAGCACGTAGAACATGAGGGTAGATGACGGTGGTTGGTGGTTAACAGTCGGATATCGGCACAGGACAGTATCTTATATCTTTAAACGAGCAATTCTTGTATATATATATATATTTCAGATCTCGGAAACGGCTATGACGATTTGGATGAAATTTGATATTTAGATAATGTTTTGACTTTTAAGATTACCTAAATAGTTGTCTTCCGTACAAAAAAGCGAGTTTGCAAAATACAAACAATTTTTTCACTTGATATCTCGAAAACGGCACTAGCGCCATCTCGTAGACAATTCAGGTACCAGAAAGCCTACAAATAGATTCTCTCTGATTTCAAAGAATATTTAAACGAACAGTTCTTATATACTGGCTGAGGCGTGGAAATAGTAACATTGCAAGTTTAATTGTAAAACATTTAAAAAGGAAGATAATTAAAAATTTATGATTGGTTTTGTCAGAGGTGATAAACTTCTTTGAAAATAATATTACCGGTACCAGTTATAAACTAATCACCGTTTACTTTTTGACCGTAAAAAGTGGTTGTTAGTTTGTCATTAAATACTACCACGCAAGGTATGAGCATAGTTTTAGCGGAGTGAATTGATTTAGCACTGATGATGTTCTATCATTACCGTCACGTCACAATCTGATGATGAATTCTTATAGAACGCGACGAAACATATCGAAAATAAAGAATAAATGTTCTTGATATCTCGCTTGGTTTACGAGATATAGCATGTCAAAAATCAGTTATAGGTATAGTTCCTTGTGCTTTTGGTGACGTTTCTTCTGGTCCATGCTGTATTTCAACCTAACAACAACCATTTGGAACAAAATAAAACATGAAAAGTACATTTCCACCATATCGACATAGTGCTTTTGGTGGATTCTTTTTCTGGTCCAGGTCGGATCTAATCCTAACCTCTTCACTTGAGGTATCAGAAAAATAAATTCTTTATTTTCGATTTTTCTCGACGAGTTTCATACGAATTCATCATCAAACTTAGCCATGACGAAATTTATCTTCTGGTCCAGGTCGCATTTCAACCAACCACGTCAATTTTGCTATATGATATCTCGAGAACTAAGCGAGATATATAAATTTAAAAATATTTTGTACTTTAAATTTTTCTCGTCGAGGTACATAAGAATCCATCATCAAGGGTTTTCGTAGAATGCCCTGAATAAACACAAATTTCGCAGCGTTAATCAATCCCTGACTGGCATTAAGATTTCTGTTTAACATAATAATAGCATTTTTCTTTGAAAGCAATTTATGAGGCGGTCTCGCAAATGGATCTAACGATTTGGATGAAATTTCATATGTAGATAACGTTTTGCTATTCAAGTTTTTAACTCGATTAAAAAAAAAAAAAAAAAAAAAAAAAAAAAAAAAAAAAAAAAAAAAAAAAAAAGTTGCAATTTTTGTATTTGGTTTCTCGAAAACGGCTCTAACCTCATTACGTAGAAGGTTCAGGTACCAGTAAGCCTAATGATGTTAGTGAAGTTTCTCTTTGGTTAACTGTGCACCTCAAAACGCCTAGGAAGTCTTCAAGCCTTTTACTTTAATCAAACTTTACTCGAAATCTTGGATATTAAATAGAAATCGAAAGATGCCGAGCGAAGATCGGTCACCCAGGTACTAGGTGCAGAAAAGAGATATGAAAATATATAGCACCTCGCTGTTTATGGTGTTAGAAAATTCAAGTAGGTGATAAATTAATTAGTGGAATACTTTAGAACCGTTAAATCCTTTAAAATAATCTATTGAAAATACAAGCAGAAAAGTAAATTAAAAAAAGAAATGTAGAAATTGAGGGTGTATTTTAGGTAACAAGTTAGTAAGCTACTTAAAATCAGGATATAAAAAAATTAAAATAAAAAATTTATTGCAACATGTAAATAAGCGTCTTTTGGGATACACAAAATTATTTCACTTTCATGGAATCTTTGTTTGTCGCTAATAAATATGGTTCGTTGTTATACGATAACTGTTTTCCTCCTTGATTATAGCAAAGTTGCCGCTATGTTGCACACGTCATACAGAATCACTGCTTAATCGGAGCAAAAATGCAGTATGGCAGAAATATTCTATCACAGTGGTCATGCCACGAATTTATGGGACTACCCTGTATGATATTTCTGAAACTAATTTATTAGTTCAGTAGGATAGAGTAGGTACTTCCACTTTGATTCCATGTGACAGCAGTCTAGGAGAAATTAAACGGTAGACTATATTACTTTTAAAAGTAACAATTTAACAATTATTAATTGGAAGATGATAAATAAACAAAACCATATACTCCCTTCATTATGCATATATTAAAAAAAAAACCTACATTTTTTCGTTCACTGCAACTATATTGAAATCTTATCTATTTATGTGTAACCAACATATATTTCTTTTCTCTGTTAATTTCAAACATTATAAAATGATTTATTTTTACACAGTAAATAGTGATGAAGGGGCTCTTGCCTTTTGTTTTAAGTTTTAAGATTTGTGGCGTACTTTTATTTTTTATGAGGGACTAATGAGTAAAAAAGTAATATTTTTATTTAATTTTTAATTTTATTTTTTGCTGTAGGATATTTAATAAAAAAAAAAACTTACAGAAAATTTTACCTCTTACTATGTAAGTGACAATGGCCCGTATTCTTTGTGGATGTTATAAATTTTTCCTTGTGTTACAGTGTATAAACCCATTTCCAGACCCGAGCTACCGAGACCGGTAACTCGAATGTTGGTTTGCTTCCTAGGCAGTGTTAGTCGGCCTTGGAATAGCCAGTTCCTTATTGGTAAATGTTACGCCTAGTGTTTACGAAGATGAATGTCGGAAAGTGGCGAAGCACATTCGGGACTGTTCGTCCGAAGGAAACCTTCCGTGCCGCCAAATTTTACGTCTCCATCCGACTGATGAATCACCATTAACAATGTAGTATGCCTCCAATCCACGCACACTGCTGCGAGGTTTGGACATTGGTCACAATATGGTGTTTAGAATAATGAACCACCTCGTCTGTCCTGAGTGCTGCAGGATAGCGGCTAGCACGCTGGACTCGCATTCCAAGGGTCGCCGGTTCGAGTTAGGCCTTGGGCATTGGTGTTTTTAATTAAGTGTTCATCCTATGTTGTTCTCACTATACGCCCTGCGATGTTTTTAGCAAAGCGCGATGCAATATTTCGGGGAAAAAAACAACAAATTAGAAATAATTAAATGATCTTAGAGTAAAAAAATGACATATTAAAAAAAAACAACAAAAACCTGAATGATGAAAACTCCTTTCTCTACCAGAGATGGAACCAGTTAACCCCATGTTGAACTGCCGTCAATGTCTTTTTAGCGATCTCGTCCAAAGCGATGGGTCTCATATCATAGATTCACGTCGCAGTTAATAGCTAAAATACTTTGCCTTGACGGTGAAAAATTTTCTTTGGAGCTTAGTAGGAGTGCAAATATGCAAAGCATGGTATTTTATTGTTTAATTTCCCATATTGGCAAGAAATATAAGTAGCCTATACCGTTGAATGATGCATCATGACAAATTGAGCGCTCTGGTAGCTCAATGGATAAGGCGCTAATCTTTCAAATTCGGTTCTCCGCTTCGAGTTCCAGTGCCCCCAGGAATTTTTCCTGTCTTTGTTTCGTTCTTTCGAGTTACAGTCAAGACGCTCCGTGGATCGGTTTCCGCGTCAAACTGTAGGTCCCTCAGGGAAGGGACTGGCCATCTAATCTCTGACATACTAGTTTAGTACGCTTTCAGGTTATCTTCATTTAAGTAAATTGCACCGAGCGTGGTTATGTAACGGCTAGCGTTCTGCCCTCGCATTCGGGAGGACGGCAGTTCGAATCCCCGTCCGGACATCCAGATTTGGGTTTTCCATGGTTTCCCAAATCACTCCAGGCAAATGCCGGGATGCTTCCTTCAAAAAGCCATGGCCGAATTCCTTCCCATTCCTTGCCCCATCCTTTCCCGTCTCTAAAGACCTCGCTGTTAGAGAGACGTTAAGCAGATAAAAAAAAATTGCAATAGAGACCATGCTCCGATGGTAATTTCCTTACACACCCAATTTTCAAAATTTTGTTTGTTTATTATTATTATTATTATTATCTTAAATTCTTCGGTTGTAATTTTATATTGCTTTTGAGTATGATGCACATGGTGGTGGATATTAAATCCTAGAAATTTTTATCATTCTAAACGGACTATTGTGTTTGTGCAGTGGATGGCTAGGAGTATACAGTATTTGCGGGCGGACGTCAAGTTGAGCGCGACCGGACTGTGGCGGCGCCACAATGGCGGGCGGGCCGATGACGTGAACGCGGTTAGCGCACAATGGCGGCGCTCGTCTGGCGCGTTAATTAGCTGCGCGGGGCTCCGGACACTTTGCGGACGACCCCCTCTCTCCGCTTTGATTAAAACGTTTACGCTGGCATACAGCGGCGCATACAATGGCGCCCGCCGGCGACAGCAAGGTGCAACTGATTATCCCTGGCCGGCCAAAACGTTCAACTCGAGTCAGCTGCATGATTAAATTCCACCACAAGCTTCCCTTGCATCGCAGATACTTCACAATGATTTCCCATTCACTGTACCCCTCTTTCACTCTGGTAGCTGCAGCTTTTTACTATCACTGATGTATGTTTAACAAATATCGATATCCGTGAGTTCTTTCACGAAAAAATCCTATTGTTACATAATTATTGTTAGGTTAGAGTGTTATCGAACCTGGTGGATTATTGGTAGCTCTCGGGGCTGGTCTGGAAGGACGTGAGTTCGAATTCCCATCAGGCCACCCATATTTCTGCTTCCGAAATCACTCCAATCTAATGCCAGGACGGTTACTTCAAAAAGTAGTGGCCAAGCTCCTTCCATTTCTTCATTGCAGTCCTATCCCGCCTCTAATGACCTCAACGTCGACGAGGCGTAAAGCCCTAAGCAAATTATCATCGTATCATCGATAGAAGTACTCAACTCGCTGTCCCTTTTACGTAAACTACGGTGTAATCTCCTTACTGCCAGCCTTCGTTTATACAGTAGATCATGTATTTCGAACATAATAGCCAGGTTTAACGGGAGAGCGGAAGTGTAGTCATTTGTCTCCGAAAACCGGCAAGCTGTTTTTCGTGGATTGGCTGTTGATTTATATGTGAAATGTATTGTTTTATAGTAAACAATTGAGGTTCGTGCCAGAATTCACCTAAGGGAAAATCACCTTAAACTGTTACAGCGTTACGAATGTGCTTCGACCCTCAGAAGAAATGTAATGAACTTAAAGGCCCTCGGTTCGTCTGTTGAACGCATTAGATTAGCTGTAAGATGTGACAACTGACGAGGCTGTTAGATCAACTTTTGCATCAACTACTTAGAAAGGTGCGGGTCCATCTGTGAACGACGGAGATGAAAACCACTGCTTTAGATCTGAGGAGTTCTTTTATTTTGTTCTAAACACAATACAAAGTTCCAGCAATTGAGAGCATTATATCTTGTCAGAATCTCTCGCACAACACACAACTATCTCTACCGCTTCATAAGGTATCTCTCAGGGAAACGATTTTCTCAGAAAACGAACTGCTTACGACAGCTCCAACCGTTCCTACCATCCAAACTTATGTCCTCACAGTACCGCGTCTCCTCACAACAGGGTTTTGCAAGGTTTTGCCGCATACAAACAATTTCCTTGCTTCTATATTAATTGTCTGATGCCTATGTTATGATTGGATCAGAAGTCACGCCAATTCCCAGTTTCCCTACTCAGGTCACTGGCCTTAAAAGTAACTTAATTTCAACACTTGAACCGAAAACTCCATTGAGATGCCACGATATTCGACTGATCTCTCAGGTAGGACTAGGCTGGTCGCGGTGTTTGAACCTGGGTCAACTGTACCTTCATACTTCCACTTTAGCGGCGGTTTAGCGAGCATGATTAAGTTTGGACTTTCTCATACATTTTGTTTCATTTGACGCAGAGAATATTTTGATTTGATGGATACGTTGACCACAGCTTAAGGTTATTGTTGTATATTTATCTCACACAGCGTCCACCTACAGTAGTGTACTGTGCTCGGCGCTCTGTCCTGTGTCAGGGGTCTTCTCGAATCCTCGGGCTTTCTGAAGGAAAAGTAGGATATTCAATTCAGTTTGGCATCAAGTTCGATCTATAGACAGTACCCCCTCAGCGTGGCTTGTTTGTCCAAAAATACCGTTGCTGACCATAGCTATTATACTGGACTGAACCATCACCGATAACGCGCACATTATTCTGCATCTCTTCGAGTAGTTACTGTGGGGTAACTAATAGCTAAAATCGATTCTCGCAGCCTCTCGCTATTATGTATCCATCATCTAGGCCAAGTTACACAGAGCCGGCGCTAGGAATTTCAGGCCCCGGGTAAAATGGGCAACCTTACAAACTAGCCGGGCCGACAATAGGCGGATTCTTGGCTTCGAGGCCTGGGGGCCCCGGCAGGCGGTAATCGGGGCCCCCCATTCAGCCGGCGGGCCCGGGTACATTTGACCCGCTTACCCCCCATAACGCCAGCCCTGAAGTTACATGTAGCCATCAGTCAGCCATTCAATATTCAGTTCTTGTATAAGATGCAGTTTTTTTTTTTTTTTTTTTTTTTTTTTTTTTTGTAACTGCTTTACGTCTCTTTTTAACATCGAGGTCTTTAGAGACGGGAAAGGATGGGAGGCAAGGATGGGGTCAAGGAATGGGAAGGAATTCGGCCATGTCCTTTTGAAGGAAGCATCCCGGCATTTGCCTGGAGTGATTTGGGGAAACCATGGAAAACCCAAATCTGGATGCCCGGACGGGGATTCGAACCGCCGCCCTCCCGAATGCGAGGCGAGAACGCTAACCGTTACACCGCCCCGCTCGGTAGATGCAGTTATCGTCTTTTGTATACAATATCGGAAATATCGTTGCAGGTCACGCTGTCACTTGATTTCTGTACAGTTGTCAGTGACTAATAACAGAACTAGATGACGCTTCAATTATAACAATTGTTTATTTGTTTAGTGTAATATGTACGTAGCAGAAGTCGAAGTTAGTGAAGCAGTTTATTAATATCTCTGTGATATGTGCTGCTATTATCTAGCGGCTTGGCTCTCAACTGCCTCATACGTGCGACTTTCTTCCTTCACGAGTCTCAAAGTCTGAAAAATTTCGTTCTTAATTTATAATGTTGCCTTAGTGGAGATCTTATTCTTTAAAACGATAAATCATTTATCGATTTCGGATAAGTATCAAGGGAGATAAATGGCTGGTAACAAAGAAAAACACGTTATGGTAATAATTACACTTTTGCCCTTTAAGGGTCGAATTCAAAAAAGTTTCTTTCTTAAAATACAATGCGACCAAAGCCGTGACCTTAATCTTTAAAATGATACCTGATATAATTATATCGGATAGATATTAGGGGAGATAAATGGTTCGGGACACAAAAACGAGTTGAGGAAATATTGATACTTTTTCCCTTTAAGGATCCAATTCCGAAAAAAAAATTTACCTTTAAAATGATAACTCATTTATCAGTTTCGTTTAGAAATCAAGGGAGATAAATGGTTCGAGACAGAAAAAAAAAAAAAAAAAAAAAAAAAAAAAAAAAAAAAACGCGATGTGCAAATATTGATACTTTTGCTCTTTAAGGGTCGAATTCAGAAAAAATCCTTTCTTAATATATAATTTCACCAAAGTGGAGATTTTAATCTTTAAAATCATACCTCAGTTATCGGTTTCGGTTAGGTATCCAAGGTGATAAATAGCTTGTGTCATAAAAAAAAACGCATTCAAGAAGTATTGACATTTATGCCCTTTAAGGGTCAAATTTGAAAAAAAAAAATTACTTTCTTAAAATATGATGTGACCAAAGCAGATACCTTGATCTTTAAAATGATACCTCATTTGTCGATTTCGGTTAGGTATGAAGGGAGATTAAGGGTTGTGGAAAAAAAAAAAACCTTATAGAAATAACATATATGACGTCATCTGCCACGCCATGACATCAGTCTATTACGTCGCGCAATGAAGTCATGCTTTACGCCATTGTCCTTGGTTATGCACGTTATCTAATAACATTTCTAAGGATCCGCGAATAAATTAACTGATAGAACACTGAAATAAAAGTATGTATTGTGTTTAAATCGACATAATCAATCATTAGATGCTTACATTTACATAATATTCTTTTGGATACTGGTATAGAAGTATTCCTTAAATTCTTTGTCCATAGATATGTAAGATAAAAGCTTTAATTTTCGAGCATCAATGTTAACGAAATTTTTGATTAGATTGTCACTTAGCATGGGTCAGAATTACAACTGGCATTTGACATTACAGCAGAGGGCATGAATAATTTAGTTTTTTTTCAAAATAATTTAAACTGTGTCCTATTATTGAAATTATTAAATCGTTTTAACGGAAATAGTTGCACACTGATCGCGATCTGTGCAGCCTACACTACAATTAAAACAAATATTATGTGGCATAATGTAAGTTTATAAGATTTATTTTAATTTCCATTGCTTTCACTGAGAAATATTACTGAGGCTATTATTTCAGCAACGTGTAACTGTGTCAGCCATTCAAACGTAATATAATATGCAATGTAAGTCTGAATCACGGATAACAGAAAAGGTGTAAAATCCCTTGAAGATTTTTGATCAAATTTATATCGCGATGCCACTAAAATGCGATACAGTACACGTATTAATATGCGTGAGATTGAAGTATTGTTCCTCTGGCGGCAAGTTTAGCGTAATATGTGGTTAATACAACCTAGACCCGGATGGAAACTGAAATTTTTTGCTACAGCGCAAGGCACGAGGAATTACATTTAATTTTATTTTATAACAATTCTATTTAGTTAAGCAATTGCTAAGACATTGTAATGTCTCGGTTCTTTAAGACCTTAAACATTCACGTTCTATGTGCATGAGATGAAAGATTCATTTGTTAAAAATTTAATTTTAATATTTTTGGTTTGCATTAATAGGATATAAATTGAGTTTACACGCTAATTACAAAAAGGAAACTCGAATTCAGAATTTAAAGAAATAAATAATTTAAAAATATTATCACTGAGGAAAAAACATGTTTATTTAACATTACATAAAAAATGAACTCAATCAGCAAAGAAAATGAACGGAAATAAACAAAAATAAACACAATGTTCCCGGCTAGGGAGAGCAAGAAAACTCCTTAAGTTTTGAGCGTATACTGGGTAAAAAATGTTCATATGAAATTGTCATTTATCGTAACTGCAGGAAGCTGTCGGCAATGGCAGTCTTGAGGCTTCCTTCACGATGAAGGAACACTTTTAACACCATCCACCAACTGAGGTGGATTCACTTGTGGAGGCACATGAAGAAAACACCACGACAAATCATGTCGTGCCAAATCGCAGCCTCCACGTATTTGGAGTCAGCATCCACACATACACATATGCGTACTAAAAGGGGTCTTACCCCAAAGTGTCCCTGCAGCTTGACCAGTCGCACTCCCCGGCCTCCGGGAGCGGCATCTCTACCTGCGTCAAACAAAGCAACCCAGCCAACAACATGTCGCCAGACAGGAATTCCACGTGGCTTTCAGCAACATCCGTCTGCTGTTCAATTGTCTACTTGATAGTGCCCGTCTACCTGCTCTTCTTTCAAAGTTTCCAATTAAATGCCGTTGGCCTTGATCGTTCGCTCGTAATGAAAACACGTGGATATTGCTAATATTCTTTACTAAAGTTTGTGCTATATTCAATTTTTAAAATATGTCGCAACTTTGCTGCTTTTGTAATAAAAATTTGCCTGCAAGTGAAATGGTTACTGTTGATCGTGGCATGAAGACGTTGATTGACGCAAGTGTTGAAAGATGATGAATTTACTGACTACCTAAAAGGCCAAAAATCAGTGACAATTCATGTGCAGTGTCGTAAAAACTTCACTCGGAAGAGTACTATTGCTCGAGAAGTTGTGATTTCCACCATGTCTAAAATGACAGGACTGACATTTGATAATATTAAACTCAAACGTACTTATAAAGTAATTCCTCTTTTAGCTGTGAGTAGCACCATAAAAGTTCATGATGAGAAAGTACTTGTTGACCCTGTGTTATTATTTCAACGCATGAATATTGCTACGGCATTTACGATGAAATTGAAAAATATTTTGAATATGAATTGGCTCCCTACCCGTTGTCCTTATTCGATGAGCTTGAAATGCGGATATCACAAAAATCAGCCATTTACGATTGCTTTCAAAAAGTAAACATTGATATTGACAACATAAATGCTACATATACTATCGATGGAGGATATTTATTGCACCGTGTGGTCTGGGATCGAGAAGATACATTCAACAACATCTGAGATAAATATGTTCAGTATATACGCAGACATTTTAGTCAAAATGTAACCGTATTATTTGATGGCTATACCGATTCTGCAAAAAAATATAAAAGCCGCAGAATAACACCGCCGTGTGACAAAAACATCGGCATCTACTGATATTCTCTTTGACCAATTTATGACAGTCCCAATTAGCCAACAACAATTTCTGTCAAACACAATAAGTCTCGGTTCATTGCAATACTCAAAAAAAAATTACTAGTGAGTATATTTTAGTCAAGCAAGTTGACAATTACGCTGATGTACTTATCGTAGAAATTGCAATAAATCAATTTAATCCAGTTGATTCAAATGTTGTTGTTGGTGAAGATTGATCTGTTAGTATTACTTACCCCTCGCACTCCAATTGAAAAAATCATTTACTTTTTAAAACCAGGCAAGGCTCAACAACCGTCGAAAATTCTTTTTCAAGTACAAGTTCTCTATCTGCTTAACCTAAATGTAAAGATCACATTTTATTTTTACGTGCTATGACTGGCTATGACACAACATCAGCATTGTTCCGGAGGAGTGAAACAACAGTTCTTAAATTACTTGAAAAACGAGATCAAATTGGATGTGCACAAGTTTTTGAGGATATGAACGCTACTCCATAAACTCTAATCACCAACGGAATTCGCTTTCTTCTTTCTGTGTATGGAGCTCCAACAAAAATTACTTGTATAGATAAGTTACGTTATTTATCTTTTGCAAAACATATACGTAATAAAAAACGTGTACAATTAGCTAGTCTTCCTCCAACCTCGGCTTCTGCTCACCAACATTTTTATCGAGTGTATTACTAGGTTCAAGTATGGCTTAGTAATCAACTGGATCCAGAAGAATGGGATTGGTAGCTAACTGTCAATGTATTGGAACCAATCCACACTCTACTTCCACCTACGCCATTTTTTTGTAGCTGCAAAAAAGGGTTTAATTCAATATGCGGCTACAAAAAAGTGAGCTTATTTTGTTCAACAGCATGCACCAGCTGCTAAGGCCAGTCATGTTCAAATGTTGAATCGCCAACAGAAGAAGATACTTACATCAACGACGAAACAACTGATGTATCACTGCTACAACAATTTACGTCGACTCGGGAGGATATAGAAGAAGAAGAAGTTAAATAAGATCTCCATTAAACTAGTAAAATAGACCGTGGAGTAGGCCTACTGGGGAAACCACGTTGAAAGTACACTACCTCATAGGTGGCGTGGAAACGCGAGCATTTTATGGAGAATGCAACTTCAGTGAATTTTAGAATGGCTTTTTCTCAGAAATGGTAAATCTTAGGGAAAAAAGTATAAGAATAATTTTTGTAGATAATTACATGATCTACAATTTTTGTCTGAGCTATTTTTATCATAAAATTAACCGTTTCGCTAAAAAATACGAAAACCCCATTTTTGCGAACTTTGACGTTGTATAATTTTTTTGATCGATGGGAACTTTTCACAATTTCATTATAATGTTATCCCTAACGTTCATGCAAATTTTCAGCTTGTTGGGAATTTATGCAAGGGTGAATGTCTATGTTGACCGGACTACTTCGCTGTTACGGCCCTCTTCCATCCACTCGTTCCACACTCGCATCACTGTCGTAGCAGCGTGGCCTCTACGAGCTGCAATGTCAAGGTACGAAAATCCGTATCCCAGAGACCAATCAGTCTGTCACGTTCGAACACGCTCACGTGCCGATATTACGTCCTTTGACGTTGGTGAATCATACCGGCACTTTATTACACATGTACACTACGTTTGACGGCGCACAGCCGACGGAGTGTGGCGTAACATTGACCTGTACGGTCTCACAAAAGATAGCGTTATTGGGCCTACGTACATGCCATCTCGCTGCAATCTTAATCACTTGCTTTGATTCCATTTTTTTTTTTTTTTTTTTTTTGCACATCCTCCGATTTTTGAGTGATTCATACCATTCCTGGTGAGTGTTGCAATTTTTACAAACAGTAGTGTAAGTAATCTCAAGAAACTTGATTTAGTAAAAAGAATAAAGTTTAAAGTAAACAGTTAAAAGGTTAAGTTCAGTTTGATATTTTATGTAATACCCATTCAAAAATAGCTGCTGTTGTAGTCTGTTTTAAAATGTGCCCTCTCCGAAGCAGAGTTTTGGGAGGGTTTATTTACTTCTATTTATTTGAATTATACACAGTAATACGTTTCTTCTTTGACCATAATAGAAATATTTGTTCTTCCTGTCCATGCACCTTATCGTGTGGCCTTCTTAATTTTATGTCTGTTTCGTAATCTTTCAGAAGCCGGTTTTTTTTTTTTTTTTTTTTTGTTTGTTTTTTTGTTTGTCAGCTGTTATAACGATAAATTCTACTCCCTCTCAGTTTCTCGCCGATTATCATTCTGTAGATTTCATCGTATTGCACATAACTTACAGTTATTTCAAATTATTCACAATTGTATGAGAAAACGTTATCTTCAGGACTATTGCCATCATTAATACTGATATTACAATCAGAATCTGAAGGTAGAACAACGTTTGGTTGAATATAGTTTTTATAGCGTTAGTTTTTAGCGATGATAGAACCTTGTTAATTTCATGTTCAACATGTTAGAGTGCAAAAGTAATTTACCAGGAGCACCAGTAACTTCTCTTGCTTAAAATTGTGATACTGACAGTTATCGTGGTACAGAGGAATATTAAAATTCCTTCAGTTGTCTCCCACTTCTCCGAACCTCCGTCCTGGAATGTCCGCGTTCTGTTTTTATGGCCTATAACGGGAGACTGAATTTCGACCAACCACTCTCGTTTACATTTAAATTTATTATTGATCATCTTAGATCAATATCATAAAGCACGTTATATTACACAGTTTGAAGTTTCCACTGCCAATCTTCAATATGTAACGAAACACTTCAGCTCACAAATTCAAAAGCATGACTTTGAAAAGGGTACTTATAACAATTTTCAAACGATCTTAAGAAATTTCCCAGTTTTCCACTTATTTCTTTAACCCATGATGCCCCTAAATTATACGGCCTTCTACACCACATCAGCGACAGACAGCATACTTTGGTCGGTTCATACATCAGTGCGCAGTCAATTGATCTACTATCAGCCAGTACTGAGACTCAGTAGACGTGTGAAGAAGCAGCTAGTAGACTCGAAAAGAGAGAAGGTAGCTGGACATAACAGTATATGTTACACTTCCACGTTGCCTAAATTTTGTATGCATTGGATTAACAGCCAACTGACATTCAGAAAACGAGTTCGAAGGTTATAAATTTAGCTTTCGGTGTACTTCATCCTCTTCCTGTAAGTTATCACCCTTATGGCCTTTACAAGCATTCGGACTTTGTTGAGATTAGTTTCTTCTCCTTACGTACATTAACTCGACGCTGTCGTGTTGGCGGATGTGTAATCGCTGGGCACGAAATAGGCATTTAACCATTGGGTAACTGACCGCATAGCTCTTATTTGAAGATGACTGGATTCAAGTTTGACACTGTTTCCTCCTCATTTAAACTGCACAGTCTCTCTCTAATAGGTTTTAAACGCCTACCAAAATTAATAAGCTTAGATTCAAACTTATCCACTATCAGTAAGAATATTCTTAACGTTCAGATGGATAATCGTAGATTATTGCCAAACGCTATAATCAGCGTCCATTAGTCCTCATATCAACACGAGCAATTTCCGCTTTTTCTTTACGTCACTTTTAGCTGTAACGTTCACTCACTGTTTCACTAAGTGTTTAATGAAAGTTCTTTCGCCAAGCGTACAAGTACTTACTCTCTGTCAAACGGACTTCAGAAAAGTTACTTCGAATCCGTTGTGCAAGATCGCTTCTATAAAATATGTTGAATAAACTAAAAACAACATTTTTGCAGAATAAATTTACAAATTGTTACCGATTATACAAAGACCTTAACAATTCCAGTTTACAAAATTGACTTCTTCTCAGCAAAAATTTTATAACGCAAAAGAAAGCAACTTCTGTAGTTGTAAACTATAATCGATTTTTTTTTCTTGGGGTTATACGCCTCGCTGACATCAACCGAGGTCATTAAAGGCGGGAAACGATTGGGGATAAGCAATAGGAAGGGATTCGTCCATGGTTTTTTTTAAAGGAATCAACCTAATTCGCCTGGAATGATTTTGGTAAACCATGGAAAACAAAAATCAGGATCGCCGTGTCCACCCAAATGCAAGGCGTGAGCGTTATAACTACCCGCATCGACTGAAGTTACCTCTGCATATGCCATTTATATCATTCAGATTTGAAGTTTACGATACCAAATTTATTTGAGCCATTCTTTTATTCCAACATTCACCTAGAGTGATTTTGGGAAACCACGAAATCTGGATGGCCGGGTGGGTATACGAACCCAGTTTCTCCCGAATGCTGTGCCATTGTAAGGGAGGACAATCCTATCTGCGTGTTAGTTTAAATGTGAAATGCGTATCTTTTACGATGTAATTGAGAACCATTCCACTAATGATCTATAGCGAAAGATGCTTGAAGATTGCTACCAAGGTAAGCGATTTGTTGGTATCTGGACGAAAAATACGGTGTTACAAGTCTGAGAAGTTCCTATATTGCGGTGTAGAGATTCTGCGGATACAGAACAGAACAGAAAGCAGGACCGAATGGCATTTACCACATAATATTACTATTATTCTTTAATTCCTCCTCCATTGCCTTGTTACTGTCTGGGGAAAACAAAATTAGGCCAGAATGGTCGCTTTCAGAGCAACTGCTAGATACCATAAACAGTACTGCATATCTTAAAAAACTGCCCCCATTAATTTTTATTAACAATCTCTTCTGAAAAAAAATAAAAAATCCTTTGATTTAAAAACGCCGAACACATTTTTTTTCACGTCAGTGAGATTGGGACATTGTTTTGTAGACAGCAGACAAAGATATATTTCAAAAAGCAAATCTGGCCAAGAAAATATACTTCCATATGTCTAATGAAATTTCACTAAAGACACTGAAAATCCAAGTACCGGTATATAAGGTATTTCAAGGTGAATTCGTAACAAAAATTCTGTATTCAATGCATTTGTAATTTTGTAAAGTGACCGGTCTATACGTCAGTGTTTTTCAAAATATTAATAGTTACATTAGAAAGTAAACTGAGGACTATTTGGCCAAATCAATAAAACTCCAATTGAGCGATCACAGTTTCCATCATACAGCCTATTTTCCCCTTACTTTATTTGGATTTAATGGCTTCTGCACAGCAGGATGGTTGGATCCGGGAGTGGGGTGACAACTGTTGGTGAGGAAGGAGAAGAAATAAAATTTGCCAAGGCCATCACCTGAAGAGATTTCTTAAAACAATGAGGAACCGAGATTTGGAGAGCCGGACTGGGATTCAAACACGGATCACCGAGAGTCAGCTCCCACCCACCACGCTCGATTTCATTTCTTCTCACAACACCACTCGCAAAGTCCAGTTCGTTCACCACAAATATTGTCAATAGGTGATTGTTGTATATCTCTGTTCTTCGTTGTTATTGTTATTAGATGCTCCATGGTATAGGTTTAATTTATCACAATAGCCTATGGTCCAGTCCAGAGGTGTTCGCCATTGAACGTAAAGCCCGGCTGGTTGACAATACACAAAGCTAGCTTCACTTCATTACAGAGCCACATATTCGCATTCAGTTCCTCTCTGCTGGCACTCCGTATTGACATTCCGGATACCCGCACAATGGTGTGTGCCTCGAACAAAGGAAAGTCGATGAGAAGCGGAGTTATTACATCCGTTTAAGCGCTCCCTGTGTATTCCGCCAATCCTAACACAGGAAACTGAATCAGCTCTCCTCCACCCACCCTGCGCTTTCTTTTCGTCGAGGCGGGTTTTATCTTCTTAAAAGATTCGGGCATTATCGGCAGCACCGTCCCATTCTAGAATCGCAGTTCATGTATTCAGAAATTTCTCAAAGTACATTTTTTCATTAATCACGAGAGCTATACATTTTTTGTCTCCTATTCTTCCAGCCATCCAGACAGCAACATTTGGAAAGGGCGAAATAAAATAAGGCAAGCATAAAGTTCTTTTCGCCAAGTAGACAGCGAGCGCTCCCCCGAAGATGAGGGTTCTTTGTGTTCACAGCTCCATTTGATTTATTAGCAAGTTTTCTCGGTACAGTCCGATTGTGTACAAATACAAGCAGTGCAGCGCACCCACAAAATACAACACACAGGAAATTACGTTTCACATCCTGCCGCACTGCTACTTAATGCATTGTCGTTGGAAGCTTAAAGAAGTGTCTACCATTAGATATTAACAAACTGGAAAATCCACCGAGCATTTGTGACGGTGGCATTAGAAAATTAATCGTATCCCCCTGTTGAGAGAAAAGTGTCCCCACGAGCAAATTAAAATAAGGTAAATTTATCTTGCTTATTCAGTATTCGTATCCTTTTGGCAAAGGAAACAACTAAAGCTCATGGAGGCTTGAAAAATTCTTGACCTCGACCATACATAATTTGTCGCTAGTAAATTTACAGAACACACTATAAAAAATTGTTCATGCAAAGCATTGTTCATTAAATTTGTATCATATATCGTAATTAGAGATGGAACTGACTTGTACGGCCTAGGCCGAGAACATTTATGCCCCCGTCCCCCCTATTATGAGAAACTTCATATTGTTATTGTAGCAGAGATAGTTTACCGAATGGAATATTTGAATGCTTTTTTTTTCGCTTTTAGCTTTACGCCTTGTCATCGAGGTCAGAAGCGAGAAAGGAATGTGGTCAAGGAAAGGGAAAGAATTCGCCCATGAGAATTTGAAGGAAACATCACGACTGATGGCTGGACTTGGATTCGAACCTATGTTCCCCTGAATGTGAAACTCTAACGTTAGCGATCACCCAATGCGCTCGGTAATATTTGGATGAATTTCCGTTCCAATAATTAGTGTTATATGTGTCCAGAGTGAATAATAATTATTTCCCAAACATAGTAGGGTAATCTTAATTTTGTGACAAGCTTGTGCAATGCACCAGGACGGACCGGACTGGTGCCTGACTGGATAAGGAGCCGGGTCCAGAAGTGAAAGGTTCCCGCTTAGATCCCCCCCCCCCCCCCAAGTCTCTGCGTCTTGTGAACACCATTAAAGACGAGAGCTGATTGGGAGCATGGCCTATTCGAATAACCATTCTGCCATTTTCCTGGAGTGATTTCCGGAAGCGATGGAAATCAGGATGGCCGCACTGGGAATTGATATCGCGTCTTCCCGAATATCATGCCTGAACCTTAATCCCTCACCCAGCATGATAGAATCGCAGTTCGAATTCAAGTCTCAGACGAAATTGTTACGGCCCCCCAATTGGCCAGACCGTCACCGTAGTCATATCTTCTGCTGAAAGACATTGAGCCACTAGAAAGTCACAAAATTATTTACGTCACATGAGATTTATTTATTCACCACTAGGGCAGACACTGTAAATAGTTTTAATGCGAATATTAATTACTAAAAATGACATGTTTGCAGTGAGTAGTATGAGCAAAAACTATTAAATTAGCTGCAATAGATTAGAGAACATAAGGCCTACAAAGAACATCATCTCTTATTCAGGCAATTGTTTATACCCATTAGGATGTGTTCCATATTGTTTCGTCTTCTTTTCTTGATCCTTCGTCCAGTGAGTGATAGACGATTCCAATAAAAAATACATTTATTCAGACGAAAATCTCTATACGATTTGAACAACTGAACTATTAGTTTCTTTAGTCTAGCGTTCTGAGTTCCTTGCCCTTCCGCCGAGTGACTGATGAACGTTGTCACTAAAAATTCCATCTAGTCAGACAAAAATCTCTTCGGGATTTTAAGAATTGAAATATCAGTTTGCATTTAAATTAAATCTGAAGTAAAGCCACTTATATTTCTTTGTAAATGAATAGCCCTTTAATTTTGCTTAAGTCCCTTCACTATGTGTCGGAGATTAAGAGCTTATGTTTTATCTGTGGACTAGCAATTATGCGCTATCTGTGGACTCTGTTTCCAGTTAGCTTATAGTTACGTTGTTGTAGTCAGAGAGTTTAATAAACAGTGAAAGCACTTTTTTATATGATTTAATCCGCTATACCATGAACAAAATTTAGTGTCTTCTAGGAAAAAATACCGAATAAATAAAAAATCTAGGACAAAACATATCCTCGAACTGTACCAACAGCGATATATATTCTTCTCGGGTTTGCCGCCGAATCACATTTTCTACTGACGAGCTTTCGGCGACTTTCACTGCCGCCATCATCAGGTCTGTTGTGTCTGGAAATTGTAGTGCACTGCATTTAAGTTTTTCCATGTACATCACTCATAAAATAATAAACGGCCTTTTATACACATGCATAGATTGTTATTCCTTCCCGCATAAATTAGTATGTGCCACGGGTAAAATACTTGAAAAGAACTGCGTAAGGTTTTACTGATGGTAAACACTTCAGTTGACCAGCTTGACATTTGAAAAAGGTTCTGTAAATATTGTAAATTAGTATCAAAGTTGTTTAATTTCATGAAAGAAAGCACTAAAATTGGAAAGGGCGTTTGTACAACACTCATAAGGGGTTTTGAACCGTTGACCACATTATACGAAAAAATATGCTAATTATTTCAATAGTTACGATGAATTTGTGAATAATTACTGTTTTAATACCGCTGTACAGAAAAATGGTAATGTAACTGAAGCTCCGGCAGGTAGAGGCGATCTCCAGTCCGCAATCGAGATAATGACGGAAATTTTCGGAGTTTTGGCTACAGGTACATAATTGCGGACACTTGGGGTGAGTAATAACAGGGACGGTGGACGGAAATCAGCGCAGGAAGTGGGATGGGTAAATAACACGGCGCCATCGTGGCTGCAGGGGGCGCGGCGCGTGACCTACAAAGATAATGATGGTAAGCGGCGCCGTCGTGTCTGCAGGGGGTGGGGCGCGTGACCTACAAAGTGCCCCGGCAGCCAGGTAGATAATGACAGGGCGGTGGCGAATAATTATAGGCCAGAGGCCGCACAGTCGGCCGGGCGCCTAATTATAGGGGAAGCGGCCTGCACACCAAGATAATGACGGTAAGAGGCGCCGTCGTGTCTGCAGGAGGCGGGGCGCGTGACCTACAAAGATAATGACGGTAAGCGGCGCCGTCGGGGCGCGTGACCTACAAAGAGCCAGGTAGATAATGACAGGGCTGTGGCGCCTAATTATAGGGGAAGCGGCCGCAGGGGGGGCGGGGCGTGTGACCTATTTAAACAGAACCGGTGTTTATATACTACTCATTTCTGTAATTTGAGTTATGTTGCGTATTTAGTACGATTTTCTAACTATGTAATAAGTATTTTCTATGTGTCGCACACGTCATCTGAACTACACAGTTAAAGGTTTTTATTCACGGTTTCATTATTCCCATTTTCTGGATTTGCAGATAAAGTAACTGTGACAACTTCCTGTATCTGAGGCTGAAAATCTGATTATTCGTTGATAAAAATCTAATGTTATCGTAATTTTAACGATCGCATACCTATTTATTTAGCAGCTATTAAAAGGCAATTGTTCATCGTTTGACTTATTACTGTCTCGCTCGCCACCTCAATGCATTTGAAACACATGTTCTTTGACGAAAGCCACCTGCTTACATGTGACGCTCTGGCTTTCGATTAATCCCTCTTGGGATGATTTTGTCAATCGCCACAATACATTATTTTTGAGTGAAATAACATGCGTCCTTTCAGCTCCTTGTTATTATTTCGAATAAAGGCAAAAAAAAAAAAAAAAGTTATAATGAGGTCTTCACGGGTGTATCGCCGAATTGTGTTGTAAAACTGCCTGGGCCGTCTTCCTCACGTGTGAAATATCGTATTTTTACAACTAAATCCGGCGATACATCCGTGAGGACTTCACTGCATGCAATCATACGCCGAGAAAGTCTCCTTTCTTACTAAAAAAAATTCAATAATAATAATTTCCACTCTAAAACAGTCGTTACGCCACTTAAAGTAAAACTGAAATACTTTACAGTTTACGTCTTGGTGATTAGTTTCTTTTATTAATAACAAATCAACTATAAGATCATCCAAGGAATCGGGAGACATAATAATGAATCCCACAAAAACAATTCTTGTGAAAATAGGCCAAATCTCGTTCTTGTGCAGCGACAAAAAGTTATGAGATCTTGTTCTGAGTCAAGTCTATACTTTACAGAGTATATTAATTAACTTTGTGAAACAAAAAGCTTTCTCTCGGTGTTATGGAACGTTTATTTAGATTAATAATTTTTTAAAAAACTCTGGAGACCTGGCCATTATGCATACCATGTTTTATACTGATGTGATGTATCATAAGACACATAATATGACTTAAGACGAAATATTTTCTATATTTGATTGTTTATTTAAAAATTGATTTAAATATAAAAATGTAAAACCTCGAACTATTCTTAACATTCTAAATATTTTAATGTTATTTTGCCAATTAAAATGTTGTTAACTGTTAATTTTTATCATTTAACATTACAATTGATTATTAATTTAATTAACAGATGTTTATTATTTAATTTATTAACGCTTTAAATAACAATGTTTTAAATATATGCGGTAAAAAACTGTTGGCGCCAATCCCGCGCGATTGGTGCAAATCCGCAAAAATACTGCGGGATTGCAATCCTTAGTTGTCAAGTCTGTATTTCTCAATAGCAGAGTTTCCTGCGCTGCCCGGTATGATCTAGGTTGATTTGCCCACACAGTAAACATTGAAGTTTATAACAGAGGTCATTTTTCTGCACTTATGAATCAAATTTCATGTCAGTCGCTCCATTTCCTATACGAATTTGAATGGCTAACCCCCAGTGTAGCAGAAAAGAGATGGGGTTGATCAATTCTTACAATATTTTTAGCCATCCTATCAGGAACATGTGTACAAAGTTACCAGAAATGCCAGCACTAAAGGTTTTAAACAATTCACTTTCATGTTCAAACCCATCAGATATGCATTGCTTCCTATTAACCGTGAATATAATTTCACTTCCAAACATCAGAGATTGTAGCTGTGTGTCCTGAGATAGTAGCTTCAAGAAGCAAAGAAGATATCGAAATGTTTTTTCATTATATTATTAAAATTAATTTTCATATTTTCCACTTATGTAATTTCCTCTTCGTATTCCGTACGGCCATCTGAGGAGTTTAACGAATAAAAATCAAAATTTAAGCAAAGAAACATTACGTGTGATAATATGGCTTTTATTTTTTTTACGAAGTAAGACGTATGAATCTGGTTAATATTTCATCTTTAGTGTTTCACGTAATACGTTTAGATTTTCACTTACTGCTCCGGCGTTTTGTTATGTTGAAGATATACCAATCAATTCAGTTGAGATACTAATATAAAACGGTGAAAACCCTACCAAAATCTGTGCACTTATTTTTTCGGAACCATTATATCCGATTTTCGTTTTATAGATTATTATTAATATTCACTGTGGATTCCACTCTTATCTCTCCCTCTCTGTTTAACCACAGATAACCTAATATGTGCATTGACCTTAACAGGCCCGCCGCTAGCTGTTTGAACGCCCTTGTGCAATACCGGTTATGACGCCTCATGTCTAACTACAGCCAGTGGAGGATCTATGAATTTTCGGAGCCGGATCAAAAAAACTATGAGAAGATTGCCACCCCCATATTGCCACCCCGAGTGTCGTCACCGCAACTAAAAAAAAAAGGTCGCCGCCCCCTGTATCCCCGGCTTACGGCGGGCAAGGAACTTATAGCGGAAAACGAATAGAAAAAAAGATTTTAGGAGAAGATAGATAATGGGCGAAATCAACTATTTTTACATAAAATATGAAGTGAAAATTCTCAATAAATCGTTCAGTAGGTCTATATCGATAATTATTTATAACAAAAGCCTAAATACAGTATAACTCCAATTATCCGAATCAATTGGGACCGGTCCCCATTCGGATAATCGAAAATTCGGATAATTGGATTTTTTCCAAAAAGGGTCTATTTTAATTAATTACTGTATGTATGTTGAAAATGGAAGAAAAAAACTATATTTAAAGGAAAAGAGCTTTTAATTTATTGAATGAAAAGGCAACACTTTTACATGTTAAGCGTAGTTAAAAGTGCTGTACGCTAGTACAGTATGTACAGTACGTACCATACTGTAAATAAAAGTCATTGCTTGCTGAACATCTCTGTCAAAATAAGCTGTTTGACTGTATTCATCTGTTTTCTAGCAGCAAAGTGGCTCATCCGCTTGGCAGTGAGAAGTTTCATGTGGTGTGTAGGAAGAATCATTATTTTTTGAATCGCAGTAAGTTTCCGTTTTAATTAAAAAAGCGATTCGGATAATTGAAGTTCTACTGTACCCGACTTGAACAAAGGATGATTACTGTCAGCTGGATAGGAGATCCGTTGAGTAGTTGTATTGACTTAATTGGGCGCCATCACACTGAGTCACAATTGAACAACATTCGTTACTGTTGCTTGAAATGACCTTTGTTCCACTTAGATTACGACAATGAAAAGTATGAATATTGTGTTCTTTGCCGTTGGTCAATATTCCATTACATTCAATAACTTTTCTATTTTCATTATTTTTTGAATCGCAGTAAGTTTCCGTTTTAATTAAAAAAGCGATTCGGATAATCGGAGTTCGGATAATTGAAGTTCTACTGTACCCGACTTGAACAAAGGATGATTACTGTCAGCTGGATAGGAGATCCGTTGATTAGTTGTATTGACTTAATTGGGCGCCATCACACTGAGTCACAATTTAACAACATTCGTTACTGTTGCTTGAAATGACCTTTGTTCCACTTAGATTACGACAATGAAAAGTATGAATATTGTGTTCTTTGCCGTTGGTCAATATTCCATTACATTCAATAACTTTTCTATTGTTACTGTCAAAGTAATGAGAATATCAGGACATGGTTATAAATTATTATATTGTCACCGGTTCCTAATACGTGTGCAAAATTTCAAACAATTTGGACACCTGGAAGTGGGTTGAAATTCAATGGAAAATGCTATCACATTCGATCATTTTTCTATAGTTACTGTCAAAGTAATGAGAACAGCAGAACGCTGCTATGAAATTATTGTATTGTCACTGATCTTATATATAAAAATCAATGTTTGTGGGTTTGTTCGTCTTCTATGCATTCTTATACCATTTATCAGATTGCAATGAAACTTTGGAGAGTTTTCGAGTGAGCGTCTGCGAAGGTTCCTGTGAAAATTTTTTTCCAAAAAGTCACCCCCTATTCCCCATAACACCCCATAATTTAGGCAAAACCACATTTTTTATCCGATTTAAATAGGAATTTGTACACTTATACTTCAAAACAAACATAAAAATACTGCCTACATACGGTTTCCGAATATTAATCCCCTCGCCCCCTTTCCAACCCCATAATTTTTTCACCCCATAATTTAGGCAAACCACATTTTTTATCCGGTTTAGATAAGAATTTGTACACTTATACTTTAAAACAAACAGAAAAATACTGCCTACGTATTGTTTCCGAATATTCATCCCCTCTCCCCCTTTCAACCCCCATTACGTTTTTACCCCATAATTTAGACAAACCACATTTTTTATTCGATTTAGATAAGAATTTGTACACTTATACTTTAAAACAAACAGAAAAATACTGCCTACGTATGGTTTCCGAATATTCATCCCCTCTCCCCCTTTCCAACCCCATTACGTTTTCACCCCATAATTTAGGCAAACCACATTTTTTATCCGGTTTAGATAAGAATTTTTACACTTATACTTTAAAACAAACAGAAAAATACCGCCTACGTATGGTTTCCGAATATTCATCCCCTCTCCCCCTTTCCACCCCCATTACGTTTTCACCCCATAATTTAGGCAAACCACATTTTTTATCCGGTTTAGATAAGAATTTTTACACTTATACTTTAAAACAAACAGAAAAATACTGCCTACGCATGGTTTCCGAATATTCATCCCCTGTCCCCCTTTCCAACCCCATTACGTTTTCACCCCATAATTTAGGCAAACCACATTTTTTACCCGATTTAGATAAGAATTTGTACACTTATACTTTAAAACAAACAGAAAAATATTGCCTACGTATGGTTTCCGAATATTCATCCCCTCTCCCCCTTTCCAACCCCATTACGTTTTTACCCCATAATTTAGGCAAACCACCTTATTTATCCGATTTAGATATGAATTTGTACACTTATACTTTAAAAAAAGAGGTAGAAATACTGTACATATTAATTTCACAAAAACCCAATCCCTCTCCTCTCTTTCCACCACCTTAATTACCCCGTCTTCCCCATAACACCCCATAATTTAAACAAACCCGCAAACCGTTCGTCCGATTACGGTGAAGCTTTGGTGAGTTGTCGACGGGATGACAGAGAAGGTTCCTGTCAAAAAAAAATTAAAAAACCCACCCCTCTTCCCCATAATTTAGACAAAACCACATATTTCACTAGAGATGGGCAGGTCCGAGATTTTAAAGGATTCGGGTCCGGATGTACATCCAGCGCTGCGGATTTGCATCCAGGTTCCGTGTCCGGCGGACCTGTATGGGTCCGGCTCTGCAATCGGGCGAGCGGAGTGTACGGCGGAACTGGATGTGTACGGCGGAACTGGATGTGTACGGACCTACATCCATTACGTGTCCGGCGGAACTGCATGGGTCCGGATCTACAATCGGGCGGGCGGAGTGTATGGTGGAACTGGATGTGTACGGACCTACATCAATTACGTGTCCGGCGGAGCTTAATGGGTCCGAACCTACAATCGAGCGTATGGTGGATACAACTCCGACCAAGGAGAACTGCAGTATGAGTTATATCATGTTCATCTAAAATTTCTGTGGTCTTCTATAAGAATAAAATGAATTTCTTAATAATGTTTAAATACTACTAAAAATTTTTTTTAAAAAAATCGAAATTCTTTGTTATTATTATTTTTTTTTTACTAAAAATGAAATTATTCAAGACTCAACATTTTGAGATAATTATTGCCTTTCCACAATATACCAGCTTAAGAAACAGTGTATTATAAATGAACAAAAAACAAAATTGTAAGTATAACTTATTTTAAATTGTGAGCGAGAAATTACGTGAGATTTGTTCTTATATTATGTATAGTGTTTTCCTCTGTATACTTTCTGAAACTGTTTTGATTGAATGAATAAAACATTGTCGTGAGTGCTAAATCGAGTGCGATACAATGCATTTTAATTAATCAGTAATATTTAAGTTTTGCCAGCTACCGTAACGTGTTTTTGGTGCTTTCAAAATCTTTATTCTATTTTGTGCAATTTCAAAAACTTTAAATTTCTTAGCAATTTTATTTCCAATTTAGTTTAAAGTATTTTTAAGCAAGATTTAATTCTTAGTAATAATAACCAATTGTTTGAGCCATTGTTAGACGTTCTAGAAACGGCTGGATGTGAAGGTTTTTTTTTTTCCAATGTTGGATTATAAAATATTGCTGTAAAAGCGGTCAGCAGAGTCGCTCGCAATAATGCCACATAATCATATTTATATATACATTACTAGCTGTTACCCGCGACATTGTACGCGTGGATTTAGGATTTGATTGCTAGAATTGGATATATAAAGCTGAAAATTATCTAAGATGTCCCAAACAACACTGAGTCGGCATAATATAACGGGAACACCATCGATATACCATTCCACCTTCGAACCTGCCTCATGACTAAAACTGTTGTTCATATCGGAAAAAAAGTATCCTATTTCGTTCCTAAATATACAAAGTATTTCCTTGTCACCGGTATACACACATAGTCGTCAAAACGCAAAAAAATATGGAAACTCACTTTCGCATATACGATATTATTAGTTTAGATCACGCAAAAACTAACTGTGGAACCAGTATACCGTAAATAAAGTAAACGCTTAGGGCACTATTCTACCGCCAAAGGCTTGCCAGAACATGGTATCCTTACTTTAAAATCCTAGGCTTGGCTCAAACTATGAAAAACAATTCATAAAAATATATGCAGCCAGTGGGATTTGAACCCAAAGCCACGCTGAAGTTTTCTTTAAAAAGCAAGCGCGTTACCACTACGCTATCCTGTCAAGACTGAACACACATGCGCATTACAAATACAGTTAGATATTATGCATTTGTCTTTCACAGTTAGATAGTCTTCATAATTTAATGACAATATGTTCTTATCTATACATAATATAGTATCCCATCTCGATCCTAATGTCAAACAGCATCTCCATGTCAAATTTCATCATGATCGGAATATCCGTTTAGCACAAGAAATGTAACAAATAGACATAAAGACAGACAGAGTTAATTTCGCATTTATAATATTAGTATAGATATGTATAATGTTCCTTGGAAACCCTACGAACCGTGTTTCTGCAATAAAGAGATGTTAAATGTATTATCTAATTTTTCCTTAAGCCATCAGAATTGAGAAAGTTAAAAATTCTAGAGACTTTGTGATTAATCAAACTGAACGTTAAAAGTTTAATAAGACTGCAACGCATTAAAATCACAAGTTAAATTATAAGTCCATTCTTATTTAGCACGTAAAACACTCCTCACCTTACAAGCATGAACCTGAGCAATAAGAAAATACTACCCGGTTTTTAGCTACCCATTGACATTTAATAGTTATTGTAATTATCTACTAGTAGTCAGCCATTAAGAAATAGTTTTTCATTTATAATCTTATCTTTAAACAGAACTGTAATCGAATCGTACAGTAAATGACATTAAACTCTTCAGAACATAGATTTCAAATCGGAACTGTAATGAAAAATTGCGTTCCAGCTCCGCGTTGCAGGTCCGGCCGTGGTTCAACCTTCGGCCACGCGAGAACTGTGGCGCTGTTACAGGTCCGGCTGGAAGCAGATCCGACAAGCGCTCGGATGTACATCCATCCCTAGCGCAAGTGATACGGGTCCGCGGAACTGCATCCATCCGGACCTACCCATCTCTATATTTCACCAGATTTCAATGGGAATTTGCACACTTATACTTTGAAACAAACAGAAAAATACTGCCTGCATATGTTTTCCAAAGCGCATCCCCTCTCACCCTTTCCAACTGAAAAAGAATGAAACAGCAGTTTAAAATTTATATGTAAATATTTTTTCATTAAATCTATGTGCCTACTCAAGTCCAGCAATAGTGAAGTATTGCCGGGTAAGCTAGTTCTTAATATTTCAAACTACTAGGACTTCTGAAAGTAGGTGAAAATTGAATTGAAAGATTCCGTTACATTCATAAATACATACTTGTATATACAGGTCAAGCTAATAAAAAGCGTGTAAAAATCTTTATTAACAGAGATCCATTACTAACCATCATGCGATAGATTAAATATTATCAATCTTTTTATAGAGTTGAACTTATTATTTTTCTAATTAATACAATGGAAAAATAAAAATACAGAATTAGTAAATTTTTCTGTGTCATCACAATTCTTTTATTACCGTTTAGTATATTTCTTATCGTTTAGTAAATTTTTAAAATAAATTCAGTAACACTGAAAAATTAGTTATAAATTAGCTTTCCAGAAAATATTTTTTTCCTTTTCAGTTTTTTATAAGTGAAAATTAGGAAACATGTATAAAGTTGTGTGAGTGTAGACTTTCCAAGCGTATCGATGCAACAAAATCCTCTCGGGTGTCAGTCGAGGCAGTGACAGTCAGCTTTGCGACAGCTACAAGATACCTGATGAAGACAGCAGAGTCAGCTGTCGAAACGTCGTGTTTTTACACCACCATCCGGCTGGACATCCGAGAGGATTTAGATGTATAAAGTTGGCCCATATCATCTTAGAAAAGTAATTTTACGACTAAATTTACAGTACCACTAAATCTATAAAATAATTTACAAAGAATCGTTTATGCCATTTTGTGTGGAACGGCAAACGATAAAAACTTGTCTAACGTGAGGGACAATTTGGGCAAATGACACTAGTGAACGTTTTCGATAATTAATAGAAATAAACTGGGAAAGCTTTTTTGAGATAGTATTTTTTTTTTATTATTTCGATGATATTTTTAAAGTTACGTTAGTGAAGAATAGACTAAATCAATATTAAATCATTCGAAATTTTTATCCCTAAATTTTGCATTTTGCGGTGTGGGGGAATGGATGATTATAAATACAGTAATTTCTAAGTAAATTTATCCTTCCTCTATTTTTAAAGGTAAATTTTTTATAATATCCTCATACGACAGTGAGTGTGCGCTCTCATGCTCGATCGACTAAATAGCTAGACAAAATCGGAAAATATATGTTTAGTAAATAAAGTTATACAATTAAAATTAAAAACGAACGCAAACAATTACTTTTATTAACTGAAACAAGAAACGCGATAAATTCGTCTACTGGCTGATAAGAACAACTACATGTATGTCTCTGAGCCTTCACTTAGCTGACGCGATTAAACATCAAAACGGTATGAGAAAGAAATAAACAATTAACAGCGAGAATAGTCTACGAATAACCGCATGCGCGACAAGTTTAAGCGCAGAGAAACTGTTGGTATTGGAAGATGGTAAAATTAATTCCTAAGTGACTGTTAACATATATACTACAATTTCGTTTGCGTACTCTACGGTCATCTCGATAGCTATTGGCTAAAGCTCACGCCGACATCATGCGCCAAGCCTTCGTTGGGGGTACTATAGCCACCAGTGATATTACAAAATTGATAAAATTAGTGTTATTTAATAGCTAAGCAACTGCCATGAAATGAATTGTTCGAATACTTTAAGTTTGCTTTTTGTAGCATTTCATTTAAAATACTTCAATTTAAGTAAAAAATATGGTAAAACTTTATGGTTTAAAAAACGTGGAATAAAATTTTACTTTACATTGCTACCATTTCTCAATCACTATTGTCATGCTGCTCTACCATTTTTAGCTTTTTGCATCGGACATCAGACATGACGTTAAGGTAAAGGCGCCTACAAACGACCCGATTTCGGTCCCAATCTATAGGGAAAATTCGTCGGGCAATCATACGGGGCTTTCCTCCTCACGTAACAATTTCGCTCCCGATTTTAGTTTACATTGGGATCGTGTGGTTGGAAGACGTAAGCGCTTAACAATGGCTCATTTTATTTCAAAACAACAAAAAGTTGGTATGGTATTAACAATAGCCTGTACCTCCTACAGTTTGTACAAAACGAAAAAGAAGATATTGGGTGAAAAGGTGGCTTTTATTAAGGAAAAATCTATCCCACACGAAAATTTTGAGGAGTATAGAATCGGAAGATTTTACGAATTTTCTCAGAGTTAATTCTGAAAGTTTTGCAGAGATACTCAGACTAGTGATCCTTTATATAAAATAGAAAAATACCTTAATGCGCGAAAGAATAAGTGCCAGAGAACGATTAAACGTTACTCTGTGTATTTTAGTGAGTGGACAAATAAGTGAAGATTTGAAATTTAGTTCGCTGACTTCACCACAAATGCTTTCGGACATTATTCCCGAAACATGTTGGCGTATCTACAAATGTCTGAAACACTACATTAAGATAAGAAGAAAAGTAGTATATATAAGTAAAACTTTTATTTAACAATTACTATTTACACCGTGATTTAATACAGAAACTAGTAACATTAATTTTAAAAAAAAGTAGGAATCTAATCTTGGAAGTACAACAAATTCAAAATTATATAGTAATGAAGTTAATATTTACTTTCTATGTCTGATGATTAAAAAAATCTTTCATCAGGAAACTATTGCCTTGTGCAATAACAGGTGTTTCATTATTAATATCACCAGAACTTAATGAGGATAGATCATAGCTTTCAACTGGAAATGAAGACTCGGAAGAGAATTGGGAGGGTGGCTTTTGTGACACACGTAGTAGTGGTGTTGGATGATAGTTATCAACTGAGTATTGCAAGGGCGGCGAATCAGATGATGAATGTGGAGATAATCCAGCAGGATACCGAAATCGCTCTGTAGATGACTGAACTTTGTATATGCTATCAGGGAGTTCTAAATTCCATAGTTAACCTTCCAGCTTTAGCATAAAAAATAGCATCTGATATAAGTTTATTGGAAATTGCTATCTGGTCCTTATTTAGGTCTTTTAATTGAATGCCGACTGATTTTCCCACGATCGCCCATTCATCTTCCTTTGAATTTAGTAGCCATGGGCAGAATCTCTGAATTCTTCTTGTTTCATGGCAATATTTATTTTTGGTTTCTTCTTTTTAAATGGAATTCTTTCTTGTTTTTGAGCTGCTTCTTCTTGATTTTCAAGTGCTTACCAAAGGGACGGTACATACATGTCTTCTGTGCCACTTCCCGTTTGCATACAAGATTTCATCTGTAAATACAAAGCACATTATTAATGAAATTATATTTTTTTATTCAGATTTCAGTTAAGGCAGAATTTAGTTCTATTTGTTTTGGAAACTTTGTTCTATAAATAAAATTAACTATGAAATCAATTTGTAAAAACCAATCTGTTACTTTTCCTTTAAAATAATTTAAATTGAACAACATTTAGTAAATACATTTATAGTAAAAGTTATTTATTTCTGTTCTTTTATCTATTACCCTTATGTTTCTCAAAGAATTATTATCTGCTATAAATATAATGATGTATTTACATTTCATAAAACAATAATTATTTAGGTATTTGAGCCTTTACTTACCTATTTTAACTCACGCGAGTAAAGGTGCCTGTAGACGATCAAATTTATTTGACAAATTTGTTGGTCAAACATCACGTTTTCATCAAACAACAGCGCAAACGCTCAAACCTGAGATCAAACAAATTTGTCAAACATGCCTTTAGTTTCGATTGTTGCCTTGTCGGAACGTGACGCGTGCCGCAATGAGGAATAAAGACAACGCATTGTTAGCGTTGACTCTAGCACTGTATGTTAAGAAAAAAAAAAGTAGAAGTTGGTTTAGAGAATGATTGAAATTGAGAGAGAGATATACACATGAAAATTTATTGAGAAATATCGCGCAAGGAACCAGATGATTAAATTCCTGCTCATGGAACGTAAAACGTTTGAATGATTATAGCCAGTGCAAATTATGAATATCTTACGGTTGATGTCGGTACAAATTTCAGAGCGTCAGATGGAGGAGTGATTAAAAATACAATATTTTGGAATTTGTTTGAAACTAATCAGTTGCAGATTCCAGATCCAGATGAATTGCCGAATACTAATTTTAAAAAATGCCCCCCGTATTTGTAGGAGATGAAGCTTTCCAGCTGCTGCCAAGTTTTATGAAACCTTACAATAAACAAGTGTTAAATGATAACAGAAGAATTTTCAATTATCGTTTATCTCGCGCGGATTATTGAAAAAGTATTTGACATTCTCGCATGAAATTTTAAGTTTTTTTTTTTTATTTTATTTTATTTTTTTTTAAAAAAAACCAACATAATTATCTCTAACAAAAGCAAGAAGTTATGGCGTGTTGTCATTTACACAATTTACTTACTAACGGAAAAAAAATACATCCGACATGGAGAAGAAGACATGGAAGAGATGGAGACTATTATACAGGGTTCTTGGAGAAATGAGCCAAACCAGATGCTAATATTTAATAAAATTGTAATGAAGCCCACGCTCCGGTGACAATTACCATAAACACCCATCTTCCCTCTTTTCTGCACCCTCCTACATTTGCCCTTTACAAATTTTAACTTTAAATTCTTTCAACGTTTTTGATAAATTTTGCTAAATATTGAAGTTATTCGATTCTTTAGATTTTATTTTCCTAGCACCGGCAGATCGCGAGGTATGGACATGAACTGTAAAAGGAATCCTTCGTCTGATAAATTATATCCACTCAGCCAATTATTATTCCTGCTGTTGTCACTTGGCGAACGGCGATGCGTTCTCCATGGTCACTAGGCGATAAATGAAATAATGTTTGACAAACCGCACACCTTCAAATTTATTTGACAAACACGCCGTCAATCAAAATTTCCATCAAACACGTCAAACGCGTCGATTGTTTGACAAACGCGTCAAACAATGCCGCAGACTTTCAAATAATTTGACAAACACGTAAAGTTTGACAAACAATTTGATCGTCTACAGGCCGCTTAAGTTGTTAGCATATTTTCTTTTTCAGAACTGCAACTGTTGGTTCCTTGTCCAATCTTTGTAAATTTCTAGTAAAACTCTAAATCCTTCTTCCCGCATGTTGTGGCTCATGTAATTTTGTTGAATTTGTCCCATTACTGGGGCATATCTTTATAAACGTCAAAAATATTAGTCCACACCTCTTTCTCTTTAGACATTTCGGACGATATACACAACCAATGGCACGTAACGCACTCGTTCGCTGCTCAAAGCCGACTGAGCCGAAATTGTCTCAATCGTTGCAATCGCGCTACGAGGAATTAAGCGTTACTGTACAGGAATTCCCATATACCAGTTTTTTCCCCAAACTTAAAATACCATGCCGCGCTCGCAGCGGAAGGTAGAGGAGCGCTCCACCTTAACGACGACCAGAGAATATATATATATATATAGACTGTTCTACTATGACATAGTGATTTTCAACCAAAGTTGAATTAATAATCTTATATATATATATATATATATATATATATATATATATATATATGTTATGTAGCAATGTTTTTCCCTAAAATACAACTTTTTAAAATTAATATGAATATTTGTTCCGCCTTAAACATACCACTAAAATACCTTTTTACTCTCATAAATGTCCCAGAAATTATAATCCTGTATCTGGCAATCCTACAGACGATACACACAGTGCTGCGTGCTAGTGCTACTTAAACAAGTGATGTCAACAAATCAGCTATTTGGATAATTTAGGTAAGTAATTTATTTCATAAACACATAAATGTTCCTGAATTTAGCAGACAGTACTCGTGACGAGTGATGAGGGGATGTACGAGAGAAGTAAATGAATTGGGTTACAAAACTTTGGTCAGACCATTGCTCGAATATGGTAGTGTAGTATGGGACCCACATTTTGAGTATCAAATGCAGGAGTTGGAGAGGGTCCAAAAATGGGCTGCTAGATTTGTTTCTGCAAATTATCGCAGAATGCAATCAGTAACTGATATGATAAAAGATCTGGAATGGGATTCATTGCAAGACAGGAGGGGGGTGAAGAGGGTCTTGGGAGTGTACAAGGCCTATGCCGGCGATGACGCATGGAAAGATATTGGTGTAGGTATGAAAAGTAGTGCTTTGAAGTGAAAAGATAACAATGACCACAAGCTGGCACTCGATTTCAGGCACAAGGGTGTGGGAAGATTCTCTATTTTTTAGGTAAGGGTTTAGGTAATGATTGGAATAAGTTACCAAGGGAAATGATGAATAATTTATCAAAAACGTTGATAGAATTAAAAGTTTAAATTTGTAGAGGGCAAATTTAGGTGGGTGCAGGAAAGGCGAAAGATATGTGTGTAGGGAAATTGCCACCGGAGCGTGCTCCATTGGAATTAAATTATTTATACTATATTTTATAGAGGTGGCAAAAAGCCTGGCGCCGGCCTTGAATCTGACACTTACGGCAAATTCAGAGAAAAAATGATACAAGTTAGTATTGTTATTATTTAGAAATATATGATTAAAATTAAAACAATTTTTAAAATATAGTTACTTTATAACAATCAAATTAACTTAAATTTATAAACTAACAATAAAACGTGTTCATGTAATTATGTACCTACTTACTGTGTTTTTAGGCAATATGTATCTAATAATTTTTTTTTAGATTTTTGACATAATAAGTAAAAAAAGAGGAGGCAAATTCAACGATGAGCTAAGAAGTTAATTTCCTTTTATTAAAAAAACCAAAGTGATTACATGGTGAATTTTCTGTTTCTCACGGCGGGAAGCACTTCCAGACACAGAAGCATAAAAGATATTAAATACAGGATTTTTTTTCGGAAAACGACTTAGCGAGACGAAGAAAAGAAATCAGCATTAGCAGAAAGACTTATGACTTTTCATGCTATTAATCATAATTATTCCTTCAGATATATGGACTGTACAGCGCATGTTGTCAAAAAGTTATTCAACAAAACAATTTGCCTCTGCTAGAACAATATCCAAGGCAATTGTGTGTAATGTACTTTACCCATATGCATTTTCAGAGTTAAACAAACATCTCGAAAAAATTAATTTTATATCCATATATTCTGACGCATCTAATCATAAGGATATAAAGTTATTTTCAAGCATTATTAGATTTTTTTGACTCGGAAACTGGAATAAGAATTAGAATTTTATATTTCGTTTCTTTGCCAGGCGAAACTTCTGAAATAATTTTCAGTTCTTTTTTAATATTTTGGGAGAAAAATTTAAAACATAAAATTATAGCATATAGTGCAGACAACACGAACGCAAATTTTGGAGGAAAAGCGAGAAGAAGTACAAATAATTTTTTTATATAAATTGAACAAATATCTTAATCAAAACATTATTGGTGTTGGTTGTGCAGCGCACGTTATACAGAACGTCATTCAAACAGCTCCTGACTTGTTGCCTCAAGATGTGGAAAATATTATTATTAAAATATATTCTTACTAGACGACCCGTGCGAAAATTTCGCTAATAAAATACGATGAATAGTGAGGTTGAATGCTTGTAATATAACGAAAAGTAGAACCATACATTTGCAGCAAGTATTTATTTGTTTAGTGTATTAGGTACGTATCAAAATACTTACAACATATAACAAAACAGTTAGGAAACTTTGAAACACACCGTGTGTACGGCAAACTGTCACTGACCTGAACAAAATGTACACAGATACATATCAACATCATTGTGGTGTGTGTTGCTGTGCGAATAAAATGTTTACATTGGAATTGTATAGCAAAACAAAAATGTTTCCGTAACAGAACCGAAAAGCTACTTACTGTATAAAAAAACAGTTTATTAACATCTCTGTGATAACTGCGGCTGCAATCTGGGAACTTGGCTCTGAACTATCTATTACGCGCGACCTCTTTAAGCATCAAATTCCGAACAACTTCTTTCTTAATTTATGATTTTATGTAATTGGAGATCTTAATCTTTGAAACGATATGTCATTTATGGATTCGGTTAGGTACCAAAGGAGATAGATGGCTCGTAAAAATTAAAAAAAAAACACGTTGTCGAAATAAAATTAATGTTTTTGCACTTTAAGGGTCGAAATCCAAAATATTCCTTTTATAAAATATGGTGTGAACAAAGTGGACACATTGGTCTTTAAAATAATACCTAATTTATAGATTTCGCTTAGACATCAAGCTAGGTAGCAAAAAGGTTTTAGAAATGATGATATTTTTGCCCCTTGATGGTTGAAATTGAAGAAAGTTCGTTTTTAAAATATTATGTGACCAAAAGCGGTTTTTTTGGTTTTTTTTTTGGTTTGTTTGTTTATTTGGCCTTTGGTATAAACCATACAGCCAGCTTGGTTACAATTTGGTTATTTATACATGTGGATTTTGAATAGTTCTGACGTCTGGTTTCATTTGTTATACGTTCATCTACTGCCCTACTGGACATCATAAAACACATGCTCAATATAACACAATATAAAACAATATAATATAAAAAACAATAATACAATATGATACAATAGCGCAATAAAATACAATATAAAATTCATAAGATACCGTTTTTACATAAAATATTTGCAACTTAAAATACAATATATAATATGCTTCATGTAAATACAAAATTCAGCATACGAGTTTTCTAAATTGTTCCAGTGGTTACATGTACACTTAAGCCACAGTATAAAGTATACCTTTGGGTACAGAAATCAGCAGTCTGGTTATCTCAAACGGACAGTGGTTACCTTTAAATGTAATGTGAGGTTTAGAAATGTGAATGTCATATTTCTATGTTGTTTCTTATTGCAAGATTAAAGAGAATCATGAAGATTTCCGCCCTATTTTCGTGGAGAAGGGTCTGCATCTTGGAAGGGAATTCCACCCCGTGTTTAGTCAGCTCTTCTATTAATTCAGTTGATTCTGCCCAGCGGCGTCCACAGGCAAAAAATATATGTTCCACGTTCTCGACACTAATGCCATCACATTCACAAATGGGGGAGGTGATCGCATTAATCCTAAAGAGGTGGCTCGCGAAGCGTCCGTGGTTGAATTGGAGCCTAGAGACAAAGGTTGTGATCTTCCTTGAGATTTGGATGCAGTCGTGTCAGTGTGAAAGTGGGATAGTTGGATGTATTTTTCTATAGTATTCACCTTTATGTGTATCTTTTGACCGCCACTCTCTGTTCCATTCTAATCTGGTTTTATTGCGGAATACAGGGGTCAAGTCCGAAGCCGGAATTTGTTTAATTTTCTCACCATTGAGTGCTGCTGCCTTAGCTAGTTGGTCAGCTACTTCGGTGCCTCTTATTTCTGCGTGACCTTTGGCCCATATGAATGTCACTTCCGATTCTTTATCTCTGAGTCTTGCTACTAGCTGTACAATCTCAGATATCAGCTAGCTTCTACCGTTGTCCGCCACCAGGTTAGATAACCTCAGTAAAGCGGATCTAGAATCTGATTTGATGATTAGTCTGTTCGTCTGCAAATGTAGGCCGTATTCTAGGGCTTTTAAATGGCTTGTAATCCGGCGGTATAGATCGATGCCTCTTCCGGGAGTTGATATAGGCCCCGCTTTTCGTTAGCAGGATCTGCGAAAGCACAACCCACACGATTTTCAGATTTAGAGCCGTCTGTATATAAGCATATGGGGCTATCTGCCAGCTTTGTAATGCGGTCCTTTAAGATTTTTTTCATTGTGATTACCTTCCGCTGTAATTTTGTGTCTAGGATAATGTCTAGTCTCGTTTTGGCTCCCGAAAGTCTGTGCAGATGTACCGGAAGGAGGCGTGATCTATAGATTATGTTGCTATATTTTTTTAACTTCCCGGAAGGCGGTTGTTAGAGTAGGGGCCGGTTTCTGTTTCCAGTACCTCCGTTCCGTGTATTGCATTGTGAGAGCAGATATTTTTGCAATAAGTTGATCATCCTTTACTTCGAGCAGTCTTAGGATGAACTTCCGCCCCAGAATTGCCCTACGGATGTGTAGGGGTGGTTCTAAGCATTCCACCAGCAGTGCGTTTGTCGGGGTAGATGTCATGGCTCCGGTGCATAGTCTAAGTGGGCGATACTGGCATCTGTCGATGTCGGTTAGTAGCGATTTAGAAGCAGAGCCAAAAAACATGTTGCCATAGTCGAGATGAGGGCGCACGAGGGCTCGGTATAGCATTAGTGTAATCTTCCTGTCTGCACCCCAAGCTTTACCTGTCACTGCTCGTATGATGTTGTTTGCCGCTTCGCTCTTCTTCAGTATGTGCCGAATGTGACCTGACCAAGTCAGGTTAGGGTCCAACCTTAAGCCAAGGTATGTAACTATTTTTTCACTGGGAAGTTAAAAGGCCCCAGAGAAATATTTGTCATCTGGGGGAGTCTGTGTCGTGTAATAACAATGACGGATGACTTTTCAGGGGAGAGATCAAGGCCGTTGTGCATCATCCAAGCTGCCAGCCTGTTAGTGGTTACACTTAAAGCTCTTTTGCAGGCCTGCAGTGATAAGAAGCTTGTATAGATGCATACATCATCCACATACTGAAGTATCTTTACGTTCGCCATTATGTTCTCGTGCAGGTCGCTGGAATAAATATTAAAGAGTAGTGGAGACAGGATCGAGCCCTGAGGTAGACCTATGGATGTCAGTCTTGGTCCATACGTCTTGTTCCCCTCACGTATGACCACTATTCTATTCTCGAGTAGAGCAATTAGGCTGTCTATGAATCTGTCCGGGATCTTCATTCCCCTCAATTTGTCAGCCAGGATAGGAAGAACTACATTGTCGTATGCTTTTGTAAGGTCGGTGAATAGTGCGGTTAAGTAGTGATTGTTTCCATAACACAGCTGGATATCGGTGACTAGATGAGCCAGGATTTCGTTAGTCCCCTTACCTCTTCGGAAACCTATCTGTAGGTCTGGCAATAGGCGGTTATGTTCAATGTACCATTCCTATCTTTCTTTTATCATTCGCTCCAGGGTTTACAGGGAGCACGATAGTAAGGAAATTGGGCGGAATGACGAGCTTTCTACGGGGTCCTTGTTTGCTTTTAGTATTGGTACTACCCTTATTGTTTTGAGGGACGGTATGTAGGTTCTAGATGTCCATATGTTAGTCATTATTTTTAGATAGATCACTTTGCTGTTTTCGGGTAAGTTGCTCAGCATGGCGTAGTGAATTTGATCTGGGCCCGGGCAGGAGTTTTTTGTTTTAGTAAATGTATTTTCTAGCTCCTCGAGAGTAAATGGTTGTAGGAGAGGGTGGCTCGTATTACTATACCGGGAGGGAGCGGGTTCTACACTACACCAGTCCGGGGTCTGAGACTTAAGGAGGTTCATGGCGGCGGTCTGTGGGATTTGAGTGTGATGGATGGTTGACCTGTACCGAACTGCTCTAATCTGTCTCCATACCACTGTCGGAGGGGTTTTTGAGTTTAATGAGTTGCAAAAATTTACCCAGTTTTCTCTCTTCTTCTTCTTCTTTAGCAATCTTTTTGTAATTGCTTGTGTCTTATTGAGGAGAATGAAGTTGGATTCGGTGGGTTGTTTCTTGTATCGCGTCAATGCTAGTCTCCTGTCTCTTATGGCTTGGTTACATTCCTCGTCCCACCACCTGCAATAGGTTCTCCTTTGTGGGCGTCTTGTCTTGGATTCCGAAATGGTTGCTGCAGCCGTTTCTTCCACTATTGTCACAAATTTCGAATAGTCCTTTTTGTTGTCCCCTGTCAGTTGAATGTTTTTGAATTTCTCTGTAGCTATCTCTTTATATTGGTACCAGTTGGCTTTTTTTATGTTCCATCTGTAAGTAGGTGTTAGCGCCTGGTTGTCTTCTATCTGCGCTGGTGTTAACATCAAGATAGGGTAGTGATCAGAGCCCGACGGGTCTGATGCTATTTTCCATTCGAAGTAAAATGCACACTCTGGGGAAATGAGAGTAATATCCACAACTGATTTTCTTCCTAAAGGTCGTTGTAATCTTGTCTCAGAGCCGTCATTAAATATGACTAGTTTCAGTTCGTCTATGAGTTCGGTAAGTACATTTCCCTGGAGAGGAAAGAGATCCAGAGGGAGACCAAGGATATCGTGGAAGGTTCTATATAAGAAGGACCTCATGAATCTAGACTCGAAGAGGACGCTGTAGACTGGGAAAGGTGGAGGAAACTCAAGGCAGCCGACCCCTAATATTGGGAAAAGGTGGTGGGGAAGATGATCTTCAGGTCTACATCTCCTTAGGAGAATTGGCTGCAGTAATCAGGAATTATGTGCTGGCAATTTACTCGGCTGTCAACAATTGAAATCCTTCAGACGGTGGGTAATCTGACATGGTACAGCCGTACGAATTGTTTACGTCAAAATATATGATAAATTTATTGGGTGTTTCATGGTTGTTCTCTGACATGTACCAGTTGTTTTCCTTTGTAAACCAATGGACAAACTGGCAAACACCGCCATGAATTCCATGCTCGAAAAGAAGTAGCATGTAGAAACCTATCAGAAGGTCCAGTTCGCCACATGTGCTCCTTAGCATAACCTGCCAAGAAAGGCCAGAGTCCTGGGAAATAGTGGGTGAGGTCCATGATATATTTCCTAAAGCAGACAGCCCTAATTTTTCAAACATATCTTTGACTTGAATATGAAAGTTCGATTTTGGTGGTAGCATGGTCTTGGAGCATTTCTGCGACGCATCCATATACTAATAGGGAAAGACTGCTTTTCGCTTAGAACCTCTCGGCGTCTGTGAAATACGCATGAATTATACGAATATCATCGTCTTCAAGGGTCACAACCAGCTTGTCTAATTAGGTCTATGTAGAATGATATCCGTCTAGAAATATTAACGAAATTGAAGTATTTCAACCTTCTTTGAAAACAAAGTGTAATGTTCAGTGTTGATGGGTAGGACACTTATTCCATCGCTGTAAGGTTTGATAAAGCCGTTACAATAAAATTCTTTCATACCTAAACTAGTAAAAAATGTTTTAGTTTTATACTATAAATTGTCGTTATGTACAGACCCGCGAAATTCACCTATAATATGACAGTAATCGCCGCTCAATGTCACGCTCGCAAATGTGACATACCGTAGCACTATTAAAATGTGTCCTATGCTCATTTGTTATTACAAGAGGAATACATTCCTTGTAAATTTTATCAACGTCTCGGGTCATTTAGACGAGCTCATCTTCAAGCCATTTCTCAAGGTCTTTCCCCGTGACGGAGTTGAATTGAGACTGGTGACAAAAATGGTCATATGCTCAAAAAACAGTGTGCCGCAGCAAACGGGATGAGTTTCTGAACATCGGTCGTGCAAGAGGCGTTAGTATTGTGCTTGCATCTATGATTTGTTTGTAACAAACTTTCAAAATCCGCGTAAACGATGAATGGTACGCGTTATTGACGTACAAAAACCGTGAACGTCAAGGTCTTGTCATCGTCGCTGGGTAGGTCACCATTGACTTCATTCAACCTTGAGCAGTCAATCTCATGGCGTTCCAAGGGATCTTTGCGACAAAAATATTGCAGATATCTATCACGTATGTACCGAACACCATTATAAAGAATACTAACAGAATCCAGGAGTAATGAAATTTTCCATTACCGTCTGTAATCATTAACATGTTTTATGTGGTTTCCCACGTTTGTCTGAAATGTAATGGAGGGAACAAAGAGCTTTAACCTCATTCAGGCTGAAAACATTTACTGAATAACCAGGATTTCGCCTCTCAAATTCGGAAGTATCTTCTAATTTCACGGGAAACTCAATACCTGAGAAATATAGAGATTATTTAGAGCGTACTTTCTATTGTATACTAACTCTTTCTGGGTGATTATATTTCGCGTTTATGTGAAAAGCAGGATTCGCCCATAGAAAGCAGAGTTTGTCAGTGTTTTTGACATTGACGACATCCAGCTTTCTACTGATTTCAAGAGGCAGATCAACATACAAAGACTGCGGGGTAAAAGGTTTGAATTTAGCAATTATGCTAGCCGGGGCTTTGAAAACGTCAAGCTCTTGAAAAAAATACACTAAAATTATTCATGAGGTCTCCACATAGACTTCATACCAATCTGCCAAGGAAGTCTTTGTTTTAACTTCGCGTAATTTAGTTAAAAAATCATACTCAGACGATTTCAAATTTAGAGTCCTGAATTTTAAAATCTTAACTAACCTAACATGTATGGTCGGGGTGGACATGCTATTGACAATTCCACGGATATTTTTCTCCTAAGAGACTGCACCAAAATTGATAAATTTTAATTTATTTGCTCTTGATGGAATTTTGAATAGTACTGGAGTACAAACTATTGAAGAAATGTACTTATCCTCGTTTAAAGTTTTATAGTATGTCAGCCAGTTCATCTGACATAGATAAGGCCGCGGACGTCGATCATCGTGGCAACGCCAACCGGGACGGAGTGGAGGCGAACGGCAGGTGACTGCTATTGCCCCATGAAGGTGGCACGGTAATGGATTGAAGTAGTCCACGACTCAGATAGGCGACATTTCTCCGTGAATAGTATACGGTAATGGCTGACAATGGTCTGTGACTTGTAAAGATGAAATTGCCCCATCCAGGTAGTCCGCGACTTGTAGAGACGTCATTGTCCCATGCAGATGACATAACGGATGACGGTAGCCTGCGACTTAGAGAGACGGCGTTGCCCCATGCAGGTGGTACAGCAGTGGACGACGGTAGTCCGTGACTTGTAGAGGCGTCTTTGCACCCCGCCAGTAGACCGCGACTTGTAGGGGCGACATTGCTCCATGCTAGTAGTACAGTAATTGTTGACGTATGTGCCAGTTGTCCGCGATTTTGGACTCAACGGCATCCGTGTAGACGGCCAGCTGGACGTTCCAGGACCTCCAAATAGCCAAATAGGACCAGTGGTAGCGGCGACGGGCATGGGATTCTTCCTCAGTAAATAGTGAAGTGCATACAATTCCCATTTTGACATAAAGTCCTCGTCGCTCTTTTTCCGCCGTTTCCCGTCTCAAGACTCGTCCAGCAGCTGGTACATATAATAATCAGATTCATGTAAGAAAGGATAATTTATTATTTTATACATAAGTATATACACCTCATTTAACGACTAATTTTAATTAATAAAATGCATACCAATGTCCAATCCTTCAAAAAGGTCAGCAGAATTATGCGAAGACATCTTTGCAGCGAGATATTTAGTTGGTGAAGAACAGCGAGCAAGCGAATGGACTGGGAATGGTGGAGTGGTTGGGTGGAAACCGGTTTCCGGTGTGGAGGGGGGAAAGTGCAGGTGACGGAAGCCAGCAGTACACCTGCAGGCTATAAATAAAAGTGACAGGAGTCGGCAATAAAAAATAATGACATGGATGGTGGCCTTATTACCACATAAATAGCATGGGTCCCAGACTGGCCAGTAAATAATGTCCCGGGTAGGAGAGGACAATTTTGGGAAGTCGGCAGGTAGTAAATAAAAGTGGCAGGGGTCAGCAATAAAAAGTAATGGCCTAGAAGGTCGCCTAATTAGGCTGTGACAAACATGCAAGCCCACCTGGGTAATTAACATAAAAAATGGCTTATATCGGCAAAAAAATGGAATGGCTATTTAAATCACGACAGCAGGGTCGGCAATAAAAATTAATGACCCCTAATGCGACAGCAAGGGAATAAAAACTGTTTAGAAACTCTTCTTAGCCTCCTACTACAGACTTAGCGTAAAGTGACCAGATTTTAACATTGGTAAAGCGGGACACCATTGACCGAGGGGGGGGGGGAGGGTGTTATTGATTAAAAAGGATTAAATATAGTCTTCGCGGGTTTTCCGCCGTATGTTGTTGAAGAGAGACAACAACGAGCTTTCGGCGGCTGGCTCTTCAGGTTAGATGTGTGCTGCAGGGAGTACCAGCGCTGCACTGACAGTGTCTGGCCACGGCAACAATCTCCTAGGTTACATTGTCCCTAGAGTGCAGGGAAGTTTTTGCGCCTAGCGCATCTCCTTCCAAGTCATGCAAGGTTGTCATCAGTGTAGGGCTAGCATAATTCGACTTGCCAGGTCTATTTTGTTTACATAAGTTTAATTTGAAGTAGCATCATTACCAGTTTTACTGTCCATTTACCAGTTTTACTGGCCATCTAGTGTTTATATTGTATTGGACGTGGGTACCCAGTTGTTTTATTAATGGGTTATCATGATTAGGGCACTGCATATATAACTTCTTTGCAGTGGTTCGAAAGCGTTCGAGTAAAGTTGGAAGTCCACGGTTTTGAACTGTTTGAAGTAGTTTTATGTTTGAGGGAGCGGCGTTGCCCCAAACTGGTGATGCGTATTCGAGAATTGGTCTGATAGTTGCAGTATATAAGGTAACTGCGGTGTTTGGGTGTAGAGGAGATTTTGGATTTAACACCGGATAAAGCTGCCTCATCCTGTTCATGGCTTTGGTCCGAATGTTTTTTATGTGGGTTTTCCAAGTTAGCCGCTTGTCAATCGTGACGCCTAGGTAGAGACCTGTGGGTGACCATTTGATACCTTCGCCGAAGAGTTTTACTGATTGAAGAGGAGGTATGGATCTTCTGGTCACCATGACTGCTTGGCTTTTTGCCGCATTAAAAGCCAAGCGCCATTTCTTTGCCCACTTCTCTATATTGTTGCAGCCCCTTTGCAGTTTTGTGACGACGTGGGTTGCTCTGATGCTCTTTGTGAAGAGGGAGGTATCGTCAGCATATAAACCAGTTTCAATTTGGTCAGTTTTTGGTATACTGGCCGTGTATAAGTTATATAACACAGGTCCAATGACGGAGCCTTGTGGTACCCCGGCTTTTATGTTCTTGACTGAGGAGATGGCGTCTTCAGTGGTGACACGAAAGGTTCGGTCAGCCAGGTAGTTGCGAATGAGGCGTACATGTGGTAGCAGCAGCGCATGAAATTTCTGCTAATTCCTTTTGTGGGATTAGCTGTACATGGGTAGAGGTGCCTGTCACTCTTGCTGTGACATCTGCCCCTTTTTCTTACAGTTTGGTTCTTATAACTAATAACAATTTTGGGTTTAACATGACATCTATGCAAAGGTAATAACATCTTAACATTTTTAGTATTTCATTACGTTTTTTTTTTTTTAAATATATACATTTCTTTTACTACTCTTATTATCATTTGTATAGTATATATATTTTTTTTAAAAAAAACATATATACGTATATATATATATCTTTTAGTGTTTTTTTTTTTTTTTTTTTTTTTTTTTTTTTTTTTTTGCACACATGGTGTTTCTTTCTGATATTTAGTAATACGACTAGTACATTACAGAGCCATATCTGGAAATTACATACTGTACCACAATTTTCCCAATATCAGTAATATCCAGAAAAATTTACAGTCTAACACAGAAACAATAAATCCTCACAGACTGAAACAGAAAACGGAAACTATGGCATGGAATTCCAAACATAATAGACTACGTTTGAAACAAAAACATAGAACAATAACACTAACACAAAATTCTAAATATTACAGACTACATAAAAAAAAAAACACTGAAATAGTAAGACTAAATTACAAACCATACAGACTAACATAGCAATAGGCGCAGAAACAATAACACGAAATCATAAAACTAGCAGACTAACACAGAAACAAAACATGGAGAATAACACAAACTAATAAACATAACAGACTACCTTATTACATTCACAGACACTTAGGTGGGACTTGCTTCACTCACTCGCTTGCACTGGCACTATCCGGGGTCGAATATCGACTTCGGCCTCTTGTAGCGCTGTCCCTCCGTCTCATAATCACCCAGCTGGTTGATCAGAGGATTCCTACACTCTGCCGCCTTGGCGAAAAACTTCTCGGCCATGGCTGTCATCCTTGCCCTGAGCGTGGGGACCTGTGCCAGCTGGTGGAGGTCCGCAGTCGGGAACCTGGGTGTGAGGTGGAGAGCCCTCTTCAGCGCCCGGTTCTGCATCACCTGCAGCCTCTTCATGTGTGACTCTGCGGCATATGCCCACACTGGGCAGGCATAATCGATGACCGGCCGTATGAGCGCCTGGTACACTCGGATGCCGCAGCGTGGTGGCAGAGAAGAGTTGGCATTCAGGATTGGGTACAGAGCACCCAATCGCTGATTTACCCTGCTCCTCACCTCCTCGACGTGATTCTTCCACGTCAGTCTGCGGTCTAAGGTGAGGCCGAGGTAGCGCACAGTATTCTGCTGCCGTATCTGTTCACCGAACAGTTGCAGGGACAGTCCTGCTGGCTGCCCTCTTCTACTGAAAATGATCAACTGTGACTTGTTGGCGTTGATCTTTATACGCCACAGAGTGGCCCATTGCTCCAGTTGGTCCAAAGCTGCCTGAAGACGTCGCAGGATGAGCTGCAGACACCAGGACGAAGTGAAATACGCGGTGTCGTCGGCGTAATAGGCTGACATGACAGCGATCGGCCTGGGGATGTCTGACGTGTAAATGACAAACAGCACCGGCCCCAGTACCGAGCCCTGCGGGACTCCTGCGCGTATTGACCTCCTCGTAGAACAGGAGTTCTCTACCTTCACCCTGAACTTCCTGTTCTTGAGGTAACTACGCAGTAGCCGGACATATGCTCTTGGTATTCCAGCTCGTTGCAGCTTATACAACAGTCCCTCGTGCCAGGCGGTATCAAACGCCTTGGCGACGTCGAGGAGCACTAGGCCGCAGTATCGGCGCCGGTTGAAGGCGTCGGTGGCCTCTTCGACGACCCGCATTAGCTGGTGTGTCGTGGAGTGCTCCGGCCGGAATCCAAACTGCTCGTCCGGGATGCGCTGCAGTCTCACGACGTGGACCATCAGTCGTCGTAACAACAGCCGCTCGAACGTCTTGGACACCGCTGACAACAGGGAGACGGGTCGGTAGTTTTGTGGAAAGGTGTGATCCTTCCCCGCCTTAGGCAGGGCCACTATTTCCGCCTCTTTCCAGCCCGACGGGAATTTTTTCGTCCGAAGGATGGAGTTAAAAATCTGCACCAGTCTTTGCATCGCAGCCGGTGGTAGATGCCTCAAGATAAGGTTGTTGACGCCGTCGTTGCCTGGCGCCTTGTTGGGTAGTGTCTTACTTAGGGTCTCCTGCAACTCCCTCTCGTCGACTTCGGCGATCTCCTCGTCTTGTTCATCTACGTGGGCCAGGTACTGGTGCAAATGGTGGTGCACATGTTCGATGTGATCATCGTCGTATGGCTCAGCTACGGGCCGGAAGTTATCCTCGAAGACGTCCGCCAGGGCGTTGGCTTTGTCCTCTGTTGTGTATGCGAGCCCTTGCATGCAATGGAGGACTGGAGTGCGTCTCCTCACCCTGATGAACTTCCTGGTTTGATGCCAGGCAGTTCCGTCTTCTATCCGCAGCTGAGCCACACGGTTGTCCCACTGGCTGTTGCGGTGCTTCTCCAGCTGTGCTTTAACTTCCCGCTGCAGCCGGTTCAGCAACGACTTGTATACGCGGTCCCTCGTTTGTTGCCAACTCTTCCTCACGCGGTTCTTCTCCCGTATGAGGTCGAGTAGTTCTTGGGGGAGCTGCTTGCCTTGTCGCGCCTTCCTCTCTGGAGCGGCCCTTTCTGCAGCATTTAGGGTGGCTGCTGTCCACCGCTGAACTTCCTCGTCTACGTGTTGGATGTTGTAACGTAGCTGTTCCTCCATCATCGGCTGCAGCTGTTCCTTGAACTGATCCCAGTTGGCGCGCCAGTAGTTCCTGCCACCCGTGTTCCTCTCTCCTGTCCCATGTCCCAATCTGCTAGTACTGGGTTATGGTCCGAGGAGAGCTGTGGGACTGACTGCAGGAATGGTCTGGCTGGGATACCCCGCGTTACATAGACGTCCAGTACGTCGGCTCTGTAGCGCTCCGCCGCAGGGAAGTAGGTCGGCTTCTCCGGCGCCCAGACCGCGAAGCCCCTCCTCTGTGCTTCTCTCTGTAGCACGTTACCACTGGCGTTAGTGACTCGGCTATGCCAGTCCCGGTTTTTGGCATTTAGGTCTCCGCCGACGATGAAGCTTCCCGGGATGGTGCTCAGGCCGCCACATCCGCTGCCGAGAGTGTCCCAGCTGGAATAGGTACACGATGTGGGGTTCGAAGAGAAGGCGCAACAGCTGTAGAGTGTCAGCAACAGGAACCTTGCCTCGAGACCACCCAGACTCTATGGCCTCCCCAAGATACACAAGGCAGACGTCCCTCTACAGCCTATTGTAAGCGCCATAGGTAGTCCAACATACACTGTGACCAAGTACCTGACGGGAATGCTCAACCCGTTTGTGGGGAAATGCCCCCACCACGTGAAGAACTCGGCACAGTTCGTGGACACCCTTCGAGAGTTTCGGCTTTCTGACACTGACATCATGGTTAGTTTTGATGTCGTCTCCTTGTTTACCAAGGTTCCTGTTGCTGACACTCTACAGTAGTTGCGCCGTCTCTTCGAACCCCACATCGTGGACCTATTCCAGCTGGTCCTGACTTCCACATACTTCACCTATGGTGGGAGTTTCTATGAACAGATAGAAGGCGTAGCAATGGGGTCACAATTGTCGCCGGTGGTCGCCGATCTATTCATGGAAGAATTCGAAGATAAGGCGATCGAAAGTTTCAGCCTTAAGCCGACTTGCTTCTATCGCTATGTGGACGACACTTTCGTTATCTGGCCACATGGCATTCACAGTCTTTACGAATTCCAAGAACATCTGAACGGAATTCACCCAAACATCCAGTTCACGATGGAGCTGGAGAAGGATGGCAGCCTGCCCTTCTTGGACATCTTGATTCGACGGAGGCCAGATGGAAGCCTTTCACATAGTGTGTACCGAAAACCTACACACACAGACCGCTATTTACACGCTACGAGCTTCCACCACCCAGCACAGAAGACCACAGTGCTGCAGACGTTGGTGCACAGGGTCAGGAATATTTCCGACGCGGAATCCCTGCCGTCTGAGCTTGAACATCTTCGCAATACTTTCAGGAGGAATGGTTATTCCGAACGTGCAATAGAGCGGTCGATTAGAAGAAAGGCACACAAACGCCCTGTTGACCCAGATGCTCAGCCCGAAGCCCTGGCAACATCTCGGGAAAAATAGGCAGGATTTTGGCTCGGTATGGAATCAAGAGCGTATTTCGTCCGCCTCCCAAGATTCGGGACTACCTCCGGCCTGTGAAGGATGACTTCGGTTTGACGACTCCAGGTGTTTATAGCATACCTTGCCAGTGCGGCAAGAATTACATTGGTCAGACGATCCGGACCAACAAGGCTCGGGTGGCAGAACATGAACGCAACATCCGCATGTTCCAGATAGATAAATCTGCGGACGCCCAGCATGTTATTGAAAACGGCCACAAGATGGACTTCGGCAATGTAAAGGTGCTGGCCAAGTGTTCCTTATATTGGGAGTCAGTCATCAAGGAAGCGATAGAAATACGGCTGAACAACAACACAGTCAACAGGGACACGGGCTTATGGCTCAGTGATGCGTGGAAGCCGGCTCTGTCCCTTCTGAAACATTCACCCTGCAAACAGAGAGGTGGGCGGGCGCCGACGGGAAGTGTTTACGGCCCACCGGGGTTGGCTGGGACCGACGCCCCACCAGCCAATCAACGACGAGCGCAAGACGGCAGCCGCGGGACGGAGCTAGGGGAGGGGAGAGGCCAGGCCTTATAAGGGCGCGCGGAGGCCAGACACTGTCCGTGCAGCGCTGGTACTCCGTGCAGCACACATCTAACCTAAAGAGCCAGCCGCCGAAAGCTCGTTGTTGTCTCTCTTCAACAACATACGGCGGAAAACCCCTCGAAGACTATATTTCATCGATACGCCGTGAAAGCCTTCGTTCTCACATAAAAAGGATTAAAAAACTGGTCTATATGGAACAACAAAAAATTTTACTGAACGCAAAAATAGTATTGTAATTTTTTTTAATTTCAACATAAGTAAACTTACAAATATAATATTTTAAAAAATTATGTATATTATTATTTTATTCTTTGGCATATTTCTCATCTGAGTGAATTTATTTCCGTAGATTGTAGTCATCGTCCAAAAGCGCATGAAATTTTTCACAAAACTTTGTTAAATTATATTTCACACATAATATGGCTTTCAAAGTCTCAGCACTTAATTGGGACTTTTCTGATGTCCACACATCATTTACCGTAGAAAAAACGCGTTTAGTCGCAGCATTAGTTCCTAGTAAGGACACCCTGTATTCTACAATTTTTAGTGCATTATTGTTTGGAACATGGTTAATCTCAAAATGATGAAATATTTCAAACCATTTGTTCTCTATTGTGACTTTTGCTGAAGAGCTTGATTTAACCTTTTCCTTGTCAATATATTTTTTTAACAATAATACTTCATTAAAAAGATCATTTTCGGATATATTATACTACTATACAGAAACTTTTGAGTAATATGATCGAATGATTTTTGCACATCATTCCAATTAAGTTCTTGTTTTAATGTAACCCAATGAAAATGTTGAATATCATCATAATGTACCGTCCATTCTTCTAAATAATTTATTCAGTTGCTGTAGAACTTTTTAACTTGATTCATGATATCTGCATGATTTATTGCACCTTGCACCTTGCTTATACTATTAAGGATAGTTAAAGAAAGAAAAATATTTACTAACCGCTCCTGACACTGAAATTTTAAATTGTTAACTTCATTTGCTACTTCGGTTGCCGAAATTTTGTCACCTTCAATAAGTTTTTTTACTTTTTGAAAAAGCGTTGCTTGTTTGTGTACAAACAATAGCCGAATTTTTGAAGATTCTTTTTTTTTTTTAAATTCTTCTAAAATTCTGGGACATTTATCATGTAATAGAAAGTAGGATTCCAAAGGATCGTACTTTTTCTTAATTCATTCAACAGCTAGAAAAAGAGCTAACCAGCGCGTTTTACTGTATCAGAATATTTTCTGGTATTCGACTTCCGCAGTTTCACTAAATTCTTTAAACATTCCAACGCGCACAGTGTATATATAGAAATCATATATATTATTTCTATAAGGTTTTTTTTTTGTCACAAGCCATTATCTTCCTTCATACCTAACCGAAATCAATGAATGAGGTGTCATATTAAAGCTTATGGTGTCCATCTTGTTCACATCATATTTTAAGAAAGGATTTTTTTTTCAGAATTCGACCCTTAAAGGGCGAAAATGTCAGCATTTCTAAAATGCTGTTTTTTTGTATCATGAGCCTTTTTCTCCCTGGATACCTAAAAAATCGTTAAATGAAGTACCATTTTAAAGATTAAGATCTCTGCTTTAGTGACATTATATATTAAGACAGGAATTTTTCGGAATGAGGCCTTAAAAGGGCAAAATTATTAATATTTCTACAACGCGCTTTTGTGTTACGAGCCATTTATCTCCCTTCATACTAAAACGAAATCAATGAATGAGGTGTCGTTTTAAAGATTAAGGTCTCTGCTGTGGTCACATTATATTCTAACAAAGGAATTTTTTTGTAATTCAACCTTTAAAGGGCAAAAATATCAGTATTTCCAAAATGCGTTTTTTGTGTCACGAGCCATTTAACTCCCTGTTTACCTGACCGAAATCCAAAATTGAAGAAGTGTTATGAAGAGTATTGTCTTCGCTTTGGTGAAATCGTACATTAAGAAATAATTTTCTGGAATTCAACCTTTAAAGGGAAAATGTATCAATTGTTCTACAACGCTTTTGTGTCACGAGCCATTTATCTCCATTAATATCTAACCGAAATAGATAACTGAGGTATCATTCTAAAGACAAGGCCTCCGCTGTGGTAACATTATATTTTAAGAAAAGAATTTTTCTGAATTTAACCCTTAATGGGCAAATATATCAGTATTTTTAAAAATGCTTTTTTTTGTGTCTCGAGTCATTTATCTCCCTTGATAATTAAACAAAATTGATAAACAAGGATGCATTTTAAAGACCGAGGTCTTTGTAAGGTCTGCGGTTTCCCTACACCATATTTTAAGAAAGAAATTTACCCTTAAAGGGGAAAAAATATTAATATTTCTACAACGCATTTTTCTGTCACGAGCCATTTATCTTCACTGATAACTAACCGAAATCGATAAATGAAGTATCATTTTAAAGATTAATGTATCGCTTTTGAGGCAGTTAAGTCCGAACATCGGTACGGTTTGTATTCGCACCCCCAGCTCTGGTGATGGGCGTTTAAATCCGCCATTATTAATATGGGGGGTGGTAGTTGGAGCAGGATCTATCGGATTTCTCGTTTTGTAAGGCGAGCATGTGGAGGCTTATAGCATACTAATACGGTCATTTTCCCGAAATCGAAATTAATGTTAGCTGCGCATGCTTGAATGGCTGAGTCACGTATGTTTAATTTTATTTCTTTGTACTGTAGGATTTCTTTTACCAGTAAGGCTACGCCGCCGTACCCGTCCTCCCGGTCTGCCCGGATAATGTTATATCCTAGTTTCAAAAAGTTGGATGTTGGTTTTAACCATGTCTCTATTAGACCTGCAATCGAGATGTTGTGCTCATATAAGAGGTGGAACAGGTTTTCCCTTTTTGAGTGGATGGACCGAATATTCCACTGCAGCCTCTGCAGGATTTTATTGACCTTGGCCATAAGGGGGGATATCTATCGAGCCGCTGATCAATTTGGTAATGTTTTCCCTTGTTGCCTCTCTTGGTATTGAGCTCTCACCAGGTTGAATTTTCTGTACCAAGGTAATAATGAAGTTAAGTATTGTGTCAATTAGATAGTCCCTGCCCATCAGGGTTGGGAGGCGATTACAGAGTTAAATCTGTTACTTGATAATGGTTCTACTGTTCTTTGGTTCGGTATTAGGTATTGTTGGTAACCCTTCCAGCTGTCACTATGCTTCGGTATAGGTGTCTGTTGAGGACGGACACTTCTGTGGTAGCTTCCGGATGTAGTCCTGGAGTCTCGTCTACGTGGTTCTGTATTTGTGCTTTGATATAGCTTAGGGGGATTAGGTTGCGCTTCTATGCTCTGAGGCTGCAGGGGTGTCCCCTGGTTGTTGGGTAATGTCGGAAATTGGGACATGTCTCTGGTGTCGGAGCTGCCGCGGCCCTAACGTGTAACGAGACGCGCTGTCGCCACGTTGCAAGGTGCATTTTTTTTTATTATATACGTCATAATGTTAAAGTAATTTACATAAATCTTGGGCGACCACCTAAATAGATTTTTGATGTAATTTTATAAAGTACGCAAGATTCCAAGTGAGGACTATAATGAAATGGTGAACATACAGTTGATCTTGGTAAAGCAAATATTAAAGAATTATTGAGCTATGTAGGCTTGAAGCTAATCGTGGTCTTCCCGAACCATGGCGACAGGACGTCGCGGATCTGGGGTTTTGCCGGACCACACATTCTGCTCCCTGGGGATGGGTGGTCAACAGGGTCACTCACCTGGCGGGAAATGCCTGCCACCCGACACCCGAATGTGCTCTAACCCCGGCGAACTTAGCCGAATATGTCCGACCTCTGTGATATGAGCTGGGCAAATCAGATATCGGGGATATCACTTGACATTTGGTGCCGACCTGTAGATCCAATCCAAATGGGCGTAGAACTTAAAATCCTGGGAATTTCTGTTAGATGTGAGCTTCGAGACTACAAGGGGCGGAGCGAGAAGTTTCCTCGCGAGAGAGAAGAGCGACGAAATTCAATTCGATCTTTGAGTGCATGCTATGCGAGTCTAGTCTGAGGTTGACTTGGAAAGTTGACTTCTTTCGCCAACTGCTGTTATACGACTTCTGGCTGCCGGCTTGATGGGGCAAGCTTATCACGGTAATACAGCCGGTAATGCGATGACGCGCATTGTCAGACCAGAGATGCCTGTAGCTGCCTTGTGAGATAGTCTCACATACCGTGGGTCCGCTCCAATCACCGCAGACATCAGACGCAGAACTACAATGGTAACTTATTACGACCAAGCCATCTGATTGTGCATTCCGTGAAACAGAACCCTTAAACGACTTTGAGAGGATACATCCATGTTCTAACTTTGTAAATGAAAAACCCCGGAGCTAGCGGCATAATTTGCCAGAACTAGTTATTTTCGAATGATATATTGTTCATTCCTGGCACCCATGATTTTCTTGTTAACTGTAAAGTCACAGTATTATGATACCTTTGTCTAAGATCGTAATAACTTGTAATTTTCATTGTTTCCAAATGTCATTATTTCTTGCATTTTAATTCTGAGATATATTTAAAAGTAAATATACAATTGTTTGCTTACTCATGACGGCTAATTGTATCTCTGAGCGTTGCTTTTATGATTTTGCCAATTTGTGTTAATATTAACGGTAAATTCGCTCAGACTTGTAATCGCCAATGATAAGAAAATAAATGTCATATTATGACAATTTTCCTAAATTCCAACTAAAATCGAGATTCTTGCAAAATTAATAAATTTTCACTCCTTCATAAAAATTAAAAATCCCCTTTTATTAATCATAAAGGTATGAAAGATAATTGTAACGTAGTTTGCCCACTAAGGCACCCACTACAAACGTAGTGACTGTTGTCAAATGAGGCCAGTGCCTCCCGGTAACTAATTTCTTGAAAAGCCATCCTACTTTTTATGGCTTTCTGTTTCATAAATTCCGGGCATGTTTTATCAATTGCCGAATGGGGGCCTGCGCAATGCAGACAGACGGGTTGAGAGGGGTTTGAGCAATTATTGCAATCGTGTGAGCCGCCGCAAAGCTTACAGAGCGTTTGGCTGCGGCATTGTTTGCTGTTGTGACCATAGCGAAAACAGTTAAAACACTGAAGAACCGATTGTCCATATGGTTCTACCGGGCAGCGGACACCATGGATTTTAACATTCCCAGGCCTTCTCTGGGACTTAAATGTAATGGCACAAACCGGCAAGGCTTTCTTTGTAGTCAAACCGTTTTCGGTCGTGTTTTTGTAAAACCTTCTTATTGTAATGACTTTAACTGGACTACAAATGACTGCTAAAATCTCCTCTTCTGGTAGCGACGTCTCTATGTTCCTGATTATTCCTTGTCTAGTAACTAGGTGGCTCGGGATATATGCTTCCAGATTGTGTCTAGGAAAAACGTTGCTTTTCACTAGATCATTAGCTGCCGCCGCTGTAGATAGTTCTATTTTAATCCGATTCTGGCCCGAGGGGAAAATGTTAGTAATACTGCTATAATAGTTTCCACTTTCCGACCTGAGTAACATCCCTAGCGATATTGGGTGCAATCTACCCACATTTTTATCAAGGCTTTCAACTATGATAACAAACGGACCGTTGTCATACATCTCGTAGCTATTGCTGCCAAGCCTAGCGGGGTTTGATGGGGATGTCACTTTATTTACGCCGTTCTGCGATGTACCCTGTTGTGGGGTTGCGGTTGCATTATCCTCTGCACTGGGTGCCACCGCTGACTGAAGTTTGGAGACGCGTAGAATTTTTGCCGTCTTCCCAACAGGCTGATGGTAGTCTTGATCCCAGCTGGAGCGTTTCGTTGGTCTTGGTTCCTCTACACCAGCGGGTCCCAACCTATGGGTCGCGACCCACTGGTGGGTCGCGGCGTGTCTTTTGGTGGGTCGCGGAACAATCGAGGTTTTTGCCACAAAAATATATCTTTTATTTCATTTATTTAAAAAATATAACACGATATTTTACAAGTGCAATATTCATGAAAGCTATTAGCTTAAATTAATACTTTGTGAAAAAAAAAGTTTTCTTAAACAGTCAGCCTGTATTATGCAATAACCTCGTTGTGAGATAGAGCAGCGGCAGCAATCGCGCAATCGTTATGGCAACCCCTGAACACCCCCTTCCCTGCCCCGTTTTAGAGCGGAGATGGTTCGCATACCACCTTCAATTTTAGATTGTCTTGTTTATTCTTGAATCGAAACCAAAGTCTTTGATCGAAACAGTCTTTCTCTGCTTGTTGGAGTGAGTTATTATTTGCGTTTTGTTTTGATTGAGAGTAGTTTAATGTGATTGTGGAAAGTTGGTTGAGGACTGGTTCGCGCCGTAAAAGAGACTATTCAAATGGTGACGAAACTTCAACCTCCGCGTCTGGTAATAATAGGTTTGAAAATGTTACTGAAACACAACCAAGTACGAGTATTTGTAATTACAATGCAGGCAGCGCGAAATCGGGTCTGCAGGTGGTTTCCACCAAAAATCGACTTGGCAGATCAGTTGCATTTTAAGATGCTGATTGAGTTACTTCTAATCATGGAAATTTAGCTGTCTACTTGATGAGGCCTGTGGAGCCGCCTCTCAGTCTATAATATCTTTGTTGTTTTATATATTATTAATTCTTGTTTTTGTTGATATTATATCCATTGTACGAAAATTTGCCTTTTCGTAGGACAGGATAGTAGATAGAGTATCGATGTCATACAACAGTTCTCATTCTGATATTATATAGACTCTGATATTAGGTGGGTCGCGAAATTTTTTTTTACTTAAAAGTGGGTCGTGTACCAATAAAGGTTGGGAACCACTGCTCTACACACATGGGGAACTCGTCGGCTGTTACATTCTCCGTCACTGTTTGTATTGCATTTCTTATCACTGCTGGTAGCTCGTTGTTGTCGTCTGGCTGGGGGCTTGGGTTCGTTGGGTTTCCTGTCCGCGTACCACCTTCACCATAATTCCCACCGTACACGGTGAGATACGGCGCGTCCGCCGCCGGTTTGGTATCGATTTACTTAATCGGTGCTGTGCTTGAATAACTATTACAGTAAATAAACGGAAAATTAAAGTTGGCTGAGCGCACGGTTTGTGAGGGAGTTAGCTTGGCACACTAGGAAGCTTCGCGCACCACGAAAACTGATGTTAAAAGTAAAAAGTTAGCTGTGAGCAAGCAGGGCAGTGCAGCTGTTCGATCCAGAGTCTAGCAAGAAAGTGACGATGTGGTGGCAAGGTCACACTGACTGGCACGTGTTTTCATGCCGTCTTGGGGATACACGTGAGTTTGTGTGGGATTTCTCTTTGCTGGATTGCAATCTGTATATCTTAAAGCCTCTAGAAATAACATGGCATGTAGGTGGTGGATATGTGATCAGTCGTCTTGCTTGAGAACTGTGATTGTAGAGCAATACGGTTGATGCATCCATGACTGAGCAGACCTATTTGAGGTCCACTCTGTTCATCTCTCATAGGAAACAGCTGGGAAAAGAGTTCCTAAAAAAATAGCAATTTTTCCCCACTGATTGATGTGATCGAAAAAAGTAAAAATAAATTATTTTGCAACCTGAAATGCAAGAACACTCACTTATGACAGTACAAGAGAGACCTGAGAGAAGAACAGCCATTGTGGAAAGAGCTAAGAAGATAAGCATTGATGAAACAGCAAATAGTACAGTGAACATCCACAAGCTTCACTCACTGTTTGTACATACACGTGTTAACAACAAAACGAGTCATCACAAATACAATTTGACAAAAGTTACTCAAACTGAAGATGGGCAAAATCAACACCAATTTTTCAAGGATTCATTACAACCAATGAAATACTGCAGAAAAACTTTCTTACCTTGGCAAATTTATTTATTTATTTTATTTATTTATCAATCTTGTTCCATGGATCCCTGCTGAGGAAGTACCTCTGGGATGTGAAACATGTCATTGTTGATACATATACATATAATATGAGTCATATATACATATTTTACAAATACAAGAAATAATAATAAACATACATTTTTGCAACTGAGTTTTGCAAACGTCATAATGAGTACAATTAATTATTTTCTTCAAATTCTTGAATGGAGTAGAAGGAGTTGCCAATAAGATAATCTCTAAGTTTTTGTTTGAATACATCTTTATTATCTGAAAGCTGTTTTATACGATTAGGTAGTTTATTAAACAGATGTATCCCAGAATAATTAACTCCTCTTTGTACTAATGACAGAGATGTTTGTGTTTTATGCTAGTTATTTCTGTTTCTTGTATTGAAACTGTGTACCTGTGAATTAGGTGTAAACAGGTTAAAATTTTCTATGACAAAGCTCATGAGAGAATATATATACTGAGAATACATTGTAAGAATATTGAGTTTCTTAAAGAGTTGTCTGCAAGAGGTTCTTGGTTTTACCCTACACAGAAACCTAATAACTCTTTTCTGTGCTATGAAAACTTTTTTACTTTGTGAAGTTTTTCCCCAAAAAATTATGCCATATGACATTACTGAATGAAAATATTAGGAGTACACCTGTTTCATTAATTCTAGATCTGCTGTTAGAGAAAGTGTTCGTATTGCGAAGGTGGCACTACTTAACTTTGCCAGTAGTGTAGTGATATGATCATGCCAACAGAGTTTCTGATCTATTTTAATACCAAGAAATTTTATACTCTCTGTTTCTAAGATTGTGTTGTTTTTATAGTTTATACATATATCTGGCTGTGCATAGTTTTTTGTTTTAAACCTAATATAATGTGTTTTTTCAAAATTTAATTTTAATGAATTTGCCTTAAACCAATTTGCTACTACTCTAAGTACTTCATTTACATTAAATTCTATAGTACTGTTTGGTGTTTTACGCACAGTCAGGTTAGTGTCATCTGCAAATAAAACACTCTTAACTTTGTCGGATAAATTTCCAGGAAGGTCATTGATGTATAACAGAAAGAGGAGGGGACCTAAGACAGAGCCTTGTGGAATTGCATGTTTTATTTTCTCCCAGTCTGATGAAGCATCTTTACTTATTTTAGAATAAAAAATTGAAACTTTTTGCATTCGGCTTTCAATGTATGATTTAAACCATTTACCTGCGGTCCCCAAAATACCATAGTATTCCATTTTTTTCAAAAGTAATTCATGATTTACACAGTCAAATGCTTTTGCAAGATCACAAAATATTCCTACAGGATTGATTTTATTATTCAGTTCCTCAAATGTGTTATTTAAAAATGAATATATAGCCATTTCTATGGATGATCCTTTTTTGAACCCAAATTGTGAATTAGTGAGGATATTATAGTGTGTAACATGTTTTATTACTCTTCTATACATGACTTTTTCAAAAACCTTTGAGAATGTTGAAAGTAATGAAATTGAACGATAGTTGTCTACACATGTTACTTCTCCTTTTTTAAATAATGGTTTTACAACAGCATATTTTAGTCTATCGGGAAAAACACCTTGTATTAAGGATTCATTACAAATGTGAGCAAGTACATGACTGATACAGTCTGAACATCTTTTCAGTAATTTACTTGAAATATTGTCATAGCTGGAAGAATTTTTAGGTTTTAATTGTTTAATGAGTTTATTTATTTCTGAGACTGTTACTGGTGGCAATTTCATCTCCACAAAGCTATTTGGGAAAGCAGTCTCAAGAAGCCTTAGAGCACTATGTGGGGATTGCTTTTCTATGCCTAATTTATCTACTACTGACGTAAAATGTTTGTTAAATATTTCACAAACTTCCCCTACTTCACTATACACATATCCATTTTGTTCTATTTTTATGTCTTTAGAGTGATTTACAGTTTTTCCTGTTTCAGTCTTTATTATATTCCATATTGTTCTCATTTTATTGTCTGAATTTTCCATTTTCGCCGATATGTACCTGTTCTTGGCCTTCCTTATTACATTTCTTAGTATTTTAGAATAAAGTTTATAGTGAACTTTCAGCGCATAGTTATCTGATTCTCTCATTTTTAAATAAAGGTCCCTCTTTGTTTTACTAGAGATTCTAATACCCTTTGTTATCCATCCCATGCCCAGTTCATTGTTTGGAGTGTTGAGAATTTTCCTTTCTTTGAAACTACCTTCAAAAAGTGTTAGAAATATATTCAGAAAGGAATCAAATTTCGCATTAACACCCTGCGCATTATATACTTCTAACCAGTTTTCATTGTTTAAGGTATCTATGAAGTGTTTTATATTATTTTCACTAATATTTCTTCTATAAACCCAGCTTTTCTTTATCTGTTTAACAGTGTTCCTGGACTCGATACATAATAGCTGGGCATCATGATCTGAGATACCATTTATTACTGGAAATCAGCAGCAGAAACAAACCTCCAGCTTTATTAAAGAACATTTTAAGTTCTTGAGTTGGAATGTAAATGATTATGATTTACTGTATGGTATAAAGCCTTGTCCATACTGGTAGAAAACATCACTCCTCTCTGTAGACAGTCAAAAAAATTCATCTACGGACTGTTGGGAATACGCTGTAAAGCAGTTGGTAAACTGCACATGTCCACATCTATATACAAGTCTCATTATAGTCACTTAGATAATTATTTTTGAAACTCGATTCAGAAAAATAAGTTGGTGGACACAACAGGTTTTATCACAGGGACCTGCGTTCAGTAATTGGATAAATCATTACTGGAAGATGGCATGGGATTCTGAAATTTCGCGCAGTTGACCTAAAATGATTTTGAAGATTTACTTCAAATGGGTGGGGGAAAAAACCGCCCAGCAGCTCACAAATTTCCAGGATACCATGTCAGTTTCTCTGAGTTTGGCAAGATGTTGCTGGAGTAATATGTGATAAGAGGATGCCTTGAAAGTAAAAGTGTATATGACTGTGGTAAGATCAGTTATCATTGATGGGTCAGAAACATGGGATTTACATAAAATGGAGGTAGCCCTGCTAACGAGGATGGAAATGAGGATGCTAAGGTGGTTATTGGGTATTTCTCTGAGGGACAGACTTCAAAATAGCTGGAGTGGCTAGTTTTAGTAAAGGAGACGGAAGATTAAGGTGGTACAACCATTTCATTTGAAGGTGAGGAAGAATCAATCAAGAAAGCATGGGGGATGCCACTAAGATTCACAAGTGCCTTGAAGTATTTTTTTTAATTTTACATCTGACAGATTCGTGTTGTATAAATTGAGTACATTTCGCGTTATCCAATTTACACTCTGCGTACCTACCTATTGTCGACAGTGCACCTATACTCAACATGAAATCCAGGGCCGGATTTAAACTTTTTTTTAGTGTAGGCTGTTCATTTTGTGCCGCCCTTTTCTCCTTCATACTTATGCTATTCACTAATTTGTATTACCTTTATTAGGTAGCGAACGATTATATGTATATGTGAATGGATATAGATTAAGAGTGACTTCATTACTTGAAAGTAATCAGACCTAGTCATAAACAGAAACAAGAAAAATGAATGTTTATTATGAAACAAGAATACAAGCAGGAAAATAAAAAAAGAATACATAATTTTAGTTTTCTACAGGATTTTTGATTGGAGAAGTCATCAATAAGATCATCATAGTTTTTGATATTCATTATCTCTGCTTCTATATAGAAGAGCCAAAGAGTTTAGTTATTCTTGAGATAATGAAGACCTCTGGTAATTCTTCACTCGTTTTAAGCAGGAAAAGCTCCTTTCCGCAGAACAATTTGTGGCTGGAGTTCAAAGTGCTATATGTAGAGCTATATGCAAGTTCGGGTAAAGGTTACACAGAGATTGCTTCCTCAAAAATCTGGAGAGATCAAGTAACGAATTTGACTGAGGTTTCACTGCAATCTTACTAGATGAAACGTACGCTCTGGTTTGTAATCAATTATTATTAAACAACTAGCCACAAAGGCCGTCAAAAATGACGGGTTTAATGGACTGTTCTGGCAATTGATTTCTTTTTATTTGCTTACCTAAATAGAATTGTTATAAAATAAAGCTCAATATACTGTAATTTCTCGTCCCTTGTGATGTAGCGTAAAGTTTCAGTTGTCAATTTGGTCCAGGTTGTGTTTCAGGCTAACTACAATCTTCGCCAATATCACCGGTATAAAATCAAAGTTTCATTCAAACGCGAATTAATACATTCCCTGTATCGCATGTCAATGTCGTCATTCATCGATACCGATCATGCATCATGCGATACAAACTTGATCCAAAATCTTCACAGTTTCTTA
>CM061920.1:77153229-77243621 GCA_031002005.1 Vandiemenella viatica
ATTACTTATCACTACCTGCAGTCAATACATTTGGTGACGATTTCTGATGCCTAAAGGATTGTTCGAACTTGTAAAATTATTTTCAAGAATATAGGAATGTTTTGAACTTTGAATTAGAAGCAATGACTTTTATTTGATGAACCTACCTTTCCATAATTGAGGCTTTTCAATATGGTGGCGACCGCAACCTATAAATCTATCTAACTATCCAAGGCGCACAACAAGGTTACAGTTGAGGTATTAACTGGTTACCCAGTAAACGTTTAGTCCTTGCATTGGTCATTTACATCTGATGCCAGACACTTGACAAAATAATTATAACACAATCATAACATTAAGTCGCATTGAAACAGGAGATATGACTTCTGATATGAGATAGTAATAAGTTCTGCATGCGTGTGATCGTACAGTCCAGGTATACCTGCACAATACCTAATAATTTCAAAGTTAATGTCACAGCTAGTTCAAGTTCAATGAAAACTGATTATGCTTGGAGCAGTGGGTTCTCTTATAATGTCATGGATTTCTTCTTGCAGGGTGCTTCAGACTCGAATTGCAGGAAAAACAATTAAATGTCTCTGGACCTCTATAGTTATTTTACCATCAATGTTGGTTGAAGTTGAACAGCTACCTGACCGCAATCATCACACCATTGATAACTAAAACCGAGCGTGGCCTCGCATTCGGGAGGACGGCGGTTCGAATCCCCGTCAGGGCATCCAGATTTGGGTTTTCCATGGTTTCCCCAAATCACTCCAGGCGAATGCCGGGATACTTCCTTCAAAAAGTCCATGACCAAATTCCTTGTCCCCAATCCCATTCCGCCTCTAATGACCTCGACGTCGACGAGGCGTAAAGCCGTAAGTGAAAAATAAAAATAACTAAACAGACCTAACTCGACAGTCACTAGATGAGTTCATTACTAACATAACTAACTTCAAAATCAAACTTAGCTCATTGGCCCTATAGAGTATTTCCTCTCTGATCTCCTCTTTCCTCTCCACGCCGGCAGCCAGAAACCAAGTCCCCCATCCACCCAAAACTCCAGAACTGCTTGGTCTCGCCTCCACCTCCACAACATCTCAAATTTACACTTACGCCAATCGTCTCCATAGTGCCAAATTCTTCTTCCCCATTAAATTATAGATGTAACGAAGAAGACCTACGTCAGTTTCCTTCGGTACCCGATTGTGTGCATTAAAACTTCCTACGCCCACACCCGTTATACGATCGGCAATTGGATTAGGGCAATGTCATACTCCGACCTCCAAGAACTTTTTTCGCAGGTCATCGACCCCCGTGTTTGTAACCGTTTCCCGCGTATTCGAGTTCTCACTCCACAAGTGGTGACGCGGCGTCCTCATATCTCATGGCTACCATGTTTTCAAGCCTACAGCAGGCCCGGTTGTTCGTCTGTTGAGAAGCCAGCCCAGTCCTCTATTCCGTTTCTCTGTTTGGTCGCCTTCCTGGCTAAACCTGGATCCTGTGACGTATGGACGAGTATCCGACCAGTGATACCGACCCACCTCCTAACATTCTGGAGAAGGACGCGATTAGCACGTAGAACTTGAGGGTAGCTGACGGTGCTTTATGGTTAACAGTCGGATATCGGCATCAGGACGGCATAGGTGCAGAAAAAAACTTTCTAGCATAGACGGTTCATTGATTAGAGATATGAAAATACATAGCCACTCGCTGTTTATGGTATTAGAAAATTCATGTAGGTGATAAATTAATTAGTGGAATACTTCAGAACCGTTAAATCCTTTAAAATAATTTATTGAAAATACAAACAGAAAAGTAAATTAAAAAAAGAAATGTAGAAATTGAGGGTGCACTTTAGGTAACAAGGTAGTAAGTAAGCTATATATAATCAGGATAAAAAAAATTAAAATTAAAAATTTCTTGTAACATGCAAATAAGCGTCTTTATTTCACTTTCATAGAATCTTTGTTTGTCGCCAATAAATATGGTTCGTTGTTATACGATAATTGTTTTCCTCCTTGATTATAGCAAAAATGCCGCTATGTTGCATACGTCATGCAGAATCACTGCTTAATTGGAGCAAAAATGCAATAGGGCAGAAATATTCTATCACAGTGGTCAGGCCACAAATTTATGGGACTACCCTTGTATGATATTTCTAAAACTAATTTATTAGTTCAGTATGATAGTATAGATACTTACACTTTGATTACATGTGACAGCAGTCTAGGAGAAATTAAACGGTAGACGATATTACTTTTAAAAGTAACAATTTAACAACTATTAATTGGAAGATGATAAATAAACAAAACCATACACTCGCTTCATTATGCATATATTAAAAAAAAAAAAAAAAAACAAAAAAAAAAAAAAAAAAAAAACAAAAAAAAAAAAAAAAAAAAACCTACGTTGTTTCGTTCACTGTAACTGTATTGAAATCTTATTTATTTATGTGTAACCAACATATATTTCTTTTCTCTGTTAATTTCAAAAATTATAAAATGAATTATTTTTACACAGTAAATAGTGATGAAGGGGCTCTTGCTTTTTGTTTTAAGTTTTAAGATTGGTGGCGTATTTTTATTTTTTATGGAGGACTAATGAGTAAAAAAGTAATATTTTTATTTAACTTTTAATTTTATTTTTTGTTGTAGGATATTTAATAAAAAAAAAAATTTACAGAAAATTTTATCTCTTTCTATGTAAGTGACAATGGCCCGTATTCTTTGTGGTTTTTATAAATTTTTCCTTGTGTTACAGTGTATAAACCCATTTCCATAAACTTTAATAGTCCATAATTCTTCAAATATTTTTCTGAATGATGTTATGGGTTTTTTATGTTATGTCCGGCGGTAACTCGATTTTTTTCCTTTAAATTGGCATTAAACTTTTTTAGTCATTCAGCCAGCATCATTTGTGTTTCATTTTCCTCGATTGTGTTTGATTCTTCTAGTTTGTTGACGACAATCTCAAGTGATAATCTCAAGTGAAAGGACAACACAGGACGAACACAACATTTAATTGAAACCACCCATGTCCTGGGCTGGACTCGAACTGGCGGGCCCTACAACGTGAAGCCAGCTCGCTAGCCCCGAGCTACCGGGACCGGCAACTCGAATGTTTGCTTCCTAGGCAGTGTTAATCGGCCTTGGAATAGCCGGTTCCTTGTTCGTAAATGTTACACCTAGTCTTTACGAAGATGAATGTCGGGAAGTGGCGAAGCACATTCAGGACTGTTCGTCCGAAGGGAACCTTCCGTGCCGCCATACGACTGATGAATCACCATTAACAATGTAGTATGGCTCCAATCCACACACACTGCCGCGAGGTTTGGACATTGGTCACAATATGGTGTTTAGAATAATGAACCACCTCCTCTGTCCAGCGTGCTAGACGCTGGACTCGCATTCCAAGGGTCGCCGGTTCGAGTTCGGCCTTGGGCATTGGTGTTTTTGATTAAGTGTTCATCCTATGTTGTTCTCACTATACGCCCTGCGATGCTTTTAGCAAAACGCGATACAATATTTCGGGGGGGGGGACAACAAATTAGAAATAATTAAATGATCGTAGAGTAAAAAAGGGACATACTTAAAAAAAAAAAAAAAAAAACACACAAAACAAAAACCTGAATGATGAAAACTTCTTTCTCCACCAGAGATGGAACCAGTTAACCCCATGTTGAATTGCCGTCAATGTCTTTTAGCGACCTCGTCCAAAGCTATGGGTCTCATATCATAGATTCACGTCGCAGTTAATAGCTAAAACACTTTGCCTTGACGGTGAAAAATTTTCTTTGGCACTTAGTAGGAGTGCAAACTGTAGGTCCCGCAGGGAAGGGACTGGCCATCTAATCTCTAGCATACTAGTTTAGTACGCTTTCAGGTTATCTTCATTTAAGTAAATTACAATAGAGACCATGCTCCGATGGTAATTTCCTTACACACCCAATTTTCAAAATTTTGTTTGTTTATTTTTGTTATTATTATTATCTTAAATTCTTCGGTTGTAATTTTATATTGCTTTTGAGTATGATGTACATGGTGGTGGATAGTAAATCCTAGAAATTTTTATCATTCTAAACGGACTATTGTGTTTGTGCAGTGGATGGCTAGGAGTATACAGTATTTGCGGGCGGACGTCAAGTTGAGCGCGACCGGACTGTGGCGGCGCCACAATGGCGGGCGGGCCGATGACGTGAACGCGGTTAGCGCACAATGGCGGCGCTCGTCTGGCGCGTTAATTAGCTGCGCGGGGCTCCGGACACTTTGCGGACGACCCCCTCTCTCCGCTTTGATTAAAACGTTTACGCTGGCATACAGCGGCGCATACAATGGCGCCCGCCGGCGACAGCAAGGTGCAACTGATTATCCCTGGCCGGCCAAAACGTTCAACTCGAGTCAGCTGCTTGATTAAATTCCACCACAAGCTTCCCTTGCATCGCAGATACTTCACGATGATTTCCCATTCACTGTACCCCTCTTTCACTCTGGTAGCTGCAGCTTTTTACTATCACTGATGTATGTTTAACAAATATCGATATCCGTGAGTTCTTTCACGAAAAAATCCTGTTGTTACGTACATTATTATTGTTAGGTTAGAGTGTTATCGAACCTGGTGGATTATTGGTAGCTCTCGGGGCTGGCATCTGGAAGGACGTGAGTTCGAATTCCCATCAGGCCACCCATATTTCTGCTTCCGAAATCGCTCCAGGCGAATACCAGGACGGTTACTTCACAAAGTCGTGGCCAAGCTTCTTCCGTTTCTACATTGCAGTCCTATCCCGCCTCTAATGACCTCAACGTCGACGAGGCGTAAAGCCCTAAGCAAATTACCATCGTATCATCGATAGAAGTACTCAACTCGCTGTCCCTTTTACGTAAACTACGGTGTAATCTCCTTACTGCCAACCTTCGTTTATACAGTAGATCATGTACTTCGAGCATAATAGCCAGGTTTAACGGGAGAGCGGAAGTGACGTCATTTGTCTCTGAAAACCGGCAAGCCGTTTTTCGTGGATTGGCTGTTGATTTATATGTGAAATGTATTGTTTTATTGTAAACAATTGAGGTTCGTGCCAGAATTCACCTAAGGGAAAATCACCTTAAACTGTTACAGCGTTACGAATGTGCTTCGACCCTCAGAAGAAATGTAATGAACTTAACGGCCCTCGGTTCGTCTGTTGAACGCATTAGCTTAGCTGTAAGATGTGACAACTGACGAGGCTGTAACATCAACTTTTGTATCATCTACTTAGAAAGGTGCGGGTCCATCTGTGAACGACGGAGATGAAAACCACTGCTTTAGATCTGAGGAGTTCTTTTATTTTGTCCTAAACACAATACAAAGCTCCAGCAATTTAGAGCATTATATCTTGTCAGAATCTCTCGCACAACACACAACTTTCTCTACCGCTTCATTAGGTATCTCTCAGGCAAACGATTTTCTCAGAAAACGAACAGCTCCAACAGCTCCAACCGTTCCTACCATCCAAACTTATGTCCTCACAGTACCGCGTCTCCTCACAACAGGGTTTTACAAGGTTTTGCCGCATACAAACAATTTCTTGCTTCTATATTAATTGTCTGATGCCTATATTATGATTGGATCAGAAGTCACGCCAATTCCTAGTTTCCCTACTCAGGTCACTGGCCTTAAAAGTAACTTAATTTCAACACTTGAACCGAAAACTCCCTTGAGATGCCAGGATATTCAACTGATCTCTCAGGTAGGACTAGGCTGGTCCCGGTGTTTGAACCTGGGTCAACTGTACCTCATACTTCCACTTTAGCGGCGGTTTAGCGAGCATGATTAAGTTTGGACTTTCTCATACATTTTGTTTCATCTGACGCAGAGAATATTTTCATTTGATGGATACGTTGAACACAGCTTAAGGTTATTGTTGTATATTTATCTCAGACAGCGTCCACCTAGTGTAATGTGCTCGGCGCTCTGTCCTGTGTCAGGGGTCTTCTCGAACCCTCGGGCTTTCTGAAGGAAAAGTAGGATATTCAATTCAGTTTGGCATCAAGTTCGATCTATAGACAGTACCCCCTCAGCGTGGCTTGTTTGTCCAAAAATACCGTTGCTGACCATAGCTATTATACTGGAGTGAACCATCACCGATAACGCGCACATTATTCTGGATCTCTTCGAGCAGTTACTGTGGGGTAACTAATAGCTAAAATCGACTCTCGCAGCCTCTCGCTATTATGTATCCATCATCTAGGCCAAGTTACACAGAGCCGGCGCTAGGAATTTCGGGCCCCGGGAAAAATGGGCGACCTTACAAACTAGACGGGCCGACAATAGGCGGATTCTTGGCTTCGAGGCCTGGGGGCCCCTGCAGGCGGTAATCGGGGCCCCCATCAGCCGGCGGGCCCGGGTACATTTGACCCGCTTACCCCCCATAACGCCGGCCCTGAAGTTACATGTAGCCATCAGTCAGCCATTCAATATTCAGTTCTTGTATTAGATGCAGTTATCGTCTTTTGTATACAATATCGGAAATATCGTTGCAGGTCACGCTGTCACTTGATTTCTGTACAGTTGTCAGTGACTAATAACAGAACCAGATGACGCGTGCGGAAATTTTTCGAATACTTGTACAATGAATAGTAAGGTATGTGGTTTTTAATAGGATGAAAGAAGAACCGCTTCAATTATAACAATTGTTTATTTGTTTAGTGTAATATGTACGTAGCAGAAGTCGAAGTCAGTGAATCAGTTTATTAATATCTCTGTGATATGTGCTGCTATTATCTAGCGGCTTGGCTCCTCAACTGCCTCATACGTGCGACTTTCTTCCTTCACGAGTCTCAAATTCTGAAAAATTTCGTTCTTAATTTATAATGTTGCCTTAGAGGAGATCTTATTCTTTAAAACGATACATCATTTATCGATTTCGGATAAGTATCAAGGGAGATAAATGGCTGGTAACAAAGAAAAACACGTTATGGTAATAATTATACTTTTGCCCTTTAAGGGTCGAATTCAAAAAAGTTTCTTTCTTAAAATACAATGCGACCAAAGCCGTGACCTTAATCTTTAAAATGATACCTGATATAATTATATCGGATAGATATTAGGGGAGATAAATGGTTCGGGACACAAAAACGAGTTGAGGAAATATTGACACTTTTTCCCTTTAAGGATCAAATTCCGAAAAAAAAAATCCTTTCTTAAAATATTAACCTTTAAAATGATAACTCATTTATCAGTTTCGTTTAGAATTCAAGGGAGATAAATGGCTCGAGACAAAAAAAAAACGCGATGTGCAAATATTGATACTTTTGCTCTTTAAGGGTCGAATTCAGAAAAAATCCATTCTTAATATATAATTTCACCAAAGTGGAGATTTTAATCTTTAAAATCATATCTCAGTTATCGGTTTCGGTTAGGTATCCAAGGTGATAAATAGCTTGTGTCATAAAAAAAACCGCATTTTAGAAATATTGACATTTATGCCCTTTAAGGGTCAAATTTGAAAAAAATTACTTTCTTAAAATATGATGTGACCAAAGCAGATACCTTGATCTTTAAAATGATACCTCATTTGTCGATTTCGGTTAGGTATGAAGGGAGATTAAGGGTTGTGACAAAAAAAAAAAAAAAAAAAAAAAAAAAAAAAAAAAAAAAAAAAAAAACTTATAGAAATAACATATATGACGTCATCTGCCACGCCATGACATCAGTCTATTACGTCGCGCAATGAAGTCATGCTTTACACCATTGTCCTTGGTTATGCACGTTATCTAAAAACATTTCTAAGGATCCGCGAATAAATTAACTGATAGAACACTGAAATAAAAGTATGTATTGTGTTTAAATCGACATATCAATCATTAGATGCTTACATTTACATAATATTCTTTTGATATATAGAAGTATTCCTTAAATTCTTTGTCCATAGATATGTAAGATAAAAGCTTTAATTTCGAGCATCAATGTTAACGAAATTTTTGATTAGATTGTCACTTGGGTCCGAATTACAACTGGCATTTGACATTACAGCAGAGGGCATGAATAATTTAGGTTTTCTTTTTTAAAATAATTTAAACTGTGTCCTATTATTGAAATTATTAAATCGTTTTAACGGAAATAGTTGCACACTGATCGCGATCTGTGCAGCCTACACTACAATTAAAACAAATATTACGTGGCATAATGTAAGTTTATAAGATTTATTTTAATTTCCTTCACTGAGAAATATTACTGAGGCTATTATTTCAGCAACTGTCAGCCATTCAAACGTTGTAATATTGGTCTGAATCACGGATAACAAAAAGAAAGGTGTAAAAACCCTTGAAGATTTTTGATCAAATTTATATCGCGATACATTATTGCCACTAAAATGCGATACAGTACACGTATTAATATGCGTGAGATTGAAGTATTGTTCCTCTGGCGGCAAGTTTAGCGTAATATGTGGTTAGGATGAAATACAACCTAGACCCGGATGGAAACTGAAATTTTTTGCTACAGCGCAAGGCACGAGGAATTACATTTAATTTTATTTTATAACAATTCTATTTAGTTAAGCAATTGCTAAGACATTGTACTGTCTCGGTTCTTTAAGACCTTAAACATTCACATTCTCTGTGCATGAGATGAAAGATTCATTTGTTAAAAATGTAATTTTAATATTTTTGGTTTGCATTAATAGGATATAAATTGAGTTTACACGCTAATTACAAAAAGGAAACTCGAATTCAGAATTTAAAGAAATAAATAATTTAGAAATATTATCACTGAGGAAAAAACATGTTTATTTAACATTACATAAAAAATGAACTCAATCAGCAAAGAAAATGAACGGAAGTAAAAAAAAAATAAACACAATGTTCCCGGCTAGGGAGAGCAAGAAAACTCCTTAAGTTTTGAGCGTATACTGGGTAAAAAATGTTCATATGAAATTGTCATTTATCGTAACTGCAGGAAGCTGTCGGCATTGGCAGTCTTGAGGCTTCCTTCACGATGAAGGAACACTTTTAACACCATCCACCAACTGAGGTGGATTCACTCGTGGAAGCACATGAAGAAAACACCACGACAAATGATGTCGTGCCAAATCGCAGCCTCCACGTATTTGGAGTCAGCATTCACACATACACATATGTGTACTAAACGGGGTCTTACCCCAAAGTGTCGCTGCAGCTTGACCAGTCGCACTCCCCGGCCTCCGGGAGCGGCATCTCTACCTGCAACCCAGCCAACAACATGTCGCCAGACAGGAATTCCACGTGGCTTTCAGCAACATCCGTCTGCTGTTCAATTGTCTACTTGATAGTGCCCGTCTACCTGCTCTTTTTTCAGAGTTTCCAATTAAATACCGTTCGCCTTGATCGTTCGCTCGTAGTGAAAACACGTGGATATTGCTAATATTCTTTACTAAAGTTTGTGCTATATTCAGTTTATAAAATATGTCGCAACTTTGCTGCTTTTGTAATAAAAATTTGCCTGCAAGTGAAATGGTTACTGTTGATCGTGGCATGAAGACGTTGATTGACGCAAGTGTTGAAAGATGATGAATTTACTGACTACCTAAAAGGCCAAAAATCAGTGACAATTCATGTGCAGTGTCGTAAAAACTTCACTCGGAAGAGTACTATTGCTCGAGAAGTTGTGATTTCCACCATGTCTAAAATGACAGGACTGACATTTGATAATATTAAACTCAAACGTACTGATAAAGTAATTCCTCTTTTAGCTGTGAGTAGCACCATAAAAGTTCATGATGAGAAAGTACTTGTTAACCCTGTGTTATTATTTCAACGCATGAATATTGCTACGGCATTTACGATGAAATTGAAAAATATTTTGAATATGAATTGTCTCCCTACCCGTTGTCCTTATTCGATGAGCTTGAAATGCGGATATCACAAAAATCAGCCATTTACGATTGCTTTCAAAAATCGTAAATTTATATTGACAACATAAATGCTACGTATACTATCGATGGAGGATATTTATTGCACCGTGTGGTCTGGGATCGAGAAGATACATTCAACAACATCTGAGATAAATATGTTCAGTATATACGCAGACATTTTAGTCAAAATGTAACCGTATTATTTGATGGCTATACCGATTCTGCAAAAAAATATTAAAGCCGCAGAATAACACCGCCGTGTGACAAAAACATCGGCATCTACTGATATTCTCTTTGACCAATTTATGACAGTCCCAATTAGCCAACAACAATTTCTGTCAAACACAATAAGTCTCGGTTCATTGCAATACTCAAAAAAAATTTACTAGTGAGTATATTTTAGTCAATCAAGTTGACAATGACGCTGATGTACTTATCGTAGAAATTGCAATAAATCAATTTAATCCAGTTGATTCAAATGTTGTTGTTGGTGAAGATTGATCTGTTAGTATTACTTACCCCTCGCACTCCAATTGAAAAAATCATTTACTTTTTAAATCCAGACAAGGCTCAACAACCGTCGAAAATTCTTTTTCAAGTACAAGTTGTCTATCGACTTATCCTAAATGTAAAGATCACATTTTATTTTTACGTGCTATGACTGGCTATGACACAACATCAGCATTGTTCCGGAGGAGTGAAACAACAGTTCTTAAATTACTTGAAAAACGAGATCTAATTGGATGTGCACAAGTTTTTGAGGATATGAACGCTACTCCATAAACTCTAATCACCAGAGGAATTCGCTTTCTTCTTTCCTGTGTATGTAGCTCCAACAAAAATTACTTGTATAGATAAGTTACGTTATTTATCTTTTGCAAAACATATACGTAATAAAAAAACGTATGCAATTAGCTTGTCCTCCTCCAGCCTCGGCTTCTGCTCACCAACATTTTTATCGAGTGTATTACTAGGTTCAAGTATGGCTTAATAATCAACTGGATCCAGAAGAATGGGGTTGGTAGCTAACTGATAATGTATTGGAACCAATCCACACTCTACTTCCACCTACGCCATTTTTTGTAGCTGCAAAAAAGGGTGTAATTCAATATGCGGCTACAAAAAAGTAGGCTATTTTGTTCAACAGCATGCCAGCTGCTAAGGCCAGTCATGTTCAAATGTTGAATCGCCAACAGAAGAAAATACTTACATCAACGACGAAACAACTGATGTATCACTGCTACAACAATTTACGTCGACTCAGGAGGATACAGAAGAAGAAGAAGTTGAATAAGAAGATCTCCATTAAACTAGTAAAATAGACCGTGGAGTAGGCCTACTGGGGAAACCACATTGAAAAAAACGTGCCTAGTATACTACCTCATAGGTGGAATGGAAACGCGTGCATTTTATGGAGAATGCAACTTCAGTGAATTTTAGAATGGCTTTTTCTCAGAAATGGTAAATCTTAGGGAAAAAAGTATAAGAATAATTTTTGTAGATAATTACGTGATCTACAATTTTTGTCTGAGCTATTTTTATCATAAAACTAACCGCTTCGCTAAAAAATACGAAAACCCCATTTTTGCGAACTTTGACCTTGCATAATTTTTTTTGATCGATGGGAACTTTTCACAATTTCATTATAATGGTATCCCTAACGTTCATGCAAATTTTCAGCTTGTTGGGAATTTATGCAAGGGTGAATGTCTATGTTGACCGGACTACTTCGCTGTTACGGCCCTCTTCTATCCACTCGTTCCACACTCGCATCACTGTCGTAGCAGCGTGGCCTCTACGAGCTGCAATATCAAGGTACGACAAATCCGTATCCCAGAGACCAATCAGTCTGTCACGTTCGAACACGCTCACGTGCCGATATTGGTGAATCATACCGGCACTTTATTACACATTTACAGTACGTTTGACGGCGTACAGCCGACTGAGTGTGGCGTAACATTGACCTGTATGGTCTCACAAAAGATAGCGCTACTGGGCCTACGTGCATGCCATCTCGCTGCATCCTCCGATTTTGGAGTGATTCATACCATTCCTGGTGAGTGTTGCAATTTTTACAAACAGTAGTGTAGATAATCTGACGAAATTTGATTTAGTAAAAAGAATAAAGTTTATAGTAAACAGTTAAAAGGTTAAGTTCAGTTTGATATTTTATGTAATACCCATTCAAAAATAGCTGCTGTTCTAGTCTATTTTAAAAAGTGTCCTCTCCAAAGCAGAGTTTTGGGAGGGTTTATTTACTTCTATTTATTTGAATTATACACAGTAATACGTTTCTTCTTTGACCATAATAGAAATATTTGTTCTTCCTGCCCATGCACCTTATTGTGTGGCCTTCTTAATTTTATGTCTGTTTCGTAATCTTTCAGAAGCCGGTTTTTTTTGTTTGTTTTTTTGTTTATTTTTGTTTGTCAGCTGTTATAACTATAAATTCTACTCCCTCTCAGTTTCTCGCCGATTATCATTCCGTAGATTTCATCATATTGCATATAACTTACAGTTATTTCAAATTATTCATAATTGTATGAGAAAACGTTATCTTCAGGACTATTCCGATCATTAATACTGATATTACAATCAGAATCTGAAGGTAGAACAACGTTTGGCTGAATATAGTTTTTATAGCGTTAGTTTTTAGGGACGATAGAACCTTGTTAATTTCATGTTCAACATGTTAGAGTAAAAAAGTAATTTACCAGGAGCACCAGTAACTTCTCTTGCTTAAAATTGTGACACTGACAGTTATCGTGGTACAGAGGAATATTAAAATTCCTTTAGTTGTCTCCCACTTCTCCGAACCTCCGTCCTGGAATGTCCGCGTTCTGTTTTTATGGCCTATAACGGGAGACTGAATTTCGACCAACCACTCTCGTTTACATTTAAATTTATTATTGATCATCTTAGATCAATATCATAAAGCACAGTTTGAAGTTTCCACTGCCAATCTTCAATATGTAACGAAACACTTCAGCTCACAAATTCAAAAGGGTGACTTATAACAATTTTCAAACGATCTTAATAAATTTCCCAGTTTTCCACTTATTTCTTTAACCCATAATGCCCCTAAATTATACGACCTTCTACACCACATCAGCGACAGACAGCATACTTTGGTCGGTTCATGCATCAGTGCGCAGTCAATTGATCTACTATCAGCCAGTACTGAGACTCAGTAGACGTGTGAAGAAGCAGCAAGTAGACTCGAAAAGAGAGAAGGTAGCTGGACATAACAGTATATGTTACACTTCCACGTTGCCTAAATTTTGTATGCATTGGATTAACAGCCAGCTGACATTCAGAAAACGAGTTCGAAGGTTATAAATTTAGCTTTCGGTGTACTTCATCCTCTTCCTGTAAGTTATCACTCTTATGGTCTTTACAAGCATTCGGACTTTGTTGAGATTAGTTTCTTCTCCTTACGTTCATAAACTTGACGCTGTCGTGTTGGTGGATGTGCAATCGCTGGGCACGAAATAGGCATTTAACCATTGGGTAACTGACCACAAAGCTCTTATTTGAAGATGACTGGATTCAAGTTTGGCACTGTTTCCTCCTCATTTAAGCTGCACAGTCTCTCTCTAATAGGTTTTCAACGCCTACCAAAATTAATAAGCTTAGATTAAAACTTATCCACTATCAGTAAGAATATTCTTAACGTTCAGATGGATAATCGTAGATTATTGCCAAACGTTATAATCAGCGTCCATTAGTCCTCATATCAACACGAGCAATTTCCGCTTTTTCTTTACGTCACTTTTAACTGTAACGTTCACTCACTGCTTCATTAAGTGTTTAGTGAAACTTCTTGCGCCAAGCGTATAAGTACTTACTCTCTGTCAAACGGACTTCAGAAAAGTTACTTCGAATCCGTTAGGCAAGATCGCTTCTAGAAAATATGTTGAATAAACTAAAAACAACATTTTTGCAGAATAAATTTAAAAATTGTTACCGATTATACAAAGACCTTAACAATTCCAGTTTACAAAATTGACTTCTTCTCAGCAAAAATTTTATAACGCAAAAGAAAGCAACTTCTGTAGTTGTAAACTATAATCGATTTTTTTTCTTGGGGTTATACGCCTCGCTGACATCAACTGAGGTCATTAAAGGCGGGAAACGATTGGGGGTAAGCAATAGGAAGGGATTCGCCCATGGCTTTTTTTAAAGGAATGAACCTAATTCGCCTGGAATGATTTTGGGAAACCATGGAAAACAAAAATCAGGATCGCCGTGTCCACCCAAATGCAAGGCGTGAGCGTTATAACTACCCGCATCGACTGAAGTTACCTCTTCATAAGCCATTTAAATCATTCAGATTTGAAGTTTACGATACCAAATTTATTTGAGCCATTCTTTTATTCCAAAATTCACCTAGAGTGATTTTGGATGGCCGGGTGGGTATACGAACCCACTTCCTCCCGAATGCTGTGTTGTAAAAGAGGACAATCCTATCTGCGTGTTAGTTTAAATGTGAAATGCGTATCTTTTACGATGTAATTGAGAACCATTCCACTAATGATCTATAGCGAAAGATACTTGAAGATTGCTACCAAGGTAAGCGATTTGTTGGTATCTGGACGAAAAATACGGTGTTACAAGTCTGAGAAGTTCCTATATTGCGGTGTAGAGATTCTGCGGATACAGGACAGAACAGAACAGAAAGCAGGACCGAAGGGCATTTACCATATAATATTACTATTATTCTTTAATTCCTCCTCCATTGCCTTGCTTACTGTCTGGGGAAAACAAAATTAGGCCAGAATGGTCGCTTTCAGAGCAACTGCTAGATACCAAAAACAGTACTGCATATCTTAAAAAACTGCTCCCATTATTTTTTATTAACAATCTCTTCTGAAAAAAAAAAGAAATCCTTTGATTTAAAAACACCGAACCCATTTTTTTTTTTTCACGTCAGTGAGATTGGGACATTGCTTTGTAGACAGCAGACAAAGATATATTTCAAAAAGCAAATCTGGCCAAGAAAATATACTTCCATATGTCTAATGAAATTTCACTAAAGACACTGAAAATCCAAGGATATAAGGTATTTCAAGGTGAATTCGTAACAAAAATTCTGTATTCAATGCATTTGTAATTTTGTAAAGTGACCGGTCTATACGTCAGTGTTTTTCAAAATATTAATAGTTACATTAGAAAGTAAACTGAGGACTATTTGGCCAAATCAATAAAACTCCAATTGAGCGATCACAGTTTCCATCATACAGCCTATTTTCCCCTTACTTTATTTGGATTTAATGGCTTCTGCACAGCAGGATGGTTGGATCCGGGAGTGGGGTGACAACTGTTGGTGAGGAAGGAGAAGAAATAAAATTTGCCAAGGCCATCACCTGAAGAGATTTCTTAAAACAATGAGGAACCGAGATTTGGAGAGCCGGACTGGGATTCAAACACGGATCACCGAGAGTCAGCTCCCACCCACCACGCTCGATTTCATTTCTTCTCACAACACCACTCGCAAAGTCCAGTTCGTTCACCACAAATATTGTCAATAGGTGATTGTTGTATATCTCTGTTCTTCGTTGTTATTGTTATTAGATGCTCCATGGTATAGGTTTAATTTATCACAATAGCCTATGGTCCAGTCCAGAGGTGTTCGCCATTGAACGTAAAGACGGCTGGTTGACAATACACAAAGCTAGCTTCACTTCATTACAGAGCCACATATTCGCATTCAGTTCCTCTCTGCTGGCACTCCGTATTGACATTCCGGATACCCGCACAATGGTGTGTGCCTCGAACAAAGGAAAGTCGATGAGAAGCGGAGTTATTACATCCGTTTAAGCGCTCCCTGTGTATTCCGCCAATCCTAACACAGGAAACTGAATCAGCTCTCCTCCACCCACCCTGCGCTTTCTTTTCGTCGAGGCGGGTTTTATCTTCTTAAAAGATTCGGGCATTATCGGCAGCACCGTCCCATTCTAGAATCGCAGTTCATGTATTCAGAAATTTCTCAAAGTACATTTTTTCATTAATCACGAGAGCTATACATTTTTTTGTCTCCTATTCTTCCAGCCATCCAGACAGCAACATTTGGAAAGGGCGAAATAAAATAAGGCAAGCATAAAGTTCTTTTCGCCAAGTAGACAGCGAGCGTTCCCCCAAAGATGAGAGTTCTTTGTGTTCACAGCTCCATTTGATTTATTAGCAAGTTTTCTCGGTACAGTCCGATTGTGTACAAATACAAGCAGTGCAGCGCACCCACAAAATACAACACACAGGAAATTACGTTTCACATCCTGCCGCACTGCTACTTAATGCATTGTCGTTGGAAGCTTAAAGAAGTGTCTACCATTAGATATTAACAAACTGGAAAATCCACCGAGCATTTGTGACGGTGGCATTAGAAAATTAATCGTATCCCCCTGTTGAGAGAAAAGTGTCCCCACGAGCAAATTAAAATAAGGTAAATTTATCTTGCTTATTCAGTATTCGTATCCTTTTGGCAAAGGAAACAACTAAAGCTCATGGAGGCTTGAAAAATTCTTGACCTCGACCATACATAATTTGTCGCTAGTAAATTTACAGAACACACTATAAAAAATTGTTCATGCAAAGCATTGTTCATTAAATTTGTATCATATATCGTAATTAGTAGATGGAACAGACTTGTACGGCCTAGGCCGAGAACATTTATGCCCCCTCCCCCTATTATGAGAAACTTCATATTGTTATTGTAGCAGAGATAGTTTACCGAATGGAATATTTGAATGCTTTTTTTTCGCTTTTAGCTTTACGCCTTGTCATCGAGGTCAGAAGCGAGAAAGGAATGTGGTCAAGGAAAGGGAAAGAATTCGCCCATGAGAATTTGAAGGAAACATCACGACTGATGGCTGGACTTGGATTCGAACCTATGTTCCCCTGAATGTGAAACTCTAACGTTAGCGATCACCCAATGCGCTCGGTAATATTTGGATGAATTTCCGATCCAATAATTAGTGTTATATGTGTCCAGAGTGAATAATAATTATTTCCCAAACATAGTAGGGTAATCTTAATTTTGTCACAAGCTTGTGCAATGCACCAGGACGGACCGGACTGGTGCCTGACTGGATAAGGAGCAGGGTCCAGAAGTGAAAGGTTCCCGCTTAGATCCCCCCCACCCCCCAGGTCTCTGCGTCTTGTGAACACCATTAAAGACGAGAGCTGATTGGGAGCATGGCCTATTCGAATAACCATTCTGCCATTTTCCTGGAGTGATTTCCGGAAGCGATGGAAATCAGGATGGCCGCACGGGGAATTGATATCGCGTCTTCCCGAATATGATGCCCGAACCTTAATCCCTCACCCAGCATGATAGAATCGCAGTTCGAATTCAAGTCTCAGACGAAATTGTTACGGTCCCCCAATTGGCCAGACCGTCACCGTAGTCATATCTTCTGCTGAAAGTCATTGAGCCACTAGAAAGTCACAAAATTATTTACGTCACATGAGATTTATTTATTCACCACTAGGGCAGACACTGTAAATAGTTTTAATGCGAATATTAATTACTAAAAATGACATGTTTGCAGTGAGTAGTATGAGCAAAAACTATTAAATTAGCTGCAATAGATTTAGAGAACATAAGGCCTACAGAGAACATCATCTCTTATTCAGGCAATTGTTTATACCCATTAGGATGTGTTCTATATTGTTTCGTCTTCTTTTCTTGATCCTTCGTCCAGTGAGTGATAGACGATTCCAATAAAAAATACATTTATTCAGACGAAAATCTCTATACGATTTGAACAACTGAACTATTAGTTTCTTTAGTCTAGCGTTCTGAGTTCCTTGCCCTTCCGCCGAGTGACTGATGAACGTTGTCACTAAAAATTCCATCTAGTCAGACAAAAATCTCTTCGGGATTTTAAGAATTGAATATCAGTTGGCATTTAAATTAAATCTGAAGTAAAGCCACTTATATTTCTTTGTAAATGAATAGCCCTTTAATTTTGCTTAAGTCCCTTCACTATGTGTCGGAGATTAAGAGCTTATGTTTTATCTGTGGACTAGCAATTATGCGTTATCTGTGGACTCTGTTTCCAGTTAGCTTATAGTTACGTTGTTGTAGTCAGAGAGTTTAATAAACAGTGAAAGCACTTTTTTATATGATTTAATCCGCTATACCATGAACAAAATTTAGTGTCTTCTAGGAAAAAATACCGAATAAATAAAAAATCTAGGACAAAACATATCCTCGAACTGTACCAACAGCGATTTGAAAATAGACGAGATGTGAACAAAAATATAATGCTCAATTATTCCTTTTAAAATTAGTAATACGATATTATGTAATAGTGTCCTCAATTCCGAACTACATCCATACTCTACACTGAACATAAAAATTTTGGTGGCAGACACTGCTTTACACCAGAACTAATTTATATTATGCACATTCCGATCCCTTATGGCACGACAGAAGAAGGAATTCAAATAAGCAACAGTAGGGCACCCTATTTCCATAATTTATTTTATCATTGCTACCGAGGTTGGTGCATTCGTAAATAACAGAAGTTGTTCTAATGTTATTCAAACTATGTAAAACCTTGCGTAATCCACGAATTTTGGGTAGATCTTCATTTGCGGCTCTTTCTCACACGCACCCGATGTTATCATTGTAGTTAATTTGGTCGACACTACATGTCGTGCTCTATCCACTTTGGCTGTTCTAAAAGTATGAGAAGACTTAATAGGATAATGGTACTGCTGACTGCTATTCCGAAAGAGATTTTCTGCAGTGCATCCATGCATCCAGATATAGAATCATGGCCAAAGCGTGTGACAGCCGAAAAAACTCGTTCCTAAATAGACCAACAGATGAACAATGTTGTCAATAGGGATTGCAATCCAGTAAAGCGGGATCCCGCAATCCCCCTGGCGGATCCCGCACAAGATTTACACAAGTGGTAGAGGAAAACACTAGGGGGCAAAATATTTTGGATATATTCCTACTAAAGCCCGATGATAACCTCGTGGGGTGTCAAGTAACGGAAGGAATAAGTGATCATGACGCAGTTCTGATGGATATTAGAGGATTCAGTGAACCAGCAGCCAAAATTGAAGGGGGAAATAGGTACAATTATAAAAAGGCACAGATTTCAAATTTGAAGAGATATTTCAGAGAACGTTTCAGCAAATGGAAGGAAGGCTTAAGTACAGTAGAGTCAAGGTGGGAAGAGTTCAAGGAGATAATAAGAAAGGGAGAAGAAAAATTCATTCCAAAGCAGAATATAAAGAGAAGTAGAGAACCTGTGTACTATAATAGGGAAGTGAGAAGGTTAAAGAGGTTGGTACGAAGAGAACATAACAGAGTTAAGAGACAGCAGGGTAGTAGGGAATATTTGAAACAACTAAATAAGGACTTAATAACAGCAAAGAAAGTGGCTAAAGATGGGTTTATGAAGAGTATTGTCAGTTCAGGAGGACCACTGACTGATGCATCTCGAAATTTCTATGGCTATATCAGGAAACTGAGGGGAAGGGAGGGTGTAGAGATGCTCATAGATAAGGATGGAGAAGTAGTTACTGAGGATTTGAAAAAGGCAGAGATTTTAAGTAACTGGTTTAGTGAGAGCATTAGGGACAATGAATCAGAAGCGGGAAGGTCTAATTCGGAGAACGAGCTTAACAATACGATTAGAAATGAAGATACTAAAAAATTTGAAATTCTTCCTGAAGAAATCATGAAGGAAATAAGCAAGTTGAAAAAACATAAGGGGGCTGGTGCAGATAATATTACTACAGATATCTTAAAGATGGTCGGATGTGATATTGTGCCTTATCTTGAAATATTATTTAAACTGAGTCTGGATACTTGCTGCTTACCACAAGACTGGAAAAGTGCAATAGTAGTACCGGTACATAAAGGAGGGGTGAGAAATAGAGTAGAAAATTACAGGCCAATCAGTTTGACTTCAGTGGTAGGTAAATTAATGGAAAGATTGATATGCAACCACATCAGAAATGTATGTGAGGAATGTAAGTGGTTCTCAAGTAGGCAACATGGGTTCAGGCAAGGATATTCATGCGAATCGCAGTTGGTGGGATATATGCAAGATATTTCAGATGAAATGGACAAGGGAGGCCAAATTGATAGTGTAGCACTAGATCTTTCAAAGGCGTTTGACAGAGTAAGCCACAAAATGGTAGTAAATAAGGTAAAAACTATTGGAGTGGATGAGAAAATGATTTGCTGGGTAGAAGAATTTTTAAAAGGTAGAAAACAGAAAGTTAGGGTGGGAAATGCGGTATCAAAGAAAGTGGAAGTAAAAATGGGAGTGCCGCAGGGTAGCGTATTGGGACCATTGCTATTCATTATTCTAATGAATAATTGTGTTGATTGTTTACTATCTGAAATTAGATTGTTTGCAGATGACATAATGCTGTATAAAAGGATCAAAACGATAGAGGACTGTAAACAGTTGCAGGGTGATCTAGACAGGATATCTAGTTGGGTTGGTAAACATGGGATGAAGGTAAATGCAAAGAAGAGTCAGCTAATTAGATTCACAAATAAAAAACAAAAGGTTAATTATGAATATAAGGTGGGGAAAGAATTGCTTGCTGAAGACTTGAAATGTAAATATCTTGGCATTACATTTGATAACAAGCTTAACTGGGCAGGACACATTGGACAGGTGGTAGGAAAAGGTTTCAAAATTTTGCACTTGTTGGAGAGAGTGATGAGGGGATGCACGAGAGAAGTAAAGGAATTGGCTTACAAAACTTTGGTAAGACCATTGCTCGAATATGGTAGTGTAGTATGGGACCCATATTTTGAGTATCAAATACAGGAGTTGGAGACGGTGCAAAGAAGGGCTGCTAGATTTGTTTCTGGAAATTATCGCAGAATGTAATCAGTGACAGATATGATAAAGGAGCTGGAATGGTATTCATTGGAAGACAGGAGTAGGATGGGGAGGGTAATGGGAGTGTACAGGGCGTATACTGGCGATGAGGCATGGAAAGATATTGCAGTAGGTATGAAAAGTAGTTCATGGAAGGGAAAAGATGACCATGACCACAAGCTGGCACTCGATTTCAGGCACAAGGGTGTGGGAAGATTTTCTTTTTAGGTAAGGGTGTCAGGGATTGGAATGAGTTACCAAGGGGAATGATGAATAACCTACCGAAAACGTTAAAAGAATTTAAAGTTAAAATTTGTAGAGGGCAAATGTAGGTGAGTGTAGGATAGGGGGAAGTTGGGTGTGTAGGGAAATTGCCAACGGAGCCTGTGCTCAAGTGCATTTAAATTAAATTAAATATTATAAAATTAAGCGGATCCGTGCATGTTATGTGTTAGCTTAGGATAACGCGCTCGCGCGTTAACCTAAGCTAACACATTGTAACATGCTGGCTCACCTAACCTAAATTATCTACAATAACCTCAATTAGTGTAAGGGTTTCATGGTTTTTTTAGTCCAAAACTGGGGTTAATCTCAATAACCTCAATTTGTGCAAGTGTGCATTGGTTTCTTAACCCAAAACTGTGGTTAACCTCTAGTGCATCGCACCCTCGTTACCGCTATTTCCCATCACACGCGCTCTCAATTTATGAAAAAATATGGGTCAACCTGAGCTTGCACTAACTTATCCCACCTCATTCCTTCATAAGGCAGGCCCAGCATGTTATGTCTTAGCTTACATGTTAACCTCTAGTGCATCCCACCATTATATATAAAGTTATCGCTTCTCATGCACTCCCAATTTTATCAAAAATAAGAATTAACCTGAACTTACGCTAACTTATTCCACCTTCATGATAGTGGTTTTATTATGACTTGTGTGTGCGTTAATGTGTCTGATACGTTATGTCAGCACCTTTGATCGAATACATTGAGTTCTGTGATGCACACATATTTTGCTTTCATCCTTTGCTCACCATATCATGATTGGAAGATTGTATGCATTGTGAATACTCATCACATAGTTTTCCTAACCTTTGCCCCTTTGATCGATAACATCTGTAGTTTTCATCCTTTGCACTCCCTGACGGTAATGTGATGTGTGTGTTGGAGGGGCCGTGAAGGATTGTCTGGGGAACTGTCGCTAGAGCCGAAACATATATTTTTGTACATGTATGACACTTTCTGTAGCCAGGTGTAGTAATGAAAACACATCATATGGTTGGGCACTGCACTCTGTGATGCACGCAGGTGTAATTGTCATGTCAACTAACGATATCTTGTTTTACGTAATTTTGGCAATATTTTACGTATTTTAATCATTTTTTACCGATTTTCATGAAATTTAAGGGAATTTATAGGATTTCCATGCTTTTTACTGAAACTATATTTTTCACGAAATTATGCTTCTCTCTTGCTCTCTGTAATGTTCGATACTTTGTTCTATTTCTCTGATTGGTTGGTTTTCATTATTTTTTTTATCTATTTTGCACATTTTCACACTTTTTAATAAAATTCGTGGAAAGTGGCACATACTTAGTACTTATATCCGGCAAAATTTTGTCTTATCGAGTATTGGTGTCTATTACGATTGGGGTCTTAAGACTAGTAAGTGATGAAGGACTCATGAAAAATAACTTGATAAAGGATTTTTAATGGATGGTGGGTAAAAATAAAACAAAGTGAATCATGTACAATGTGTTTTTTATTTATTTATTTATACTTTTCACATGCATGTAGTACCACAAACATCATATCCAGGATCATAATTCTTATTTACTATGTTATTAACATCATCCAATACTAGTAAATTTTTATATGCAATAATTTCATGTCTAAGCAGTGTATAGTCCAATGATGAAATGGGGCTGTATGTCACTTGAGCCACATAAACATTATTAATATGCACACTTATCAGTTTTTGGACCTTAGCCATCCGATAGTAACGCAGCACTTTACTGACTAAAATGTTCACAAACTCCTTGTAATATCTTGCAACTTGGGGCACCACGTCTTCTTGATGGTCAAGGCTCCAGTCACTGCAGGCTGCACGTCAAGGAGGTTTTGCCATGTCGATTCTCTGAAGAACACACAGTTGGCAGGATAGGAATTGCGATAAACACATACAGTTTTATGCCAGCCACCATTCGGAAGGAGACGGAGTGATCACCAATCGGAACATCTGTGTGGGAGCTGTCTGTGTTGAACAAATCGGACACTACATCCAATACTTCAGTCAGCACTCTCCATTCTTCATACGTTAATATAACTTTGGTACTGTGCCCCACTTTTTCGAGCACCACTACTGGCTCAAATTCATGCTTGGACGATAAACCTATCGTCAAACGCTTTGAATCACCATTGTTGAGCTGATACACCGACGAGAACAATATCATCGGGCGGGCCATTTCTAAACACTGACGTTGGCAGGTGGTTGGGCGTTAAATAGGGTCTAGTGATGGTGGGGGTAAACCTGTTCAGTCCTGTCCATGGAAGAAGGACACGTGCTGTGGTGGAGGTGGTGATGGTGGGGGTGAGCCTGTTGTATGTGTGGTACATCACGATACGTACTGTGGGGCGAGTGGTGGTGGGTGTAAACCTGTGAAATCCTGTTTGTGGAAGACCGCTGGTCCAATAGTTCACCAATCTGGCCACTAATGCTAGTTTAAACGTGCGTGAAGGGAAACTTAGAAACTCGAGTTTTATAGGTTGTCATTATAAATGAAGACTATTTTGCCAAACGCAACGGGTATAAGACATATTTCGTGAAATGTTGATTTCAATTTGCACCATACAGTTACTGAAATTGTGGAAACGATTAGCTGATGCTGTGAACATGTCACTTTTAAATCAAACACTTATAATTTTGTCACCTATAATTTCACCGAGACTGTTGGCCTCTCATTCAAGAGGATACCGGTGTGAATCCCGATCTGGGCATACGGATTAGGGTTTTCTATGCACGTGGGTTGAATGGATAACTGTTGTAACCACTTATGAATGAAGTGGATGTTTCTCACTCCGGTTGAAAACATACCTAAAGTATGCCCTGATTTTTTTGAGGATCCAGCCACGAAGGCTCTGCTTTGGAGAAAGGTTACTAGTTTATAGGAGGTGGTGATGGTGGGGGTAAGCCTGTTGTATGTGGGGTACATCACGACACGTACTGTGGGGCGAGTGGTGGTGGTTGTAAACCTGTGAAATCCTGTTTGTGGAAGACCGCTTGTCCCATAGTTCAACAATCTGGACTCTGATGCTAGTTTAAACGTGCGTGAAGCGAAACTTAGCAACACGAGGTGTATAGGTTGTCATTATAAATGAAGACTATTTTGTCAAACGCAACGGGTATAACTTATTTCGTGAAACGTCGATTTCAATTTGCACCATACAGCTATTCAAACTGTGGAAACGATTAGCTGATGCTGTGAACATATCACTTTTAAATCAAACACTTATAATTTTGTCACCTTTAATGACACCGAGAGTATTGGCCTCTCATTCAGGAGGATACCGGTGTGAATCCCGAACTGGGCATAAGGATTAGGGTTTTCTATGCATGTGGATAGCTGTTGTAACCATTTATGAATAAAGTGGATGTTTCTCACACCGGTTGAAAACATACTTAAAGTATGGTCTAATTTTTGAGGATCCACCCACGAAGGCTCTGCTCCGGAAAAAGGTTACGAGTTTATACCACAAGAAATGTTCCTAAGCACAAAATATAGCATCTCCACGGGTTATCTGGTATTCAACAAATAAAAAAAAAAAATGTTACAGGTTCGGTTGGTCTCGAGCCAGAATGCACACACATTTTTGCCCGTAACCCAGCAAACTCCACAATCAGGGTGCAATTCGCCTCGTCCTTCATAACACCGACAACCTTTACATTAAGGGACTCTACCTGCCATGCTAACTGTGTCCATATAAAGTAATTTAGGGCATCTAAACTGAGGAATGGTGAATTCTTGATGAAATTGATACATCCTCAGTCACCTTCTAACCATGTCAATCGATGACTTCTTTCGTGGAACGAATATTACATAATTTTGACGATTTTTTACCTGTATTCGCTATCTTTTGCGGTTTTCATAACATTTCGGGATTTTATGAGGTGGGGTGCGTAATAGGATTGACGATGACTGGTGGGAGAGCGATAACACTCTGGCATCGCATTCGGGAAGCGACCATCCAGATTTAACTTTTTTTCCCATATTTTCCTGAAATCACTCCAGGCGAATGCCCACTACACGCCTTGTCAAAATATGTGGTAAAATAGAAACAGAATGAGGATCTGGCTGTTAACTCAAGAAATTCTGAAAGATCTGTTAATATTTGTGGGGCCGAGCATATTTTCATGACCCTTGACACTGGTGTGTGCATGTATAAGTTGTCAGTATTCTGTAAGCCCTAAAAGGTATATACTTTCGAAGTTTGTGCCTTGGTACCTTTCCTACCTTGTTCTTGAGTGGTGCAGTTCGTGACAACTAAGTTGTACACGAGATACATTTAGTCTTCGGAACAGACTCGTATACAGGCACTGACGAAAAATTTCATGAATGATCTAACATGATCTATAACATAGTGGGTACTATCTTCGGTGAATTTATGTTTGTGACATATTTTGAAATCATTGTAAAGTGAGGGAATTTTTCACGTGTTTGACTGCCAGCTAGTTGAAGAGTTAAGATCAGATATGGGACCCTATATGTATGAGTAATCGAGCATTCTATGATGCATACTTTTCATACTACACCAAGCGTAATAGGTGAACGGTTAACGTAATGCCCTCGCATTCGGGAGGACGGCGGTTTGAATCTCAAGCCGAGCATCCAGATTTGGATTTTCCATGGTTTCCCGAAATCACTCCAGGTGAATGTCGGGATGTTTCCTTCAAAAGGCCATGGCCGAATTCCCTCCAGTTAAAAGTCTCCAGTCCCATCCCGCCCCTAATGACCTCGACAGTTCTGTGCTTTCATACAAACAGGAAAACGTAACACTGAAAATAGTTCGGTCGAGTTTGATCAGTGCCACTACCTTGACATCAGAAATCTATATTTTATACTTACAAATGCTCACCGCAACCGTAAGCCGAAATGAGCTACTTAGTTTGACAAAATCTCAGAAATCATCCTATCACCTCACATTTCATCTAGTACTCGAGAACAACACGTTTATAAATAATAATTATTATTCACGTACCACGCTAAACTAAAACCTGATATGCGATAACTTTTTGGAAAGAACTGTGTAAGCCAGATGTATAAATATACAAATGAAACAAATTTAGCACTCACTTGCAACAAATAGCAACTCGTAGCTGTTCAAAGAAACGTAAAGTACGTATAATATCTTCGCTGTTATCAAATCCTAAGGACCGAACGTGGTGGGTGAATGGTTAACGTTCTGGCCGCGCATTCGGGGGACGCGGGTTCGAATCCCCGTCGGTGCATCCAGATTTGGGTTTTCCATAGTTTCCTGAAATCACTCCAGGTGAATGCCGTGATGCTCAAAAGGCAATGGCCGTATCCCTTCTCGTTCAATGTGTCCACGTATCGCGCAAAACTAAACTCACCGAATTGGAGGGGGACGTTAAACCTTTTGGTATCTTTCGGAAGATTAGGCCTGAATGGGCCGACACCAGGTATCGCCATTTCCATTCTTCAACATGCAGAATTCCTTCCCGCTTTATTAAACCGACGGGGGTTGTCAATGCGAGTCGCAGAGTTTTGCGAGATAATGATGGAAATTGTAGTGCACTGCATTTAAGTTTTTCCATGTACATCACTCATAAAATAATAAACGGCCTTTTATCCACATGCATAGATTGTTATTCCTTCCCGCATAAATTAGTATGTGCCACGGGTAAAATACTTGAAAAGAACTGCGTAAGGCTTTACTGATGGTAAACACTTCAGTTGACCAGCTTGACATTTGAAAAAGGTTCTGTAAATATTGTAAATTAGTATCAAAGTTGTTTAATTTCATGAAAGAAAGCACTAAAATTGGAAAGGGCGTTTGTACAACACTCATAAGGGGTTTTGAACCGTTGACCACATTATACGAAAAAATATGCTAATTATTTCAATAGTTACGATGAATTTGTGAATAATTACTGTTTTAATACCGCTGTACAGAAAAATGGTCATGTAACTGAAGCTCCGGCAGGTAGAGGCGATCTCCAGTCCGCAATCGAGATAATGACGGAAATTTTCGGAGTTTTGGCTACAGGTACATAATTGCGGACACTTGGTGCAGGATGTGGGGTGAGTAATAACAGGGACGGTGGACGGAAATCAGCCGCAGGAAGTGGGATGGGTAAATAACACGGCGCCATCGTGGCTGCAGGGGGCGCGGCGCGTGACCTACAAAATGCCCCGGCAGCCAGGTAGATAATGACAGGGCGGTGGCGTATAATTATAGGCCAGAGGCCGCACAGTCGGCGGCGCCTAATTATAGGGGGAAGCGGCCTGCACACCAAGATAATTACGGTACGAGACGCCGTCGTGTCTGCAGGGGGCGGGGCGCGTGACCTACAAAGATAATGACGGTAAGCGGCGCCGTCGGGGCGCGTGATCTACAAATAGCCAGGTAGATAATGAAAGGGCGGTGGCGCCTAATTATAGGGGAAGCGGCCGCAGGGGGGCGGGGCGTGTGACCTATTTAATACAGAACCGGTTTTTATATACTACTCATTTCTGTAATTTGAGTTATGTTGCGTATTTAGTACGATTTTCTAACTATGTAAGAAGTATTTTCTATGTGTCGCACACGTCATCTGAACTACACAGTTAAAGGTTTTTATTCACGGTTTCATTATTCCCATTTTCTGGATTTGCAGATAAAGTAACTGTGACAACTTCCTGTATCTGAGGCTGAAAATCTGATTATTCGTTGATAAAAATCTAATGTTATCGTAATTTTAACGATCGCATACCTATTTATTTAGCAGCTATTAAAAGGCAATTGTTCATCGTTTGACTTATTGCTGTCTCGCTCGCCACCTCAATGCATTTGAAACACATGTTCTTTGACGAAAGCCACCTGCTTACATGTGACGCTCTGGCTTTCGATTAATCCGTCTTGGGATGATTTTGTCAATCGCCACAATATATTATTTTTGAGTGAAATAACATGCATCCTTTCAGCTCCTTGTTATTATTTCGAATAAAGGCAAAAAAAAAAAAAAAGTTATAACGAGGTCTTCACGGGTGTATCGCCGAATTGTGTTGTAAAAACTGCCTGGGCCGTCTTCCTCACGTGTGAAATATCGTATTTTTACAACTAAATCCGGCGATACATCCGTGAGGACTTCACTGCATGCAATCATACGCCGAGAAAGTCTCCTTTCTTACTAAAAAAAAATTAAATAATAATAATTTCCACTCTAAAACAGTCGTTACGCCACTTAAAGTAAAACTGAAATACTTTACAGTTTACGTCTTGGTGAGTAGTTTCTTTTATTAATAACAAATCAACTATAAGATCATCCAAGGAATCGGGAGACATAATAATGAATCCCACAAAAACAATTCTTGTGAAAATAGGCCAAATCTCGTTCTTGTGCAGCGACAAAAAGTTATGAGATCTTGTTCTGAGTCAAGTCTATACTTTACAGAGTATATTAATTAACTTTGTGAAACAAAAAGCTTTCTCTCGGTGTTATGGAACGTTTATTTAGATTAATAATTTTTTAAAAAACTCTGGAGACCTGGCCATTATGCATACCATGTTTTATACTGATGTGATGTATCATAAGACACATAATATGACTTAAGACGAAATATTTTCTATTTTTGATTGTTTATTTAAAAATTGATTTAAATATAAAAATGTAAAACCGCGAACTATTCTTAACATTCTAAATATTTTAATGTTATTTTGCCAATTAAAATGTTGTTAACTGTTAATTTTTATCATTTAACATTACAATTGATTATTAATTTAATTAACAGATGTTTATTATTTAATTTATTAACGCTTTAAATAACAATGTTTTAAATATATGCGGTAAAAAACTGTTGGCGCCAATCCCGCGCGATTGGTGCAAATCCGCAAAAATACTGCGGGATTGCAATCCTTAGTTGTCAAGTCTGTATTTCTCAATAGCAGAGTTTCCTGCGCTGCCCGGTATGATCTAGGTTGATTTGCCCACACAGTAAACATTGAAGTTTATAACAGAGGTCATTTTTCTGCACTTATGAATCAAATTTCATGTCAGTCGCTCCATTTCCTATACGAATTTGAATGGCTAACCCCCAGTGTAGCAGAAAAGAGATGGGGTTGATCAATTCTTACAACATTTTTAGCCATCCTATCAGGAACATGTGTACAAAGTTACCAGAAATGCCAGCACTAAAGGTTTTAAACAATTCACTTTCATGTTCAAACCCATCAGATATGCATTGCTTCCTATTAACCGTGAATATAATTTCACTTCCAAACATCAGAGATTGTAGCTGTGTGTCCTGAGATAGTAGCTTCAAGAAGCAAAGAAGATATCGAAAGGTTTTTTTCATTATATTATTAAAATTAATTTTCATATTTTCCACTTTATGTAATTTCCTCTTCGTATTCCGTACGGCCATCTGAGGAGTTTAACGAATAAAAATCAAAATTTAAGCAAAGAAACATTACGTGTGATAATATGGCTTTTATTTTTTTTTTACGAAGTATGACGTATGAATCTAGTTAATATTTCATCTTTAGTGTTCACGTAATACGTTTAGATTTTCACTTACTGCTCCGGCGTTTTGTTATGTTGAAGATATACCAATCAATTCAGTTGAGATTCTAATATAAAACGGTGAAAACCCTACCAAAATCTGTGCACTTATTTTTTCGGAACCATTATATCCGATTTTCGTTTTATAGATTATTATTAATATTCACTGTGGATTCCACTCTTATCTCTCCCTCTCTGTTTAACCACAGATAACCTAATATGTGCATTGACCTTAACAGGCCCGCCGCTAGCTGTTTGAACGCCCTTGTGCAATACCGGTTATGGCGCCTCATGTCTAACTACAGCCAGTGGAGGATCTATGAATTTTCGGAGCCGGATCAAAAAAACTATGAGAAGATTGCCACCCCCATATTGCCACCCCGAGTGTCGTCACCGCAACTAAAAAAAAAAGCTCTGCTACTGTCCCGGCGGCAACAGTCGATCACTCGGTTTTCCGCCCCCCCCCCCCCTCCCCCCGGGGACGTGCTGCCACGGCTTACGGCGGGCAAGGAACTTATAGCGGAAAACGAATAGAAAAAAGATTTTAGGAGAATATAGATAATGGGCGAAATCAACTATTTTTACATAAAATATGAAGTGAAAATTCTCAATAAATCGTTCAGTAGGTCTATATCGATAATTATTTATAACAAAAGCCTAAATACAGTATAACTCCAATTATCCGAATCAATTGGGACCGGTCCCCATTCGGATAATCGAAAATTCGGATAATTGGATTTTTTCCAAAAAGGGTCTATTTTAATTAATTACTGTATGTATGTTGAAAATGGAAGAAAAAAACTATATTTAAAGGAAAAGAGCTTTTAATTTATTGAATGAAAAGGCAACACTTTTACATGTTAAGCGTAGTTAAAAGTGCTGTACGCTAGTACAGTATGTACAGTACGTACCATACTGTAAATAAAAGGCATTGCTTGCTGAACATCTCTGTCAAAATAAGCTGTTTGACTGTATTCATCTGTTTTCTAGCAGCAAAGTGGCTCATCCGCTTGGCAGTGAGAAGTTTCATGTGGTGTGTACTGTGTAGGAAGAATCATTATGTTTTGAATCGCAGTAAGTTTCCGTTTTAATTAAAAAAGCGATTCGGATAATCGGAGTTCGGATAATTGAAGTTCTACTGTACCCGACTTGAACAAAGGATGATTACTGTCAGCTGGATAGGAGATCCGTTGAGTAGTTGTATTGACTTAATTGGGCGCCATCACACTGAGTCACAATTTAACAACATTCGTTACTGTTGCTTGAAATGACCTTTGTTCCACTTAGATTACGACAATGAAAAGTATGAATATTGTGTTCTTTGCCGTTGGTCAATATTCCATTACATTCAATAACTTTTCTATTGTTACTGTCAAAGTAATGAGAATATCAGGACATGGTTATAAATTATTATATTGTCACCGGTTCCTAATACGTGTGCAAAATTTCAAACAATTTGGACACCTGGAAGTGGGTTGAAATTCAATGGAAAATTCTATCACATTCGATCATTTTTCTATAGTTACTGTCAAAGTAATGAGAACAGCAGAACGCTGCTATGAAATTATTGTATTGTCACTGATCTTATATATAAAAATCAATGTTTGTGGGTTTGTTCGTCTTCTATGCATTCTTATACCATTTATCAGAATGCAATGAAACTTTGGAGAGTTTTCGAGTGAGCGTCTGCGAAGGTTCCTGTGAAAAAAAATTTCCAAAAAGTCACCCCTTATTCCTCATAACACCCCATAATTTAGGCAAAACCACATTTTTTATCCGATTTAAATAGGAATTTGTACACTTATACTTCAAAACAAACATAAAAATACTGCCTACATACGGTTTCCGAATATTAATCCCCTCGCCCCCTTTCCAACTCCATAATTTAGGCAAACCACATTTTTTATCCGGTTTGGATAAGAATTTGTACACTTATACTTTAAAACAAACAGAAAAATACCGCCTACGTATGGTTTCCGAATATTCATCCCCTCTCCCCCTTTCCACCCCCATTACGTTTTTACCCCATAATTTAGACAAACCACATTTTTTATTCGATTTAGATAAGAATTTGTACACTTATACTTTAAAACAAACAGAAAAATACCGCCTACGTATGGTTTCCGAATATTCATCCCCTCTCCCCCTTTCCACCCCCATTACGTTTTTACCCCATAATTTAGGCAAACCACATTTTTTATCCGGTTTAGATAAGAATTTGTACACTTATACTTTAAAACAAACAGAAAAATACCGCCTACGTATGGTTTCCGAATATTCATCCCCTCTCCCCCTTTCCACCCCCATTACGTTTTTACCCCATAATTTAGGCAAAACCACATTTTTTATCCGATTTAGATAAGAATTTGTACACTTATACTTTGAAACAAACAGAAAAATACTGCCTACGTATGGTTTCCGAATATTCATCCCCTGTCCCCCTTTCCAACCCCATTACGTTTTCACCCCATAATTTAGGCAAACCACATTTTTTACCCGATTTAGATAAGAATTTGTACACTTATACTTTAAAACAAACAGAAAAATACTGCCTACGTATTGTTTCCGAATATCCATCCCCTCTCCCCCGGGAATTTGCACACTTATACTTTGAAACAAACAGAAAAATACTGCCTGCATATGTTTTCCAAAGCGCATCCCCTCTCACCCTTTCCAACTGAAAAAGAATGAAACAGCAGTTTAAAATTTATATGTAAATATTTTTTCATTTAATCTATGTGCCTACTCAAGTCCAGCAATAGTGAAGTATTGCCGGGTAAGCTAGTTCTTAATATTTCAAACTACTAGGACTTCTGGAAGTAGGTGAAAATTGAATTGAAAGATTCCGTTACATTCATAAATAGGTCAAGCTAATAAAAAGCGTGTAAAAATCTTTATTAACAGAGATCCATTACTAACCATCATGCGATAGATTAAATATTATCAATCTTTTTATAGAGTTGAACTTATTATTTTTCTAATTAATACAATGGAAAAATAAAAATACAGAATTAGTAAATTTTTCTGTGTCATCACGATTCTTTTATTACCGTTTAGTATATTTCTTATCGTTTAGTAAATTTTTAAAATAAATTCAGTAACACTGAAAAATTAGTTATAAATTAGCATTCCAGAAAATATTTTTTTCCTTTTCAGTTTTTATAAGTAAAAATTAGGAAACATGTATAAAGTTGTGTGAGTGTAGACTTTCCCGGCGTATCGATGCAACAAAATCCTCTCGGGAGTCAGTCGAGGCAGTGACAGTCAGCTTTGCGACAGCTACAAGATACCTGATGAAGACAGCAGAGCCAGCTATCGAAACGTCGTGTTTTTACAACACCATCCGGCTGGACACCCGAGAGGATTTTGATGTATAAAGTTGGCCCATATCATCTTAGAAAAGTAATTTTACGACTAAATTTACAGTACCACTAAGTCTATAAAATAATTTACAAAGAATCGTTTATGCCATTTTGTGTGGAACGGCAAACGATAAAAACTTGTCTAACGTGAGGGACAATTTGGGCAAATGACACTAGTGAACGTTTTCGATAATTAATAGAAATAAACTGGGAAAGCTTTTTTTGAGATAGTATTTTTTTTATTATTTCGATGATATTTTTAAAGTTACGTTAGTGAAGAATAGACTAAATCAATATTAAATCATTCGAAATTTTTATCCCTAAATTTTGCATTTTGAAGTGTGGGGGAATGGATGATTATAAATACAGTAATTTCTAAGTAAATTTATCCTTCCTCTATTTTTAAAGGTAAATTTTTTATAATATTCTCATACGACAGTGAGTGTGCGCTCTCATGCTCGATCGACTAAATAGCTAGACAAAATTGGAAAATATATGTTTAGTAAATAAAGTTATACAATTAAAATTAAAAACGAACGCAAACAATTACTTTTATTAACTGAAACAAGAAACGCGATAAATTCGTCTACTGGCTGATAAGAACAACTGCATGTATGTCTCTGAGCCTTCACTTAGCTGACGCGATTAAAACATCAAAACAGTATGAGAAAGAAATAAACAATTAACAGCGAGAATAGTCTACGAATAACCGCATGCGCGACAAGTTTAAGCGCAGAGAAACTGTTGGTATTGGAAGATGGTAAAATTAATTCCTAAGTGACTGTTAACATATATACTACAATTTCGTTTGCGTACTCTACGGTCATCTCGATAGCTATTGGCTAAAGCTCACGCCGACATCATGCGCCAAGCCTTCGTTGGGGGTACTATAGCCACCAGTGATATTACAAAATTTATAAAATTAGTGTTATTTAATAGCTAAGCAACTGCCATGAAATGAATTGTTCGAATACTTTAAGTTTGCTTTTTGTAGCATTTCATTTAAAATACTTCAATTTAAGTAAAAAATATGGTAAAACTTTATGGTTTAAAAAACGTGGAATAAAATTTTACTTTACATTGCTACCATTTCTCAATCACTATTGTCACGCTGCTCTACCATTTTTAGCTTTTTGCATCGGACATCAGACATGACGTTAATGTAAAGGCGCCTGCAAACGACCCGATTTCGGTCCCAATCTATAGGGGAAATTCGTCGGGCAATCATACGGGGCTTTCCTCCTCACGTAACAATTTCACTCCCGATTTTAGTTTACATTGGGATCGTGTAGTTGGAAGACGTAAGAGCTTAACAATGGCTCATTTTATTTCAAAACAACAAAAAGTTGGTATGGTATTAACAATAGCCTGTACCTCCTACAGTTTGTACAAAACGGAAAAGAAGATATTGGGTGAAAAGGTGGCTTTTATTAAGGAAAAATCTATCCCACACGAAAATTTTGAGGAGTATAGAATCGGAAGATTTTACGAATTTTCTCAGAGTGAATTCTGAAAGTTTTGCAGAGATACTCAGACTAGTGACCCTTTATATAAAATAGAAAAATACCTTAATGCGCGAAAGAATAAGTGCCAGAGAACGTTTAAACGTTACTCTGTGTATTTTAGTGAGTGGACAAATAAGTGAAGATTTGAAATTTAGTTCGCTGACTTCACCACAAATGCTTTCGGACATTATTCCCGAAACATGTTGGCGTATCTATAAATGTCTGAAACACTACATTAAGATAAGAAGAAAAGTAGTATATATAAATAAAACTTTTATTTAACAATTACTATTTACACTGTGATTTAATACAGAAACTAGTAACATTAATTTTAAAAAAGTAGGAATCTAATCTTGGAAGTACAACAAATTCAAAATTATATAGTAATGAAGTTAACATTTATTTTCTATGTCTGATGATTAAAACAATCTTTCATCAGAAACTATTGCCTTGTGCAATAACAGGTGTTTCATTATTAATATCACCAGAACTTAATGAGGATAGATCATAGCTTTCAACTGGAAATGAAGACTCGGAAGAGAATTGGGAGGGTGGCTTTTGTGACACACGTTGGATGATAGTTTTCAACTGAGTATTGCAAGGGCGGCGAATCAGATGATGAATGTGGAGATAATTCAGCAGGATACCGAAATCGCTCTGTAGATGACTGAACTTTGTATATGCTATCAGGGAGTTCTAAATTCCATAGTTAACCTTCCAGCTTTAGCATAAAAAATAGCATCTGATATAAGTTTATTGGAAATTGCTATCTGGTCCTTATTTAGGTCTTTTAATTGAATGCTGACTGATTTTCCCACGATCTCCCATTCATCTTCCTTTGAATTTAGTAGCCATTGGGCAGAATCTCTGAATTCTTCTTGTTTCATGGCAATATTTATTTTTGGTTTCTTCTTTTTAAATGGAATTCTTTCTTGTGTTTGAGCTGCTTCTTCTTGATTTTCAAGTGCTTACCAAAGGGACGGTACATACATGTCTTCTGTGCCACTTCCCGTTTGCATACAAGATTTCATCTGTAAATACAAAGCACATTATTAATGAAATTATATTTTTTTATTCAGATTTCAGTTAAGGCAGAATTTAGTTCTATTTGTTTTGGAAACTTTGTTCTATAAATAAAATTAACTATGAAATCAATTTGTAAAAACCAATCTGTTAATTTTGCTTTAAAATAATTTAAATTGAACAATAAATACATTTATAGTAAAAGTTATTTATTTCTGTTCTTTTATCTATTACCCTTATGTTCCTCAAAGAATTATTATCTGCTATAAATATAATGATGTATTTACATTTCATAAAACAATAATTATTTAGGTATTTGAGCCTTTACTTACCTATTTTAACTCACGAGAGTAAAGGTGCCTGTAGATGATCAAATTTATTTGACAAATTTGTTGGTCAAACATCACGTTTTCATCAAACAACAGCGCAAACGCTCAAACCTGAGATCAAACAAATTTGTCAAACATGCCTTTAGTTTCGATTGTTGCCTTGTCGGAACGTGACGCGTGCCGCAATGAGGAAAAGACAACGCATTGTTAGCGTTGACTCTAGCACTGTATGTTAAGAAAAAAATAGAAGTTGGTTTAAAGAATGATTGAAATTGAAGAGAGAGATACACATGAAAATTTATTACGAGAAATATCGCGCAAGGAACCAGATGATTACAATAAATTCCTGCTCATGGAACGTAAAACGTTTGAATGATTATAGCCAGTGCAAATTATGAATATCTTACGGTTGATGTCGGTACAAATTTCAGAGCGTCAGATGGAGGAGTGATTAAAAATACAGTATTTTGGAATTTGTTTGAAACTAATCAGTTGCAGATTCCAGATCCAGATGAATTGCCGAATACTAATTTTAGAAAATGCCCCCCGCATTTGTAGGAGCTGCCAAGTTTTATGAAACCTTACAATAAACAAGTGTTAAATGATAACAGAAGAATTTTCAATTATCGTTTATCTCGCGCGGGTTATTGAAAAAGTATTTGGCATTCTCGCATGTAATTTTAAGTTTTTTTTTTTTTTTTTTTTTTTTTTTTTTTTTTGAAACACATAATTATCTCTAACAAAAGCAAGAAGTTATGGCGTGTTGTCATTTACACAATTTACTTACTAACGGGAAAAAAAATACATCCGACATGGAAGAGATGGAGACTATTATTCAGGGTTCTTGGAGAAATGAGCCAAACCAGATGCTAATATTTAATATATTTAATAAAATTGTAATGGAGGCCACGCTCCGGTGACAATTACCATAAACACCCATCTTCCCTCTTTTCTGCACCCTCCTACATTTGCCCTTTACAAATTTTAACTTTAAATTCTTTCAACGTTTTTGATAAATTTTGCTAAATATTGAAGTTATTCGATTCTTTAGATTTTATTTTCCTAGCACCGGCAGATCGCGACGTATGGACATGAACTGTAAAAGGAATCCTTCGTCTGATAAATTATATCCACTCAGACAATTATTATTCCTGCTGTTGTCACTTGGCGAACGGCGATGGTCACTAGGCGATAAATGAAATAATGTTTGACAAACACCACCGCACACCTTCAAACTTATTTGACAAACACGCCGTCAATCAAAATTTCCATCAAACACGTCAAACGCGTCGATTGTTTGACAAACGCGTCAAACAATGCCGCAGACTTTCAAATAATTTGACAAACACGTAAAGTTTGACAAACAATTTGATCGTCTACAGGCCGCTTAAGTTGTTAGCATATTTTCTTTTTCAGAACTGCAACTGTTGGTTCCTTGTCAAATTCTTTGTAAATTTCTAGTAAAACTCTAAATCCTTCTTCCCGCATGTTGTGGCTCATGTAATTTTTGTTGAATTTGTCCCATTACTGGGGCATATCTTTAAAAACGTCAAAAATATTAGTCCACACCTCTTTCTCTTTAGACATTTCGGACGATATACACAACCAATGGCACGTAACGCACTCGTTCGCTGCTCAAAGCCGACTGAGCCGAAATTGTCTCAATCGTTGCAATCGCGCTACGCACGTCTCAATCTCCTCCCTGTCTGCAGGGACAATCTGTAAATTTTTGGTCGGGCTCTGCCGATCTCCCGATATCGGGAGCAACATACCCAATTAGCCTACTCACGCGGCAATCTGCAGGGCCTCTGCCGGATTGTCCCTGTTGATTGGGACCGAAATTGCCTCGTATGTAGCCGCCTTAAAGTGACCAGACGTCCCGCTTTTAGCGATTTTTAACAATTAGTCCCGCGTCCCGATTTTTGGAAAGAATGCATGATAAGCTAGGGAACGGCGGGAGAACAGGAAGGGAATATATGGCATTCGGCGGCCCTGTGCCTATTTCGCCAGGATATGAGTTTACTATTATTTTTGTTAATTTTATAACGTTAAACAATAATAAAAACAAATAATTGTTGAGAACTGGTTATAGAGCAGTGATTGTCAACTGCTTATTAAAGGTCACATTGTTGATCATTTGTTAACATTCAACCACCATTGTTTAGACTTAATGAACCATGGCGTTTTTCGACACTGACAACGACGAAAACATTTTGTAACTGTCTCTCAGACGATTAGGGTTGCCAGATGGCCAGGAATGTCCCGGATTTTTGTCTGGTCCCGTGTCCAGGAATTAAGCGTTACTGTACCGGAATTCCCATATACCAGTTTTTTCTCCAAACTTAAAATACCATGCCGCGCTCGCAGCGGAAGGTAGAGGAGCGCTCCACCTTACCGACGACCAGAGAATATATATATATATATAGACTGTTCTACTATGACATAGTGATTTTCAACAAAAGTTGAATTAATAATCTTTTATATATATATATATGTGTTATGTAGCAATGTTTTCCCCTAAAATACAACTTTTTAAAATTAATATGAATATTTGTTCCGACTTAAACATACCACTAAAATACCTTTTTAATCTCATAAATGTCCCGGAAATTATAATCCTGTATCTGGCAACCCTACAGACGATACACACAGTGCTGCGTGCTAGTGCTACTTAAACAAGTGATGTCAACAAATCAGCTATTTGGATAATTTAGGTAAGTAATTTATTTCATAAACACATAAATGTTCCTGAATTTAGCAGACAGTACTCGAGACGAGTGAAGAGGGGATGTACGAGAGAAGTAAATGAATTGGGTTACAAAACTTTGGTCAGACCATTGCTCGAATATGGTAGTGTAGTATGGGACCCACATTTTGAGTATCAAATGCAGGAGTTGGAGAGGGTCCAAAATGGGCTGCTAGATTTGTTTCTGCAAATTATCGCAGAATGCAATCAGTAACTGATATGATAAAAGATCTGGAATGGGATTCATTGCAAGATAGGAGGGGGGTGAAGAGGGTCTTGGGAGTGTACAAGGCCTATGCCGGCGATGACGCATGGAAAGATATTGGTGTAGGTATGAAAAGTAGTGCATTGAAGTGAAAAGATAACAATGACCACAAGCTAGCACTCGATTTCAGGCACAAGGGTGTGGGAAGATTCTCTATTTTTTAGGTAAGGGTTTAGGTAGTGATTGGAATAAGTTACCAAGGGAAATGATGAATAATTTATCAAAAACGTTGATAGAATTAAAAGTTTAAATTTGTAGAGGGCAAATTTAGGTGGGTGCAGGAAAGGAGAAAGATATGTGTGTAGGGAAATTGCCACCGGAGCGTGCTCCGTTGGAATTAAATTATTTATACTATATTTTATAGAGGCGGCAAAAAGCCTGGCGCCGGCCTTGATTCTGACACTTACAGCAAATTCAGAGGAAAAATAATACAAGTTAGTATTGTTATTATTTAGAAATATATGATTAAAATTAAAACAATTTTTAAAATATAGTTACTTTATAACAATCAAATTAACTTAAATTTATAAACTAACAATAAAACGTGTTCATGTAATTATGTACCTACTTACTGTGTTTTTAAGCAATATGTATCTAATAATTTTTTTTAGATTTTTGACATAATAAGTAAAAAAAGAGGAGGCAAATTCAACGATGAGCTAAGAAGTTAATTTCCTTTTATTAAAAAAACCAAAGTGATTACATGGTGAAATGTGTGAAATATAATGGTGAATTTTCTGTTTCTCACGGCGGGAAGCACTTCCAGACACAGAAGCATAAAAGATATTAAATACAGGATTTTTTTTCGGAAAACGACTTAGCGAGACGAAGAAAAGAAATCAGCATTAGCAGAAAGACTTATGACTTTTCATGCTACCAATCATAATTATTCCTTCAGATATATGGACTGTACAGCGCATGTCAAAAGTTATTCAACAAAAAATTTGCCTGCTCTAGAACAATATCCAAGGCAATTGTGTGTAATGTGCTTTCCCCATATGCATTTTCAGAGTTAAACAAACATCTCGAAAAAATAATTTTTTATCCATATATTCTGACGCATCTAATCATAAGGATATAAAGTTATTTCCAAGCATTATTAGATTTTGATTAAACTGGAATAAGAATTAGAATTTATATTTCGTTTCTTTGCAGAGCGAAACTTCTGAATAATTTTCAGTTCTTTTCTAATATTTTGGGAGAAAAATTTAAAACATAAAATTATAGCATATAGTGCAGACAACACGAACGCAAATTTTGGAGGAAAAGCGAGAAGAAGTACAAATAATTTTTGTATATAAATTGAACAAATATCTTAATCAAAACATTATTGGTGTTGGTTGTGCAGCGCACGTTATACAGAACGTCATTCAAACAGCTCCTGACTTGTTGCCTCAAGATGTGGAAAATATTATTATTAAAATATATTCTTACTAGACGACCCGTGCGAAAATTTCGCTAATAAAATACGATGAATAGTGAGGTTGAATGCTTGTAATATAACGAAAAGTAGAACCATACATTTGCAGCAAGTACTTATTTGTTTAGTGTATTAGGTACGTATCAAAATACTTACAACATATCACAAAACAGTTAGGAAACTTTGAAACACACCGTGTGTACGGCAAACTGTCACTGACCTGAACAAAATGTACACAGATACAGGGTGTCCAGAAAAGGACTCCCTGATTTCAAAATTAAATATCTCGAAAACAAAGATCGATAGAGGAATGCAGTAAACGGTTTGTTTGTTGTGACAGCTGTAAGAAGTGTACACAGCAGTGTGAAATAATAGTTACAAAATCTGCTAACAGATGGCGCTGTACGCTGTACGCTGTACAGCTCATATCAGCATTCATAAGTGAAATAATCGTATGAAAACAATCTTTGCAAACAATCACATCACAATGTTTTCAAAATGTTCACCATTGGCACTACAGAGGTCGCGCAAATGAAGAATGAAATTCGCCATCACATTTCGTAGTGTCTCGACCGAAATGGATTCACATGCCACAGAGATCGCCGATTCCAGCTCGTCCAGCGTGGCGGGATGCTTCGGGTAGACCATGTCTTTCACTGTGCCCCACAAAAAAAAAGTCACAGGGAGTCACATCCGGCGAATATGGAGGCCAATCCATGCCTGCACCAGTAAATTCGGGATATCCCAAAGCAATGACTCGATTCCCGAAGTATTCCTCAAGAAAGCGAAACACCTGTTCGGTCCGATGTGGTCGGGCCCCATCTTGCATAAACCATTCAGTACCTGGTCGATCCTATAACGCTTGCTGTGTGGCGACAAATTGTTCCAAAATTGCAACGTAACGTGCACCAGTGACCGTTTCTCGAATGAAAAAAGGGCCAACAATGCCTCTGCTGCATACTGCAGCCCACACAGTAACTTTAGGAGAATACAGGGGTTTCGCTTCACACCAATATGGCTTTTCGGAACCCCAAAATCGCCAGTTCTGCTTATTCACGTAGCCATTCAGGTGGAAATGTGCTTCATCTGTAAACCAGATGCAGCCAACATCAAATCCTTCACTGTCAATCATTGTGAGCATCTGAGTAGCAAAGGCAACCCTTTGTTGCACAGCTCGTCCGGGTATGGCCTGGTGCGTTTGAATTTTGAATGGAAACATGTGTAGGCTCTTTCGCAGTATTTTCTGCGTGCTGGAACGCTTCAAACCAGTCTCCGATGCAATTCTACGGACGGATGACATTGGATTTCGCTGAATAATTCCAGACACTGTGGCGATATTTTCAGGCGTAACTGTGGTTGGCTTGCGGCCCACATGCCCCACTACTGCCTGTTCGTTGAAATTTTGCGAAGAGCGTACGAATGGTTTTCGCATCGGGTCCTTTTGGAACATTAAATCGTGCTTGAAAACTTCACCGTGTTGCCGTAGGACTCTCTTCTAACCTGTGGTACTCTAGCACCAGAAAAACGCGTTTTTCAATGGTGTACATGGTTTTAAACTCTTCCTTCGTTACGCTAACCTCCTTTCACGTTTCAATGGTGGAACTGATCGCCCTGAGCTTCGGATCACTATTTAGGCATTACGTATGGCGATTACAGCGCCATCTGTTAGCAGCTTTTGTAACTATTATTTCAAACTGCTGTATACACTTCTTACAGCTGTCACGATAAACATACCGTTTACTGCATTCCTCTATCGATCTTTGTTTTCGAGATATTTAATTTTGAAATCAGGGAGTCCTTTTCTTGACACCCTGTATCAACATCATTGTGGTGTGTGTTGCTGTGCGAATAAAATGTTTACATTGGAATTGTATAGCAAAACAAAAATGTTTCCGTAACAGAAAAAAATATCCGAAAAGTTACTTACTGTATAAAAAACAGTTTATTAACATCTCCGTGATAACTGCGGCTGCAATCTGGGGACTTGGCTCTGAACTATCTATTACGCGCGACCTCTTTAAGCATCAAATTCCGAACAACTTCTTTCTTAATTTATGATTTTATGTAATTGGAGATCTTAATCTTTGAAACGATATGTCATTTATGGATTCGGTTAGGTACCAAAGGAGATAGATGGCTCGTAAAAATTTAAATAAAAAAAACACGTTGTCGAAATAAAATTAATGTTTTTGCACTTTAAGGGTCAAAATCCAAAATATTCCTTTTATAAAATATGGTGTGAACAAAGTGGACACCTTGGTCTTTAAAATAATACCTAATTTATAGATTTCGCTTAGACATCAAGCTAGGTAGCAAAAAGGTTTTAGAAATGATGATATTTTTGCCCCTTGAGGGTTGAAATTGAAGAAATTTCGTTTTTAAAATATTATGTGACCAAAAGCGATTTTTTTGTTTTGTTTTTTTGTTTATTTGGCCTTTGGTACAAACCATACAGCCAGCTTGGTTACAATTTGGTTATTTATACATGTGGATTTTGAATAGTTCTGACGTCTGGTTTCATTTGTTATACGTTCATCTACTGGACATCATAAAACACATGCTCAATATAATATAAAAAACAATAATACAATATGATACAATAGCGCAAAAAATACAATATAAAATTCATAAGATACCGTTTTTACATAAAATATTTGCAACTTAAAATACAATATATAAATACAAAATTCAGCATACAAGTTTTCTAAATTGTTCCAGTGGTTACATGTACACTTAAGCCACAGTATAAAGTATACAGCCTTTGGGTACAGAAATCAGCAGTCTGGTTATCTCAAACGGACAGTGGTTACCTTTAAATGTAATGTGAGGTTTAGAAATGTGAATGTCATATTTCTATGTTGTTTCTTATTGCAAAATTAAAGAGAAACATGAAGATTTCCGCCCTATTTTCGTGGAGAAGGGTCTGCATCTTGGAAGGGAATTCCACCCCGTGTTTAGTCAGCTCTTCTATTAATTCAGTTGATTCTGCCCAGCGGCGTCCACAGGGAAAAAATATATGTTCCACGTTCTCGACACTAATGCCATCACATTCACAAATGGGGGAGGTGATCGCATTAATCCTAAAGAGGTGGCTCGCGAAGCGTCCGTGGTTGAATTGGAGCCTAGAGACAAAGGTTGTGATCTTCCTTGAGATTTGGATGCAGTCGTGTCAGTGTGAAAGTGGGATAGTTGGATGGATTTTTCTATAGTATTCACCTTTATGTGTATCTTTTGACCGCCACTCTCTGTTTCATTCTAATCTGGTTTTATTGCGGAATACAGGGGTCACGTCCGAAGCCGGAATTTGTTTAATTTTCTCACCATTGAGTGCTGCTGCCTTAGCTAGTCGGTCAGCTACTTCGGTGCCTCTTATATCTGCGTGACCTTTGGCCCATATGAATGTCACTTCCGATTCTTTATCTCTGAGTCTCGCTACTAGTTGTACAATGTCAGATATCAGCCAGCTTCTACCGTTGTCCGCCACCAGGTTAGATAACCTCAGTAAAGCGGATCTAGAATCTGATATGATGATTAGTCTGTTCGTCTGCAAATGTAGGCCGTATTCTAGGGCTTTTAAAATGGCTTGTAATTCGGCGGTATAGATCGATGCCTCTTCCGGGAGTTGATATAGGCCCCGCTTTTCGTTAGCAGGGTCTGCGAAAGTACAACCCACACGATTTTCAGATTTAGAGCCGTCTGTATATAAGCATATGGGGCTATCTGCCAGCTTTGTAATGCGGTCCTTTAAGATTTTTTTCATTGTGATTACCTTCCGCTGTAAATTTTGTGTCTAGGATAATGTCTAGTCTCGTTTTAGCTCCCGAAAGTCTGTGCAGATGTACCGGAAGGAGACGTGATCTATACATTATGTTGCTATATTTTTTTAACTTCCCGGAAGGCGGTTGTTAGAGTAGGGGCCGGCTTCTGTTTCCAGTACCTCCGTTCCGTGTATTGCATTGTGAGAGCAGATATTTTTGCAATAAGTTGATCATCCTTTACTTCGAGCAGTCTTAGGATGAACTTCCGCCCCAGAAATGCCCTACGGATGTGTAGGGGTGGTTCTAAGCATTCCACCAGCAGTGCGTTTGTCGGGGTAGATGTCATGGCTCCGGTGCATAGTCTAAGTGCGCGATACTGGCATCTGTCGATGTCGGTTAGTAGCGATTTAGAAGCAGAGCCAAAAAACATGTTGCCATAGTCGAGATGAGGGCGCACGAGGGCTCGGTATAGCATTAGTGTAATCTTCCTGTCTGCACCCCAAGCTTTACCTGTCACTGCTCGTATGATGTTGTTTGCCGCTTCGCTCTTCTTCAGTATGTGCCGAATGTGACCTGACCAAGTCAGGTTAGGGTCCAACCTTAAGCCAAGGTATGTAACTATTTTTTCACTGGGAAGTTAAAAGGCCCCAGAGAAATGTTTGTCATCTGGGGGAGTCTGTGTCGTGTAAAAACAATGACGGACGACTTTTCAGGGGAGAGATCAAGGCCGTTGTGCATCATCCAAGCTGCCAGCCTGTTAGTGGTTGCACTTAAAGCTCTTTTGCAGGCCTGCAGTGATAAGAAGCTTGTATAGATGCATACATCATCCACATACTGAAGTATCTTTACGTTCGCCATTACGTTCTCGTGCAGGTCGCTGGAATAAATATTAAAGAGTAGTGGAGACAGGATCGAGCCCTGAGGTAGACCTTTGGATGTCAGTCTTGGTCCATACGTCTTGTTCCCCTCACATATGACCACTATTCTATTCTCGAGTAGAGCAATTAGGCTGTCTATGAATCTGTCCGGGATCTTCATTCCCCTTAATTTGTCAGCCAGGATAGGAAGAACTACATTGTCGTATGCTTTTGTAAGGTTGGTGAATAGTGCGGTTAAGTAGTGATTGTTTCCATAACACAGCTGGATATCGATGACTAGATGAGCCAGGATTTCGTTAGTCCCCTTACCTCTTCGGAAACCTATCTGTAGGTCTGGCAATAGGCGGTTATGTTCAATGTACCATTCATATCTTTCTTTTATCATTCGCTCCAGGGTTTTCAGGGAGCACGATAGTAAGGAAATTGGGCGGAATGACGAGCTTTCTACGGGGTCCTTGTTTGCTTTTAGCATTGGTACTACCCTTATTGTTTTGAGGGACGGTATGTAGGTTCTAGATGTCCATATGTTAGTCATTATTTTTAGATAGATCACTTTGCTGTTTTCGGGTAAGTTGCTCAGCATGGCGTAGTGAATTTGATCTGGGCCCGGACAGGAGTTTTTTTGTTTTAGTAAATGTATTTTCTAGCTCCTCGAGAGTAAATGGTTGTAGGAGAGGGTGGCTCGTATTACTATACCGGGAGGGAGCGGGTTCTACACTACACCAGTCCGGGGTCAGAGACTTAAGGAGGTTCATGGCGGCGGTCTGTGGGATTTGAGTGTGATGGCTGGTTGACCTGTACCGAACTGCTCTAACCGTCTCCATACCACTGTCGGAGGGGTTTTTGAGTTTAATGAGTTGCAAAAATTTACCCAGTTTTCTCTCTTCTTCTTCTTCTTTAGCAATCTTTTTGTAATTGCTTGTGTCTTATTGAGGAGAATGAAGTTGGATTCGGTGGGTTGTTTCTTGTATCGCGTCAATGCTAGTCTCCTGTCTCTTATGGCTTGGTTACATTCCTCGTCCCACCACCTGCAATAGGTTCTCCTTTGTGGGCGTCTTGTCTTGGATTCCGGAATGGTTGCTGCAGCCGTTTCTTCCACTATTGTCACAAATTTCGAATAGTCCTTTTTGTTGTCCCCTTTCAGTTGGATGTTATTGAATTTCTCTGTAGCTATCTCTTTATATTGGTACCAGTTGGCTTTTTTATGTTCCATCTGTAAGTAGGTGTTAGCGCCTGGTTGTCTTCTATCTGCGCTGGTGTTAACATCAAGATAGGGTAGTCATCAGAGCCCGACGGGTCTGATACTATTTTTCATTCGAAGTAAAATGCACACTCTGGGGAAATAAGAGTAATATCCACAACTGATTTTCTTCCTAAAGGTCGTTGTAATCTTGTCTCATAGCCGTCATTTAATATGACTAGTTTCAGTTCGTCTATGAGTTCGGTAAGTACATTTCCCTGGAGAGGAAAGAGATCCAGAGGGAGACCAAGGATATCGTGGAAGATTCTATATAAGAAGGACCTAATGAATCTAGACTCGAAGAGGACGCTGTAGACTGGGAAAGGTGGAGGAAACTCAAGGCAGCCGACCCCTAATGTTGGGAAAAGGTGGTGGGGAAGATGATCTTCAGGTCTACATCTCCTTAGGAGAATTGGCTGCAGTAATCAGGAATTATGTGCTGGCAATTTGCTCGGCTGTCAACAATTGAAATCCTTCAGACGGTGGGTACTCTGACATGCTACTGCCGTACGAATTGTTTACGTCAAAATATATGATAAATTTATTGGGTGCTTCATGGTTGTTCTCTGACATGTACCAGTTGTTTTCCTTTGTAAACCAATGGACAAACTGGCAAACACCGCCATGAATTCCATGCTCGAAAAGAAGTAGCATGTAGAAACCTATCAGAAGGTCCAGTTCGCCACATGTGCTCCTTAGCATAACCTGCCAAGAAAGGCCAGAGTCTGGGAAATAGTGGGTGAGGTCCACTATATATTTCCTAAAGCAGCTAGCCCTAATTTTTCAAACATATCTTTGACTTGAATATGAAAGTTCGATTTTGGTGGGAGCATGGCCTTGGAGCATTTCTGCGACGCATCCATATACTCATAGGGAAAGACCGCTTTTTGCTTAGAACCTCTCGGCATCTGTGAAATACGCATGAATTATACGAATATCATCGTCTTCAAGGGTCACAACCAGCTTGTCTAATTAGGTCTATATAGAATGATATCCGTCTAGAAATATTAACGAAATTGAAGTATTTTCAACTTTCTTTGAAAACAAAGTGTAATGTTCAGTGTTGATGGGTAGGACACTTATTCCAAGGGACTCCCTATGGGATCACCTATATCAGGAACACTAGCCAATATCTTCATCAACTTCATTGAAGGAGAAATATTCAATACAATAATTCCCCAAAAAGGTTTTCAGGTCCTCTATTGGTTTCGTTATGTTGATGATGTTTTATGCCTCATAAACGAACCATTAGAACGCATAAATGAGCTACACCAGGATATAAACACACTACACAAAAACATCACCTTCACACTAGAAACAGAACATAATGGCCAATTAAATTTTCTAGACCTAACTATAGCAAAAAAACAAAACAAACACATATTCCAGATATACAGAAAACCCACAGCAACAGACCAAATAATACACTCCTCATCAAACCATCCACACAGCCACAAACAGGCTGCAATAAGACACATGCTGAACAGAATAAACAGAATCCCCTTAACTAGACAAAATTACCAAAAAGAAATCAGTACCATCAAAGAAATAGCAAAGAACAATGGATACACAACACACATGGTTGAGACATTAAACAGAAAGATAATGAATAGAATGGAAACAGCTAAAATAAAGAACAACATCACCACACAAATCAGCAACCAAAGTACAAACACTTCAACAACAGTGACACCTCAAATCACACAAACATCCAACAACAGGGAACACAATAAAAAGAAATGGTATACAATGACATATTCAAACAAGCACACACACAGAGTAACAAATATATTCAAAAAAACAAGGGATAAACATTGCTCTCAAAACAGACAACTCAATACAAAAGCAAATCAGAACACAATCACAAACAAACAAATTCAGTAACTCTGGCATATACCAACTGACATGTCAGAACTGTGAGGCAGTTTACATCGGCCAAACAAGGAGACAATTCCAGACAAGATATAAAGAACACATGCGAGCCTTAAAGTACAGCAATCATTCAACTTTCGCCGAACACCTATTAGATAATAATCATTAACCCACAAATATAAATGTAGACATGGAAATCCTAACAACAAACAACACAAAACACAATATTTTAACTCTGCAAGAAAATTATCAAATTCAAAAAGCAATAGTCTCGGGAAAACACGTACTTAATGACCATGTAAACTTAACCAACCAAACCTTGTTCAAGCTAATAAAAATCGAAACTGACGTAAAACAACATCAAATACACAAAACACCACCACAACAGTAATATAATACACATTGCATCTCCACCATCCACCACACATGCACATTTAGATAAAACAAAGCAAAACACACACACACACACACACAAATTCAATTACGAAATTCAAACTCGCCGCTCACTACACTACCGATAGAGCACCGTCAGGAAAACATCAGAACAGCAGAAGCGCACACATAAAGTTTGACAATGTCGTGCATAGAAAACTATGCCTGCTAGTCAAGTTCACGAGAGCAAATTATACCAGAATTGCAATAGTGTAAAAAATCAACATGCTGGTTGAGGTCGCAGGCGAGCAACGACCACACCTCATTATGCAAATGTAAAATGTAAGTTACAATATAAAACCTATACCAGTATATTTATGTTAACAAAACGTCTTGCACGGTAATACAAAACTGAGATATAAATTTTAGTAATCGAACTGATATATAAATATAAGTAACATTATGCTTCCTACATAAGAATAATTTGGTAAATGTAAAAAAAATCATTATATTCAAATGTCAATAACAAATCACATATTACAGCATAACTGTACGCTGACGATACCTCGACGAGAGGCGAAACGCGTCCGGAAAATAAAAACAATATCCAACAGTTGTAATGGCGTATTATTAAACAATAAATACTAATTTACTAAGTAACTGTAGAAGAAAAATGGCCTACAAGAATCAAATAGTTTGATAAAGCCGTTACAATAAAATTCTTTCATACCTAAACTAATAAAAAATGTTTTAGTTTTATACTATAAATTATTGTCATTATGTACAGCCCCGCGAAATTCACCTATAATATGACAGTAATCGCCGCTCAATGTCACGCTCGCAAATGTGACATACCGTAGCACTATTAAAATGTGTCCTATGCTCATTTGTTATTACAAGAGGAATACAGTCCTTGTAAATTTTATCAACGTCTCGGGCCATTTAGACGAGCTCATCTTCAAGCCATTTCTCAAGGTCTTTCCCCGTGACGGAGTTTTATTGAGACTGGTGACAAAAATGGTCATATGCTCAAAAAACAGTGTGCCGCAGCAAACGGGATGAGTTTCTGAACATCGGTCGTGCGAGAGGCGTTAGTATTGTGCTTGCATCTATGATTTGTTTGTAACAAACTTTCAAAATCCGCGTAAACGATGAATGGTACGCGTTATTGACGTACAAAAACCGTGAACGTCAACGTCTTGTCATCGTCGCTGGGTAGGTCACCATTGACTTCATTCAACCTTGAGCAGTCAATCTCATGGCGTTCCAAGGGATCTTTGCGACTAAAATATTGCAGATATCTATCACGTATGTACCGAACACCATTATAAAGAATACTAACAGAATCCAGGAGTAATGAAATTTTCCATTACCGTCTGTAATCATTAACATGTTTATGTGGTTTCCATGTTTGTCTGCAGTGTAATGGAGGGAACAAAGAGCTTTAACCTCATTCAGGCTGAAAACATTTACTGAATAACCAGGATTTCGCCTCTCAAATTCGGAAGTATCTTCTAATTTCACGGGAAACTCAATACCTGAGAAATATAGAGATTATTTAGAGCGTACTTTCTATTGTATACTAACTCTGTCTGGGTGATTATATTTCGCGTTTATGTGAAAAGCAGGATTCGCCCATAGAAAGCAGAGTTCGTCAGTGTTTTTGACATTGACGACATCCAGCTTTCTACTGATTTCAAGAGGCAGATCAACATACAAAGACTGCGGGTTAAAAGGTTTAAATTTAGCAATTATGATAGCCGGGACTTTGAAAACGTCAAGCTCTTGAAAAAAATACACTAAATTTATTCATGAGTCTCCACATAGACTTCATACCAATCTGCCAAGGAAGTCTTTAACTTCGCGTAATTTAGTTAAAAATCATACTCAGACGATTTCAAATTTAGAGTCCTGAATTTTAAAATCTTAACTAACCCAACATGTATGGTCGGGGTGGACATGCTATTGACAATTCCACGGATATTTTTCTCCTAAGAGACTGCACCAAAATTGATAAATTTTAATTTATTTGCTCTTGATGGAATTTTGAATAGTACTGGAGTACAAACTATTGAAAAAACGTACTTGTCCTCGTTTAAAGTTTTATAGTATGTCAGCCAGTTCATCTGACATAGATAAGGCCGCGGACGTCGATCATCGTGGCAACGCCAACCGGGACGGAGTGGAGGCGAACGGCAGGTGACTGCTATTGCCCAATCAAGGTGGCACGGTAATGGATTGAATTAGTCCACGACTCAGATAGGCGACATTTCTCCGTGAATATTATACGGTAATGGCTGACAATGGTCTGTGACTTGTAAAGATGAAATTGCCCCATCCAGGTAGTCCGCGACTTGTAGAGACGTCATTGTCCCATGCAGATGACATAACGGATGACGGTAGCCTGCGACTTAGAGAGACGGCGTTGCCCCATGCAGGTGGTACAGCAGTGGACGACGGTAGTCCGTGACTTGTAGAGGCGTCTTTGCCCCCCGCCAGTAGACCGCGACTTGTAGGGGCGACATTGCTCCATGCTAGTAGTACAATAATTGTTGACGTATGTGCCAGTTGTCCGCGATTTTGGACTCAACGGCATCCGTGTAGACGGCCAGCTGGACGTTCCAGGACCTCCAAATAGCCAAATAGGACCAGTGGTAGCGGCGACGGGCATGGGATTCTTCCTCAGTAAATAGTGAAGGGCATACAATTACCATTTTGACATAAAGTCCTCGTCGCTCTTTTTCCGCCGTTTCCCGTCTCAAGACTCGTCCAGCAGCTGGTACATATAATAATCAGATTCATGTAAGAAAGGACAATTTATTATTTTATACATAAGTATATACACCTCATTTAACGACTAATTTTAATTAATAAAATGCATACCAATGTCAAATCCTTCAAAAAGGTCAGCAGAATTATGCGAAGACATCTTTGCAGCGAGATATTTAGTTGGTGAAGAACAGCGAGCAAGCGAATGGACTGGGAATGGGGGAGTGGTTGGATGGAAACCGGTTTCCGGTGTGGAGGGGGGGAAGTGCAGGTGCAGGTGCCGGAAGCCAGCAGTACACCTGCAGACCTTAAATAAAAGTGAAAGGAGTCGGCAATAAAAAATAATGACATGGATGGTGGCCTTATTACCACATAAATAGCATGAGTCCCAGACTGGCCAGAAAATAATGTCCCGGGTAGGAGAGGACAGTTTTGGGAAGTCGGCAGGTAGTAAATAAAAGTGGCAGGGGTCAGCAATAAAAGGTAATGGCCTAGAAGGTCGCCTAATTAGGCTCTGACTAACATGTAAGCCCACCTGGGTAATTAACATAAAAAATGGCTTAGATCGGCAAAAAAATTTATTGACCTTGGCCATAAGGGGGGATATCTATCGAGCCGCTGATCAATTTGGTAATGTTTTCCCTTATTGCCTCTCTTGGTATTGAGCTCTCACCAGGTTGAATTTTCTGTGCCAAGGTAATAATGAAGTTAAGTATTGTGTCAATTAGATAGTTCCTGCCCAGCAGGGTTGGGAGGCGATTACAGAGTTAAATCTGTTACTTGATAATGGTTCTACTGTTCTTTGGTTCGGTATTAGGTATTGTTGGTAACCCTTCCAGCTGTCACTATGCTTCTGTATAGGTGTCTGTTGAGGACGGACACTTCTGTGGTAGCTTCCGGATGTAGTCCTGGAGTCTCGTCTACGAGGTTCTGTATTTGTGCTTTGATATAGCTTAGGGGGATTAGGTTGCGCTTCTATGCTCTGAGGCTGCAGGGGTGTCCCCTGGTTGTTGGGTAATGTCGGAAATTGGGACATGTCTCTGTTGTCGGAGCTGCCGCGGCCCTAACGTGTAACGAGACGCGCTGTCGCCACGTTGCAAGGTGCATTTTTTTTATTATATATGTCATAATGTTAAAGTAATTTACATAAATCTTGGGCGACCACCTAAATAGATTTTGATGTAATTTTATAAAGTACGCAAGATTCCAAGTGAGGACTATAATGAAATGGTGAACATACAGTTTATCTTGGTAAAGCGAATATTAAGAATTATTGAGCTATGTAGGCTTGAAGCTAATCGTGGTCTTCCCGAACCATGGCGACAGGACGTCGCGCATCTGGGGTTTGCCGGACCACACATTCTGCTCCCTGGGGATGGGTGGTCAACAGGGTCACTCACCTGGCGGGAAATGCCTGCCGCCCGACACCCGAATGTGCTCTCAACCCCGGCGAACTTAGCCGAATATGTCCGACCTCTGTTAGATATGAACTGGGCAAATCAGATATCGGGGATATCACGTGACATTTGGTGCCGACCGAATTTCTGTTAGATGTGAGCTTCGAGACTACAAAGGGGCGGAGCGAGAAGTTTCCTCGCGAGAGAGAAGAGCGACTTCAATTCGATCTTTGAGTGCATGCTATGCGAGTCTAGACTGAGGTTGACTTGGAAAGTTGACTTATTTCGCCAACTGCTGCTATACAACTTCTGGCTGCCGGCTTGATGGGGCAAGCTTATCACGGCAACACAGCCGGTAATGCGATGACGCGCATTGTCAGACCAGAGATGCCTGTAGCTGCCTTGTGAGATAGTCTCACATACCGTGGGTCCGCTCCAATCACCGCAGACATCAGACGCAGAACTACAATGGTAACTTATTACGACCAAGCCATCTGATTGTGCATTCCGTGAAACAGAACCCTTAAACGACTTTGAGAGGATAGATCCATGTTCTAACTTTGTAAATGAAAAACCCCGGAGCTAGCTGCGTAATTTGCGAGAACTAGTTATTTTCGAATGATATTGTTCATTCGTGGCGCCCACGATTTTTTGTAAAGTCACAGTATTATGATACCTTTGTCTAAGATCGTAATAACTTGTAATTTTCATTGTTTCCAAATGTCATTATTTCTTGCATTTTAATTCTGAGATATATTTAAAAGTAAATATACAATTGTTTGCTTGCTCATGACGGCTAATTGTATCTCTGAGCGTTACTTTTATGATTTTGCCAATTTGTGTTAATATTAACGGTAAATTCGCTCAGACTTGTAATCGCCAATAATAAGAAAATAAATGTCATATTGTGACAATTTTCCTAAATTCCAACTAACATCGAGATTCTTGCAAAATTAATAAATTTTCACTCCTTCATAAAAATTAAAAATCCCCTTTATTAATCATAAAGGTATGAAAGATAATTGTAATGTAGTTTGCCCACTAAGGCACCCACTACAAACGTAGTGACTGTTGTCAAATGAGGCCAGTGCCTCCCGGTAACTAATTTCTTGAAAAGCCATCCTACTTTTTATGGCTTTCTGTTTCATAAATTCCGGGCATGTTTTATCAATGGCCGAATGGGGGACTGCGCAATGCAGACAGACGGGTTGAGAGGGGTTTGAGCAATTATTGCAATCGTGTGAGCCGCCGCAAAGCTTACAGCGCGTTTGGCTGCGGCATTGTTTGCTGTTGTGACCATAACGAAAACAGTTAAAACACTGAAGAACCGATTGTCCATATGGTTCTACCGGGCAGCGGACACCATGGATTTTAACATTCCCAGGCCTTCTCTGGGACTTAAATGTAATGGCACAAACCGGCAAGGCTTTCTTTGTAGTCAAACCGTTTTCGGTCGTGTTTTGTAAAACCTTCTTATTGTAATGACTTTAACTGGACTACAAATAACTGCTAAAATCTCCTCTTCTGGTAGCGACGTCTCTATGTGCCTGATTATTCCTTGTCTAGTAACTAGGTGGCTCGGGATATATGCTTCCAGATTGTGTCTAGGAAAAACGTTGCTTTTCACTAGATCATTAGCTGCCGCCGCTGTAGATAGTTCTATTTTAATCCGATTTTGGCCCGAGGGGAAAATGTTAGTAATAGTGCTATAATAGTTTCCACTTTCCGACCTGAGTAACTTCCCTAACAATATTGGGTGCAATCTACCCATGTTTTTATCAAGGCTTTCAACTATGATAACAAACGGACCGTTGTCATACATCTCGTAGCTATTGCTGCCAAGCCTAGCGGGGTTTGATGGGGATGTCACTTTATTTACGCCGTTCTGCGATGTACCCTGTTGTGGGGTTGCGGTTGCGTTCTCCTCTGCTCTGGGTGCCACCGCTGACTGAAGTTTGGAGACGCGTAGAATTTTTGCCGTCTTCCCAACAGACTGATGGTAGTCTTGATCCCAGCTGGAGCGTTTCGTTGGTCTTGGTTCCTCTACACCAGCGGTTCCCAACCTATGGGTCGCGACCCACTGGTGGGTCGCGGAACAATCGAGGTTTTTGCCACAAAAATATATATTTTATTTCATTTATTTAAAAAATATAACACGATATTTTACAAGTGCAATATTCATGAAAGCTATTAGCTTAAATTAATACTTTGTGAAAAAAAAAGTTTTCTTAAACAGTCAGCCTGTATTATGCAATAACCTCGTTTTGAGATAGAGCAGCGGCAGCAATCGTTATGGCAAACCCTGAACACCCCCTTCCCTGCCCCGTTTTAGAGCGGAGATGGTTCGCATACCACCTGCAATTTTACATTGTCTTGTTTATTCTTGAATCGAAACTAAAGTCTTTGGTCGAAACAGTCTTTCTCTGCTTGTTGGAGTGAGTTATTATTTGCGTTTTGTTTTGATTGAGAGTAGATTTAATGTGATTGTGGAAAGTTGGTTGAGGACTGGTTCGCGCCGTAAAAGAGACTATTCAAATGGTGACGAAACTTCAACCTCCGCGTCTGGTAATAATAGGTTTGAAAATGTTACTGAAACACAACCAAGTACGAGTATTTGTAATCACCTGCAGACCCGATTTCGCGCTGCCTGCATTGTAGTTTCCACCAAAAATCGACTTGGCAGATCAGTTGCATTTTAAGATGCTGATTGAGTTACTTCTAATCGTGGAAATTTAGCTGGCAACTTGATGAGGCCTGTGGAGCCGCCTCCCAGTCTATAATATCTTTGTTGTTTTATGTAGTATTAATTCTTGTTTTTGTTGATATTATATCCATTGTACGAAAATTTGCCTTTTCGTAGGACAGGATAGAGTATCGATGACATACAACAGTTCTCATTCTGATACTATATAGACTCTCATATTAGGTGGGTCGCGAAATTTTTTTACTTAAAAGTGGGTTGTGTACCAATAAAGGTTGGGAACCACTGCTCTACACACATGAGGAACTCGTCGGTTGTTACATTCTCCGTCACTGTTTGTATTGCATTTCTTATCACTGCTGGTAGCTCGTTGTTGTCGTCTGGCTGGGGGCTTCGGTTCGTTGGGTTTCCTGTCCGCATACCACCTTCACCATAATTCCCACCGTACATGGTGAGATATGGCGCGTCCGCCACCGGTTTGGTATCGATTTACTTAATCGGTGCTGTGCTTGAATAACTATTACAGTAAATAAACGGAAAATTAAAGTTGGCTGAGCGCACGGTTTGTGATGGAGTTAGCTTGGCACACTAGGAAAGCTTCGCGCACCACGAAAACTGATGTCAAAAGTAAAAAGTTAGCTGTGAGGATAAGGACAAGCAGGGCAGTGCAGCTGTTCGATCCAGAGTCTAGCAAGAAAGTGACGATGTGGTGGCAAGGTCACACAGACTGGCACGTGTTTTCATGCCGTCTTGGGGATACACGTGAGTTTGTGTGGGATTTCTCTTTGCTGGATTGCAATCTGTATATCTGAAAGCCTCTAGAAATAACATGGCATGTAGGTGGTGGATATGTGATCAGTCGTCTTGCTCGAGAACTGTGATTGTAGAGCAATACGGTTGATGCATCCATGACTGAGCAGACCTATTTCAGGTCCACTCTGTTCACCTCTCATAGGAAGCAGCTGGAAAAAGAGTTCCTAAAAAAATAGCAATTTTTCCCCCACTGATTGATGTGATCGAAAAAAGTAAAAATAAATTATTTTGCAACCTGAAATGCAAGAACACTCACTTATGACAGTACAAGAGAGACCTGAGAGAAGAACGGTCATTGTGGACAGAGCTAAGAAGATAAGCATTGATGAAACAGCAAATACTACAGTGAACATCCACAAGCTTCACTCACTGTTTGTACATACACGTGTTAACAACTAAACGAGTCATCACAAATGCAATTTGACAAAAGTTACTCAAACTGAAGATGGGCAAAATCAACACCAATTTTTCAAGGATTCATTACAACCAATGAAATACTGCAGAAAAACTTTCTTACCTTGGCAAATCAGCAGCAGAAACAAACCTCCAGCTTTATTAAAGAACATTTTAAGTTCTTGAGTTGGAATGTAAATGATTATGATTTACTGTATGGTATAAAGCCTTGTCCATACTGGTAGAAAAAATCACTCCTCTCTGTAGACAGTCAAAAAAATTCATCTACGGACTGTTAGGAATACGTTGTAAAGCAGTTGGTAAACTGCACATGTCCACATCTATATACAAGTCTCATTATAGTCACTTAGATAATTATTTTTGAAACTCGATTCAGAAAAATAAGTTGGTGGACACAACAGGTTTTATCACAGGGACCTGCGTTCAGTAATTGGATAAATCATTACTGGAAGATGGCATGGGATTCTGAAATTTCGCTCAGTTGACCTAAAATGATTTTGAAGATTTACTTCAAATGGGTGGGGAAAAAACCGCCCAGCAGCTCACAAATTTCCAGGATACCATGTCAGTTTCTCTGAGTTTGGCAAGATGTTGCTGGAGTAATATGTGAAAAGAGGATGCCTTGAAAGTAAAAGTGTATATGACTGTGGTAAGATCAGTTATCATTGATGGGTCAGAAACATGGGATTTACATAAAACGGAGGTAGCCCTGCTAACGAGGATGGAAATGAGGATGCTAAGGTGGCTATTGGGTATTTCTCTGAGGGACAGACTTCAAAATAGCTGGAGCGGCTAGTTTTAGTGAAGGAGACGGAAGATTAAGGTGGTACAACCATTTCATTAGAAGGTGAGGAAGAATCAATCAAGAAAGCATGGGGGATGCCACTAAGATTCACAAGTGCCTTGAAGTATTTTTTTTAATTTTACATCTGACAGATTCGTGTTGTATAAATTGAGTACATTTCGCGTTATCCAATTTACACTCTGCGTACCTACCTATTGTCGACAGTGCACCTATACTCAACATGAAATCCAGGTCCGGATTTAAACTTTTTTTTAGTGTAGGCTGTTCATTTTGTGCCGCCCTTTTCTCCTTCATACTTATGCTATTCACTAATTTGTATTACCTTTATTAGGTAGCGAACGATTATATGTATATGTGAATGGATATAGATTAAGAGTGACTTCATTACTTGAAAGTAATCAGACCTAGTCATAAACAGAAAAATGAATGTTTATTATGAAACAAGAATACAAACAGGAAAATAAAAAAAGAATACATAATTTTAGTTTTCTACGGGATTTTTGATTGGAGAAGTCATCAATAAGATCATCATAGTTTTTGATATTCATTATCTCTGCTACTATATAGAAGAGCCAAAGAGTTTAGTTACTCTTGAGATAATGAAGACCTCTGGTAATTCTTCACTCGTTTTAAGCAGGAAAAGCTCCTTTCCCGAGAACAATTTGTGGCTGGAGTTCAAAGTGCTATACGTAGAGCTATATGCAAGTTCGGGTAAATGTTACACAGAGATTGCTTCCTCAAAAATCTGGAGAGATCAAGTAATGAATTTGACTGAGGTTTCACTGCAATCTTATTAGATGAAACGTACACTCTGGTTTGTAATCAATTATTATTAAACGACTAGCCACAAAGGCCGTCAAAAATGACGGGTTTAATGGACTGTTCTGGTAATTGATTTCTTTTTATTTGCTTACCTAAATAGAATTGTTATAAAATAAAGCTCAATATGCTGTAATTTCTCGTCCCTTGTGATGTAGCATAAAGTTTCAGTTGTCAATTTGGTCCAGGTTGTGTTTCAGGCTAACTACAATCTTCGCCAATATACGGTAGCCAGTATAAAATCAAAGTTTCATTCAAACGCGAATTAATACATTCCCTGTATCGCATGTCAATGTCGTCATTCGTCGATACCGATCATGCATCGCGATACAAACTTGATCCAAAATCTTCACGTGTTCTTACAACTTCTTTTTTATTGTCTATGATGAAGATCGATGTTTTAACGCCTGGCACACTTACATGAAATTGAAATGACCCCAGTGAAAACGAAGGATGCTAAAAATAAATCTTTACTTAGTGAAGAACCGTATAAAGTAACAGAAAAAATTGCCTATCAATTACCCATTCATATGAAAGTGTTTAATTTCACTAATTAAGCACTGCTATATACAGGCAGTGTTATATCGGCTGTTCCTGCAGTGTATGAATATATAACTAGAGATACTATAGTTACAGAGATGGACATTAGTCGAATAAGAATCATCAGAGCTACTGGCAAGCTTAGCAAGCTATGAAAAAAGATGATTTTGGTGTTATTTAACAAAGATGGAGTCGTATTTGACAACCTGTGTTTGGTAATTCCTGGACTGAATATAAATTATATTTTATGGATTTGACTGATTGGCAATATTCAGATGATAAATCAATTGTGACAAAGGTAGAATAGTTTTTACCAAGAATGTAACAAATAATATTTTCATAAATAACTAGTTAATGTATGTGGTGGCTTAAAAATGCTGGCGATAACTTGGTTATTATGGAAGAAATATAAACTGATAAATTTCCAATAAGTGAAATGCACAAGCAAAAGAAAAATTCAGAAGACTTTATGAAGAAGATCAGTGAATTGAAGATGTATTTCAGAAGTATTAAGAAATATTTTGGAAGATAATACAGAAGTATTCTCAGAGTGTCAGATTTTGAAGAGATTTTGAATGTGTATTAAAAATTAAACCGCATACACCTTTTTTTAAATATATATATAAAACATCTTGATAGGAGAAAAACCACTGCTTACGATAGAAGAGGATTCCTGCAGCGTCGAGACACGGAAAAAAACACACACACAGTAAAATTTTTGAGCCTATTGTCCTTCAGTAGTAGAGTGAGATGGCTGGCAGCCAACTGAGTGAACCAACAAGGCCAGAAGCTCATGGTGGGGGGAGAAACGGTGGGAAGTGAGGATGGGGGTAGAAAGGCATAAACCAGAAAATAATAGATAATCAACCTGTCTATAGGGACCTATCACGGAAGCATGGTAGACATCAGCTGATATAAGCAAAAAACTGAGAAATGTGTGAAATAATAATAATAATAAAAATATATGGAAATTAAAATTAAGCAAAATCTGAAGTTACAAACTACAAAAAGATAGGCTCTGGTGAGCGAAGGTTCTGTGGGAAAAGTTAGGTGGTGAGGTGGATGGGTGGAAGGGGGATGGGCAGGAAAATCGGTGCTATCTTAAATTTAGTCCTGGTGGTTGTCTGGTAACCAGTTGCCAGCTTCTCAGTTCCGAGATACTGCTTTTATCCAATAGAACTTCGATGGCGAGGACCGGTAAACATGAGTTGAATGAAATAGTTGGTGCCATGAGTGGTAGCATGATAAGATACAGGGTGGTCAGGGTTCCGGATGAATACCGATTGTATATGTCCATTCATCCAGATGGCCAGTGGATTTGTTGTCAGACAAATGTAGGAGGCTGGGCAATGGTTACAGGTGAATTGATATATAAGGTGGGAGGATAAGCATGTAGCGAGTCTTGTGATGGGAAAGCTTTCCCAAGTTATGGGGTTGGTGAAGGTGGTGGAAGGCGGGTGCATACTGCATAATTTGAAGCAGGATCTGTTGCAAGGGGCGGGCCTTGGGGCTGTCTTGCAGGCTGGGGGCCCTCGTTTTTATGGAGCAGGAGTTGGTTGAGGCTTGGAGGTCTGCTGAAGCAGGTTCTGGGTGGGTAAGGGTGTAATTTTGGAAGGAGGTTTCTCATCTCTGGGCAGGCTCGAAGGAAGTCTTAACCTTGTCGCAGGACTCAGATAACAGATTCCAAACCCGGGAAATATCAGGTGATCAACATGGGGCTGTGGTTGGTTTTAGAGGGTTGTGAGCTGTTGATGGGTTGAGCCGATTGTAATGTGGCCCATGAAACTTGTTTGTGAACTAAATCTGGAGGGTAATTGTGGGATATCAGGGCTTTAGACATGCTACTAGAATACTGTTCGGGGCCCTGTTCATTGGAATGTATTCGTCTCCCCCAAATACCATAGCTATAGGGGAGGGAACGTTTGATGTGATGATGGTGGCAGCTATCTCAATGAAGGTACTGTTGAAAGTTGGTGGATTTGATATGGATGATATGGATGAATTGAGTTGAATTCGTGAGGGATAGGTTAACATCCGGGAAAGTGGCACGTGTGTGGGAGTAAGTCTAAGTGAATGGTAATATTGAGTTTATCGAGGAAACTGAGTAGGTTGTCTTCCCCATGGGTCCAGGTTATGAACATGTCATCAATGAATTTGACCCACAAAAGGGGTTTCAGATGGGCTGTTCCAGGCAGCCTAAGTAAAGGTTAGCATATGAGGGAGCAATACGGGAGCCCAAGGCAGAGCCAATAACTTAGTGGTAAATTTTACCATCGAATGAAAAAAGTTGTTCAGTATTAGCTCGGCCATGGTGATCAGGAAGGATCTGGTGGGGAGGCTATTGGGGGGACGCTGGTCTAGAAAGTTATCCAAAGTGCTGAGACCATGACAGTGGGGAATATTTGTATATAGGGAGGTCACATCAACCGTTACTAGGAAGGTGTCAGAGGGAAAAGGTGTGGGTACCGTAGCCAGCCGAGAGAGAAAGGGTCAGGTTTCTTTGATGTGGGAGGGAAGTTGGCTGACAATAGGCTGTATTATCACATAATATTGGCAAAAATTATTGCAGTGGAGCAAGAAATGGACAAGTTGCTTAGATGGGGGCCTGATAGAATGAAGTGTTAATTAATACAACTACCCTTTAATAATTGTTTGCAAAGAAAGACGGAAATGTTAGGCTAGTACTGGATGTGAGGACTCTGAACAGAATAGTAGAACAAGAGACTGACAGACCTGGGAATATTTTAGAGATGTTACTGAAATTCTGTGATATAGGATTTATGAATAGTTTGTACCTAACAGTCAGACATTGAAAGATACCCCTCTCACTGGAATCTCCGAAGTATATCGGATTCCCATATGAAGGCAGATGCTACCAATACAGAGTTGTGCCATTTGGTTTAAATATTCCCATCTGTTTTATATCGGTGGTAGACGTGGTTTAAAGTGTTCAATTGTTGAGTAAGCTATCAGTATATGTTTATATATTAACCACAACTAGGTATCGGAAAGAACCTTGTGAAATTTTGCAAGAAGTATTTATGACACTACAAAAATGGGTCATGATTGTAAAATTATCTAGATGTGATTTTGTGTGAAATAAAATCAAGTTTTTAGGTCACATCATAAATTCAAGTGGGGTAAACCTGATGTGGACAAAATACAAGGTATTGCCGATTTTTTTACTCCAAAAAAACAAACAGTTGAAATCATTCTTTCACCTCTTCGGGTTATATCAAAAATTTGTAATTCTAAGCTTTATTTGAAGAAATGAATGTTAGGATTTCAATTTTCTAAAACTTATGTTTCCTTTTGAAAATGGTTAGATTTTAAGTTGAAAAGTGTTTTATTATTAAGAAAATGTTTATAAAAGTTATTTTATGTGTAAATGGTAGGTGATAGGAACCTTCTAAATGGTTTAGGAAAGATTACAGATATGTGACACTAACCCAGATGGTTGGTTTGATTAATGATTTCAAAATTCAGGCAGATAATTATTCTAATTAATGCTTCATAATATTATACCATTTTAGTTCATTCAAATGAAATCAAACAAATAGTAAGGACTCAATGGATGATGTGCTACATCAACACTTATTTTAAAAACATTACAAGTCTTTTATTCCAGCTAATGTAGTACTCACAGGAACATAACCTAATCACAACCAGTGGAATTGAGTGCAACTGAAATTTATGTGACATCCAAAAGAGAACAAAAAAATTAATATAGCATCTCAATACATAAATAATGGAAATTTAATATTTTATTCACTATATTAAAAAATCAAAAACACAGTAATGTGACAAATCGCATTTCAATTACACATTTGGATTTATCACGAGCTTTAGAGTACCTTTATAATTTATATAGATTTTCATTACAAACATAACATCAAGTCATCGAATAAAATTATAACAGTGATACACACAAGGTATACCAGAGTGGTATAACTCAATAAATATATTTACATTACAATCCTCAGATCACGCAATCCAATAAAATTAGTCAAACCATACTATTCTACACAAATCCATTCAAAGATAAATACCTACAAACGCAAAATGTTATGGTCATGGAATGTGAAAGGACACTTCAGCGTCACAGTTGGAACCCTTCCAAACTAGCAGTTCCTAAGTTAAACGTCTCAATTTTAAATTCAGCAGTACGAAATTTATTTCAAATAAGAATTACTATAGTACATTGGATGAAGATACAAATTGTACCCATATGTATCTTGCACTAGGCACCAGTGTTGAACATTGCTTGGTTACAAAGACAATGATAAATCCTCTTGCATAGACATTTCATGATTTTTCATTATTTTTAAAGTATACTGTAACAGACTATGCAAAAAAACCATGAAGAATAGTTTTAACAAACCAGTCTTCACTAAACTGTAGGTGGTTTCCATCTACAGCAATCAAATGTAAACGACCATCCTTATCCAACTGTTTGAGGCCAATGCGGTCCTGTAAAGAGAAAAACTGATTTAACAGATTTTGCTTTTCTATTCATGGTGAATCTGAACACTCTTGCTGTTAAATGGACAAATAAAGTAAATATTAAAACATTCTATATCTATGGTAAAACTAGACGACCTGTGCAAAAATTTCGTGAATAAAATACGATAAGGTTGAATGCCTGTAATATAATGCAAAGTAGAACCACACTTTTGAAGCAAATATTTATTTGTTTAGTGTAATAGGTACTCATCAAAGTACTTACAACATATTAACAAACAGTTAGGAAAACTTAAAATGCACTGTATGTACGACAAACTGTCACCGACCTTAACAGAATACAACCAACCTGAACAAAATGCACACAGCGTATCAACATCTCTCTTATGTGTGTTTCTGTGCAAATAAAATGTTTACATTGGAATTGTATAGCAAAACAAAAAAGTTTCCATAACAGATAAAAATATCCGAAAAGCTACTTATTGTATAAAAAAACAGGTTATTGACATCTCTGTGATATCTGATGCTGAAATATAGGGACTTGAATCTGAACTGTCTCATACACAAGAACTCTTTAAGCATCAAATTCTGAAAACTTCTTTCTTAATTTATGATTTCACCTAATTGGACGCAATGTCATTTATCGATTTCAGTTAGGTATCAAAGGAAATAAATGAAAAAAAAAAAAAAAAAAACAACACACACACGTTGTAGAAATAATATTGTTTCTTTTGCCCTTTAAGGGTCGAATTCCAAAAAAATTCCTTTTATAAGATACGGTGTGACCAAAGCGGACACCTTGGTTTTTTAAAATGATACCTCATATATCGATTTCAGTTAGGCATTAAGTGAGGTAAAAAAATATAGTTTTAGAAATGATTATATTTTTGCTCCTCAAGGGTTGAAGTTGGAGAAAGTAGTAGAGATGAAGAGGTTAGTACAAAATAGGAGGGATTGTATCAAACCAGTCGAAAGACGGACAACAGCAAAAATCTTAAAATATTATGTGACCAAACCAGATACTATAATATTTAAAATGATACCTCATTTATCAATTTTGTTTCGGTATCAAGGGAGTTAAATGGCTCGTGACAGAAAAATGCGCTGTAGAAATATTAATACTTTTGCTCTTTAAGGGTCAAATTTTGAAAAATTCCTTTCCTAAAACATGGTGCAAAGAAACCGAAGACCTTATTCTTTAAAACGATACCTCGTTTACCAGTTTTGTTTAAATATCAAGGGAGATAAATGACTCAAGATACAAAAAAACGCATTTAGAAATGCTTATATTTTTGCTATTTAAGGGTTAAATTCAGAAAAATTCCATTCTTAAAATATAATTTGACCACAGCAGAGACCTTACTCTTTATAACGATACTTTATTTATCTATTTCGGTTAGATATTAATGGATAGTGACACAAAAATTAATTGTAGAACCATTGATACTTTTTCCGTTTAAGGGTTGAATTAAAAAAAAAAAAAAAAATCTTTCTTAAAATATGATGCCATCAAAGCGGAGACATTACTCTTCATAACCCTACTTCATTTACCAATTATGGTTTGGTGTCCAGGGAGAAAATTGGCCCGATACACAAAAATGCATTTTAGAAATACTGATATTTTTGCACTTTCAGAGTTCAATACTGAAAAATTCTTTTCTTAAAATATAATGTGACCACAGCGGAGAACTTAGTCTTTAATATGACACTTCATTTATCTATATCGATTAGATATCAAGGGAGATAAATGGCTCGTGACAAAAATCCGTTATAGAACAATTGATACTTTTTCCCTTTAAGGGTTGAATTTCAAAAAAAAAATCTTTCTTAATATATGATGTCACCAAAGCAGAGATATTACTCTTCATAATCCTACTTCATTTATCGATTTTGGTTACATATCCAGGAGGATAAATGGCTCGATTCACAAAAAACGCATTTTAAAAATATTGACATTTTTTTTTATTTTAAGGGTCGAATTACGAAAAATTTCTTTTATAAAATATAATGTGATCATGGCGGGGACCTTAATCTTTAAAATGATACCTCATTTATCTATATCGGTTAGATATGAAGGTAGATAAATGGCTTGTGACACAAAATCGTGTTGTAGAAATATTGTTATTTTAGCCCTTTAAGGGTTGAATTCCAAAGAATTCCTGTATTATGATGTCACAAAAGTGGAGATCTTAATTTTTAAAAGGATACTTCATTAAACGATTTCAGATAGGTATCCAGGGAGATAAATAACTCTTAACACAAAAAACAGCATTTTAGAAATATTGATATTTTTGCCCTTAAAGGGTCGAATACAGAAAAAATTTCTCTTAAAATATGATGTAACCAAATTGGAGTCCATAAGCTTTAAAATGACACCTCATTCATTGATTTTGGTTAAGTATGTAGCGAGATAATGGCGTGTGACAAAAAAAAAAACCGCTAATAGAAAAATTATTTGATGTGTTAGGATTTGGTGATAAATGGGTTTGGACAAATTTGATATTTAGACATCACTGTTCTAGCACATTCAAAGACATACATAAATTCTCATAATGTTCACAGATTTTTATTGTCGAGGTGGTCACTGGAAACTATTGAGAACAGTTTCTAAAATTCATTGGTAATTTCTTAAATAACAACTTAGGAACACAGTATATTATTAATAGCTTTTTGCCACAATGTTACAAAGCATTCATATATCACAATAAAGAAATTTATCCAAAGAATATAAATCTCTTCAATAAAATGTCTTCATGGTTCAATAACTGCAAAAAGTGCTGGCAAAATACTTAATATACTCAGCCAAATGGATGTACTAAGTTAATTTTATCAATGTTTAGAAAAGTTAATATGTTTACAGCTTTAGTTTAGCTTTGTTAGAAGTTGAAATGTGAATCCTCCAAATATTCTGCAGCATCATTCTAATAATAATTTTCCAGTAAAGGAGATTGCCTGGTCTGTTGATAACAAGAAATCGTTTTTTTAGGAACACTATTGTCTCACCAATGTGCACCTAAGCCATCTTGGCTTTTCTACACATGGCACTAATAAGTCAAACTGACTGCACATTTTATTTACATCAAGCAAATTAAAATTTCTGAAAGTAATTATACCAGAAATCAGACAAAATTAAGAAATCTCATCACGATTATGTTATCATATTTACCTGAAATGGCTTAGAATGTATCAGACTGCATTTTTACACCATGTTAATGACACTGATAAGTTTGGAAAATTAAATTATTTACTTGTTTGGAAGGTAATGGTAAAATGAACACAAAATATTACTTGCAGGTCAAATGTTTCATCACTGTCACACCATTGAGGGCAGTAATCAAGTTGTGCTTTATCTTTTAGTGCCTGGCATCCACAATCTTAAATACGATGAAAACAATAATAATCTCAGTAATAATAGAACATGAGCTCAGACACGTTTCCGTTTTCTTAAAAAAAGGGCATGGCCCAAAATAATGTTTTTTATGGAGATTTTTCTTGTTGTTTCCCTCCTTATATTTCCTTTCCATAAAAAAATAATTTATTCAAAATCACAGGCCAATGTTTCTGCACTGAACTTCAGTGTGAGTTTAGTGGCAAGGAATGCGAGGGAGGCAAATATAGATTGACACCTACACTAATGGCTTTCAGCCATGACTCAGTGTCAATGTCCGATTTCACTTTACTATTCTTATTGGACATTTTTGGATTTTGACTGAATATTCAGTCTCTAAGCCATTAAGATATACATAAGGACAAATTGCACAAGACCAGCCACCTCTCTGTTAACTTGAAAAAGGGATTTTCTCCCAAAATATTGTTTTTTCTTTGTTTGTGTGTTGTTTTGTGTTGCTGCTGCCCTTCAACTTTGGTGAGTGTTGGGTGTATTTTCCCTTTCTTTTCCATGTAAATATTGCCTGGCGGCATTTCTTTCCTTTCATTGTTACCTATGTTGATATGTTGAGTATGATATGCCGATCACTGACGTAAATACAAGTCTTCCTCATAGACTTACAATCAATACTCAATAATAGTGGAGAGTGTAGTTAAGCTGAAATGCAACTTGGGCCAAGTTGACAACTGAAGCTTTTTGCTACAGCACAAGGGACGGAAATTACAACGAGCTTTATTTTATAACAAGTCTATTTGTTAAGCAATTGCAGAGACATAAACTACCATAACACTCCATTAAAATCATCATTTTTGACGGGCTTTTGGGTTAGTTGGTATATAAAGGATATATGGAATAGTGCTGATGTGCTATGTAAATTTTAGAGTATATTGCAGAGAAGCGATAGTTACAAATTGTGTAATGTGATGTTGATTACCATGCATTTTTAAGATGGTTCTGATAAGCCTTAGGTATTAGCAACATTAATATCCAACGGAAGGCTAGGATTTTGTCAAAGCTATCATAGTTAATCAACACATTCCGAGGGTATTTCAATGGAGATTATTTTTTTGGTAAAATATCAAATAAGTTAAGGATTTAACAAGAATCAGTAGAATCCAAGAAAGCATATTCTTTTACGAGTGCTTGCTTTATGGTTCCATGGGAGGAGGGGGGTGGGATATTCCCTGGCTCAAGGATTAGCCACCTTCAAACCACAATTCGGGTATAATAATCTCTTTATTAGTTCAAAACCTTGTGAGATATGTTTAGAAAAAAAAATAACCGAACTGTGAATGGAATGGCAGTTAGACTATGGACCTGATTAGTTTGTATTGCATCTATCAGTAACTGTATCAGTTATGAAGAAAATCAAAACAAAATTCTCTGCGTAAATAAAGTGCGCGTGTGTGTGTGTGTGTGTGTGTGTGTGTGTGTGTGTGTGTGTGTGTGCGCGCGTATTTGATAAACTTGTGAGGTACAACCAGGCTTAAAGTAGAAGCACTGTGTAAAAAGCAGAAGAATAGAAGCACCCTGTGAAACATTAAAAAATACAAATACTAAAACGACGCATGTGAATATATACTAACGGAAACATGAAAATTGATAAGGAATTAACAAATATGAAAAGTAGAAGGAAAATGAATAAAACAATGTAGTTTTATGCCAGCACAAAATAATATTCGCACGCAGAATCAAGAATAGTAAACATGGTCCCTTTACAATTAAATTATCAGGTAAGGAAGGATGTAATAATTTTATGTAATCACAATAAGAAAAATTGCATGAAAATTAAACTTTTAATTGGTTGGAGGCTTGTCTAGCAATAAAAGTTTGGAAAATTGAAATAATGAGCAACTTCAAAAAACAGTAAAAATACAAAAAAATAAGTTAAAAAATATCTTAGTTACTTCTGTGTGATATAGCCTACTATTTAATAGGTGTGTTAGTTTCAATAATAAAATGTGGATTATCATGAGTTTATTCAAGTATGTGATACACCAAAGTATTACAGTTAGTTCTATCAAAATCTTCTTGGAAGTGTTGTATTATTCGGAATGTTTGGCGCCACAGATTTCGGTTTTTCATGACCGTAGTTTCCCCTCTTCTAAAATTCTGAGTTACAAATTTCTTTGAATTGAAGTTACATTTGTTTGTATGTAAAAATCTATCTTCCTAGTCAGAGATCAAATGTGCTAAGTGTAAAAAACAAATTTAGTCCATTAAACAGGGGAGAAAATGATCTAACATGAAGTCACTGGGGATTAAATACCATTATGGTGAAGTATGCTGGAGTAAATTCACTTGTTTAATAGGTACGTGAAATTTAAGAAGCTGCAGCAATGGAATAAAATTAAATAAGAAAGTGTGGAATGCATGTCATGAAGAAATGATGGACGCAGCAGATTACAATGCTTGTCATGAAATACAATGGAAACATGCACGGGTTATTGGCAACATTTATACTGGGACAGAATGTGACAATCCAGGTGAATTCTGGAAAGATCTTTCATCTAGAAATATGCACATTCAGAATAAAATGTAATTAAATGGAAGGCTGAAATGGTTTGACAGAAGGAAGACAATGGTCCTATTACCGGATCCTAGTCACAACTATGACCTTGGTAATTAATAAATCTCCAGGAATAACATTGTGCCAATGACTGTATAATTTAATGGTTGGCATCACAAACCATCCAGAAATGCATGAGGTTATAGCTGAATGGTAGGGCCCAGCGATGGTATTTTGGAATCATCCTTTATATAAGGTAAACTGGTCAGAAGAACCAGGGTAATTTGATAATAATAATTCCGTGTGGTCATAATGACCTGGTGACACGATTTCCATTGATTGTGTATTCCACCCGATGTAGCCGCCTTAGCCTAACCTGGCAATCCTACTGGGTACAGGGAACCTACAGTTTAACACTTTACTCCCCGAAGATACAAATTAGTACCATTACCGTCTATGTGATGCTCTCAGTGCCACTAATATACCAGTTGGAACCCTCCAGAATGCAGCCCTGAAAACCTTTTTTGGAAGAATTTTGTAACAAAAAATACCAGATGAATCCACTTTAAGAAAGAATAAGAAACTATTGAAGAAATATGGATTGACATTGCTGACTTACTTCATCTGGTTAAGTGTAGATGAGACGACAGATGCCTGTGACCGATACATAACAAGCATTGTTTTGGGCAAATTCGCATGTGAGGAACCTTGTCTAACCCATTTCATTATGTGTAGAGAACTTCCAACAACAAACCACTCTACTGTGGCAATTGCTGTAAAGGTGTTGTGGCCAAATCCATAACACGAGGATAAGTTAACAGACTGTGCAGCTCCCATGATAAAAGCAGGAGAATGTTTGAAGGCAATCTACCCTCAAATGGCCCACGTTATCTGTCTAGCTCATGGGCTCCACCAGGTAGTTGAAAAAAAATTCAAGAACAGCACCCTGTAATTGATGAGAAAATTTTTTCAGTGAGGAATGTGTTCCTGAAAGCACCAAGTTGAATCATTACTTTCAGGGACAAACTTCCATCAATACTCCTCCCTTCTAAACCAGTACTGACACGAGGGGGGATCTTGATCTCAGCTGCAATATAGTATGCAGAAAACTATTACAGCATCATGTAGGTCATTGATGCACTAGATGAAAGTGAAGCTATTGCTATACTGTACTGGGGTTCACCTCTATGTAAAGGCAAATTTTTAAAACCTAGAATTTTCAATCGAGAAGTTGGAGTGCACTCTACCATTGACAGAAGCACTTCAAAGCATCCAAGAAGTGAGGCCAAAATGGGTCCTGAACCAGTTGGGGTGTATGTAGCCAAGAGGCTGTTTTAACACTCAGTCCATATTTTAAGAGGATGAAACAAATAGACCATGTTCTCTCTGGATTAATGGAACAAGAAATTATTATTATTGAAGCTATATAGATCCTTTTTTTCAGGATGTTGCCTCTTTTTAAGTCTAATGAGCTATATATTAGAATTCAATTCTACATAGTTTTGTTGTAGTTCTTTCCAGGCTGATCAGTCTTGAGCCACCATCTTCCAGTTCACGCCTGTAACTCGACGTATATCCTTATCCCAGCAATCCGAGGGTCTTCCTCTTACTCTTTTCAGGTTTCTTGGTATCCAATCCAGCACTACAAGAAATACTACCTTGTAATCCCAAGGAAACGCCATCATGTAACGTGGAACGTAATTTTTCCACATTCAAGAGAATTTTAATGTTAGAGGGAAAATGGATTACTCCTGAAATTCTGTCAAAATATTTCATTGTTCAGTGTCATATTAGAAGTTTTAAATTAGCGGTTTACAGTCCACAATAAAGACACAATGTTTACAACATAATAGTGGCTTATGTAGTGTGTTTTAACATGAGCAGGCAATGTAATGTAAGAAGTTTTAAAGGGGTACTTGACATTTTATTATAAATGTCACAATATTTTTAACACAATGGCAATATGTATTACATATTTTAAATTATATTTCGCTTAAAATGGTAAATTCCTAAATAAGAATTTTAAAGACCTACACAAGTCTAAAATGTGAATTGAATAAACCTAAATTTAGTTTTTTAGATCTTATAAATCCAGGACTTATTTATGAATATTGTTGAAGGCTTGAAGAGTAAATATCTTGGTAAAATGTTTGATAATGAACTCAACTGGATAGAGCACATAGCAGGTGGTAAAAAAAAAAGGTTACAAAATCCTTCATTTCATGGAGAGTGTGATAAGAAGTTGTACCAGAGAAGTTAAGGAATTGGGTTACAAAACTTTGGTCAGACCATTGTTTGAATATGGTGGTTTAGTTTGGGACTCATATTTTGAGTGTCAAATATAGGAGTTGGAGGGCATGTAAAGAAGAGCAGCTAGATTTATTTTTGGAAATTATCACAGGACCCAATCAGTAACTGATACAATAAAGGAGCTGGATTGGTAGTCATTGGAAGACAGGCCAGAATGCAACTGAGGGAATCACAGCAAATTATGTACCTTTTGTTGTGCCTTACGTAAGGGTCCACGCTATACCCGGGGTACAATAAGCCTAGATCTCCTTAACTGACAACTATCACCTCACAATAGATTTCTTCAAAATTAAAAACAAAGTTCCAACTGTTCAAAAATTTCAGACCGTGAATACACCTTGGAAATAAAAATCAACTGCAAATTAACTTGGTCACCACTCTCAACAATATAACCTTCTGAGAGAAAAGGATTCGGTTTAAACTATGGAAATAAAATCACTTTTAAAGTTTCACCGTCAATATATTCTGATATCAAAATCCACAAAATAGTTCACAAATACAGTTAATTCGGCAATCGGACATTCATTTCAAAAGTTTTCAAGTTATGAAACAGAACAAAACCCCTGACAAATTTTACATTATCCGTTCATTGTTCCAACAGAGTCACTTTCCTTCAACCTTTCCATAATAGCTGACACTGAAGCACGTGACTGGACTTTGCAGGAGTACCAACTGTGAATTCTCGATTCCGAGAACTACAGGTCCAAACCTCACAATTATCCAACAGTAACTGACGAAATGAAGCTCAGAAAGCCCTATATGACACGAGCAAATCTTCCAAGTCAGGTGGCACCCAGGATATAGTGCATCCAGGATACATACTGTAGGGTTTCCAAATATTATTTACATACAGATACAATAAACAACTTTCCCCCGTTTGATGTTTCTTGAAAACTTAACGGTTTAGCTGTAATTAATTTTCTCTTGTTTGCTGGGTAAAAGCTTTGACATCACTGGTCTACAAGTGTAACAATAAGTAGAAAAAGTGCCTGTTTAGAAAATTCAAATTAAAAAAGGTTTATCGTGAATTGCTCTGAAACTAAGGCCTATCTCGAAAAATGGTTTACGGCATAATAGTCCCCGGTTTCTAATACATAATTTGATAGTAATTTTATTCCTCGGTTTGGCTGTGATAATTTATATAAGCCGACAATGTGAAAAATGAGGCGCAATAATTTTTTGAAATTCCTTTTGGACTTAATTTAGTGTACAGAACTACTCAAAAAGTTTAACACGGTGTTCAGGAAAGATTCAAGTTGTAATACCCGTGTCGTTTAATATCAGAAACGCTGTAATTAATGTTTGAAAGTGCCGGTTCATGTAACTGTATTTTATTATTTTTTTAACTGCCTGAAACTATAGATAATGTGTTATTTACTGCAAAATTTAGTTTCTCCTGGTTGATTGTTATTATAGATGTTTTTAGCACACCAAAAAGTGAAGTAAAATGGTGTTGTTATCTCGAAACAAAGATAAAAGTGTTTACAGGATGGATTCTTGAGGACTGCTATGATTTAGGCGAGTTTAAAGGCTACTTTTTATCATTGAAGGTCTGTTTAAAGCTGTTATTACATGTTGAGTGAGTTTTTTTATTTTAACTCGCCCTGTATTCGGATATAAGCTGCAGTATCGGCTTCTGTATGATTCCCGTCCTCCATATCCTGTAGTGACGAGGTTTACAATTTAACAAATTCTGAGGTGTTTATACTTACTTTCAAATGCTAATAAATCATAACTCTCCACAGTGTATACATTACATCTGCTATCTATCTTGTAGTTTTAAGTTGCCCGAGGGAAAATTAAAGCGCAATTTACTCAGATCCATCCGTAAATACCAAAGTATATTCGTGACTCTGGTTTAAAAAATAGTTAAATATTTTAATAAAAACATTCCCAGCAGTAAACATCTTGCTACGCCAAGACCAATCTAACATTAAAAGTCAGGAAGGAGATTTACTCCAACCCTGGTGTTAAAAAAAGGATCAACTCATAACCACATTTTTCAAAAATAGTCATTCTAGGTTAGCTGAATAGCCTTGCAGGTCTTCTATAATTAATGTAGAGGAGTTCATAGTAATGACACTGTGTCATAAACAGAACCGCCAGGCGTTGTAGCAATGTGTATGACGTGTAACGCCATGAGGAAATGCCAACAAATGACAAGTAATGGCTTGTCAGACTCAGCATAAATGGCAGGAATGGGGCTGGTGCATTATACATCCATGGCGAGCCAAATTCATGCATGGTGGACAGTTCGATGCCAAACCATACATGCTGCAGCAACACTCCAAACACGACTGTAAAAAGGCTCTACTAAATGGTAGCAGGTTGGAGTGGTCAGTACCCCGCGACCTACCACACAAACACTTTAAAATTTTCAGAACTTTTAGAGCTCTGGCTTTCACATGTTCAAGATGAGGATGCTAGCCAAGTTTGGAATCAAAAGTGAGGCCCAGAAAACAAACAGTATCATCTTATATATATATAAACCTCGCATCATGATGTTTGTCCAAGATGAACTCCGAAACTACTAATCCGATTTTGATTAAATTTGGATTATTGTGTGTAATTTGGTCCAACTAAAAAGATAGGATAGTTTTTTTCTCGATTATTGACCTAAATATTTATTATTGTGAATTACAAAGGGAGGAGGGGAGAGGACATAAGCTAATTTTTGCAGTCGAAAATTCACAGCAGCAGTTTATATAAAATTCATGTCACGATGTTTGTCTGCGATGAATTCGCACTTAACCCTGCGTTCACTTCTGGCACAGCTTGCTGTGTAATGTGAGGTATGCCAGAACATTTCCATGATTCAGATTCCATGTAGGTCCCCTGTATCTGGCAGGATTAGCGGGTAAGGTTAAGGCAGCTACGACAGGCGGAATACGCAGCCAATAGAAACCCAGCCACCAGGTCATTACGACCACACGAAATTATTATTATAGTTCCATTTGTTTCTAGGTGTACACTTTTTTACGTCATATTGATCCCTCAGGGAATATTTTCCATTAGGTAATTTGTAATAAAATGTAAATTTAAAAAAAATACGTTCATTTGCCCTTAATTTTAACTCTCCGATAGTCTTTACCAATTACTTTTGAAAATGTTTTTATCCTTATTAGTGAATATTAATTTGACAACATTAGGGAGTTTAGAATAACATTGCTGAGTCACAGCAATGTGTGACCAGGTCAGCTAGTTAAAACTTAAAACAGTATTCCTCAAAGAAAGACAAGATTCTGCTAAAGGATTACAACTACGAATAAAAAGTACACACCAGTATTTCTCAACAGAAAAACAAAATCCATTGCGTACTGGCCATTCATTGAGCCTATTCAGTATGAGTTGCAACTGCCTCTCAGTACTTCTCAAGACAGATGATGAACAAAAAATAGCAAAGCCATCGAAAAATAAGAAGTATTGGGTTATTATCACTGAAACACTGTTGAGAGCAAAAGAAGAAGTGTCACACTTAAAACTGATCCTTGAACAACATAGTTTTCTTGGATATAAAAATATGATATTTCACAACTGACTCAAAACTGGAAGCAAAGCTATGAATAAAAATAAAAAAATATGGAAAAAAATAAAATTGGAAAAAATGGGACAGATTTCCAGTAAACCCTCATCAATGTTACTATTTTAAAATACTATCCCACCAGTAAGTATTGTAAGCCTTACCAATATCAAAGATACCAACCAGGTGTTGGCTGCAGATAAAAGCAATCTCTGCTTCCAGCAGGATCAGCCTGTCTAAAGTGGAACAGAACTTGTTGAATTACACTGAAAGTGGCTCCGCAGATTTCAGGACTCAAGACACCAGACGAGATGGCATTTTACCATCCACTCTAGCATCTTCCCCAAACAGCTTGTCAGTGCAATGCTACAGTAGCTACCTGATGACATCTTATCCTTCCCAGGTTTTAAAATAGAAAGTAACATCTTTACACAAGTCGGGGATATGTCCTCTGGTCCAAATATCATTAAAAATATCCAGAAGGTACTCTTTAGCATCTTTGCTAAGATGCAGGTCAGGCCCAGGCATGGTGTCTTTGGCACTGTTTAAGGCTGACTTCAGCTCGCAAGATGTAAACAGGCCAATCTGCACATAGAGGACTTTGAGGAAAGTGCACTAAAACCTAAGTGTTTTTATCATTACGTGGATGATACCTTGGTCATGTAGCCCCATAGTAGCTGCGCATTAAATAAATTCCTGGAAAACCTTAATGGGATTCATCCAAAATTTGTTTCACCATGGATGAAGAAGAAAATGGCTGTATTACTTTCCTTATGTCCTTATAAGTTGAAGGTTGGACTGAACATTAGCACATAGTGTGTACCGCAAACCAACACACACACAGACCGCTGGTTGGATGCGGCTACCATCATTCCACTCAGAAGACTACAGTGTTATATACTTTGGTATACAGAGCAAGAGAAAATGGTAATGAAGAAAGCCTGCAGGCGGAACTCTAAAATCTGTCAAAATTCTTCAGGCAAAATGGGTCCTCCAAACATCAAATAAAAAGGGCACTTTGAACAAAGGAGATACAATGATCACCAGAGCAAGGAGACCAGTCGAAGGCTTTGGCAGCATGTGCAGGAGATTGTTCTGTGAAGATAGGCGAGATATTGGCTTGCCATAAGTTTAAGAGTATCCTCTTCCTGCCTGCAAAAATTCAGGACTGCTAAAACCCTTGAAGTACAAGCTGGGTTTAAGGATACTGAGCATTTATAGCATACCCTGTGAATGTGAAAATTCTACATCAGGCTGCTCTGAACACAAGTAGACGCTTTGCCTGTTGCAACCAGAGAAGTCCGCAGTCACAGAACATGTCATTGAAAGTGGCCATAAAATAGACTTTGTAAATGTGAAGGTGCTAGCCCTTCTTTTTGGGTGTGATAAGTGTCTTGACCACACCTTCAACAGAACTCTTTCCGACTGATGCATGGAAACTGGTACTTACAATCCTCAAACAGGAGCACGGCAAATTTAAGACTGACAACAATAACGAAGCCGACATGAGCAGAGCTGCATGACACAAGGGAGCAGACTGTGTACAGAGCCCCAATGCCCACTGGCCGGTTGCTAGTGTATGATGTCTGACAGTGAACTTCTAATTACAAGATGGATACGTTATGAAGATAACAGTATGCCAGCACTAAATCAAACTGCTACGAGATTAATGAAAGCTGTGATAAGGCTGACATGTGCTATGCCAGATTTAAAGATTCACTCGATAAATAAAATGAATTCCAATACTGTGTGGTGTTTGCAATGGAGTCAATACAAATAGACCAAAAATGTACTTAAAACTGGTGGAAAACTTTGGGGAAAGCATAGACCCAGTAAGACTTCTGTGGTGTGTGTGTGTATGTACACATCCAATCTCCTTGCCATGTTTGTACAGAAATTTTTTTTTTTTTTAAACAGTTTAACGTCCCTTTTTAACAATGTGGTGTTTAGAGACGGGAAAGGATGGGGGCAAGGAATGGGAAGGAATTCGGCCATGGCCTTTTTAAGGAAGCATCCCGGCATTCACCTGGAGTGATTTGGGGAAACCATGGAAAACCCAAATCTGGATGCCCGGACGGGGATTCGAACCGCCGTCCTCCCGAATGCGAGGCCAGAACGCTATCCGTTACACCACCACGCTCGGTTTGTACAGAAATAAGACATTAATAAGATCTTATACTGAAATATTGTATTAGTTTTTGTGTGTTCGTCTCTGCCCTTCTACCTTCATCTGTAGTGAGTGAAATGTTTAATTTTCATATTCATCCTTATTATCATTGCCTAAAAGCATTTTCATTCTTATTATTAACATAAAGTACACCTTTTTTCTATGGTAATTACCTCAGTGGTAATTTCCATCTGCATCTGCTTTCCTACTCCTGATTGCTGTAACACTATCCAACTAACTTAGATATGCTTTTAGTACAAAAAAGTAGCAGAAGAAGTAAGACACCCACCTCCAAATTTTATAGGGTAAAGATTCTCAATGTACTTTTCACTAGTTCTTAAGCAAATCCTCCCATCTAAAATGACAGTGTTCTAACCATTTGACTTTATGCAACTGTCCATGTTTTCCCACTGCCAAAGCACAAGTCATCGATATTACAACTATACCAATTCTTAAACAAATCTGATTTCATCAGGCACTTGACTTTGGAATGAAAAGCATAAAGAATTATTTTCACAAATCAGGTCATTATTGGCAAAGAAGTGTAATCCTAAATTATCATCCAACACGCTTACCTCAGCATAAAGCGTACTTTCCCTCATAGAATAAAGTTGTTCCGCTTGTCCTGGCCGATAAAATCCAAACCACTCTGTCTCTCTTGGTTGCACAATTGTATCATTGTTAAAACGGACAAGTACAAGACGTTTCAGACGAAGCAGATTTGTCCGGTATGTCTCATTCAGCTCACGTTCATTATTGATATCTGCCAGGAAGATACTCTTCTTACGATACTCTGCTTCATTTAAAGGATCATGCCAGTATTCTGCTTGCACTAGTTCACGCTGTACCCAACTGGAACACAAATCACTCTGCACTCATTAAACTTTTCCTTAGAATTGTTTTAACTGCAATTTACATGTAATGTGGGTGATCAAAAGTAATAAATCCATAGTAAAACCAAGCCCGCCATATTGTTTTAATGACTGTCTGACTTCTCCTTACTTACTCCTTAGATTAGGCATTTTCCTTCTAGAACACAGATATCTGAATATGTTTTCATACTAGAGCAGCGCATTTTGAATGGAATCAGTATTTATAAAAACCAATCAACTAAATTTCCCACCTTACAAAATTTGTTAAAATTAGCATAAACATCAAAGATAAATTGTGATATTTTGAAGCCACACTCCAACTTCATCTTTTTACAAAGTGTCAGGTTTCTAGAGTGGTTGTTCTTATACAGTCCTCATCTGCTGATGTCACAGTCAAGTGTGCCGAGGTGGTGGGGCTCGCAGCATGGTGGGGAGATACGGGCAGTGGGGCTAGAGGTATGGCAGAGATACAAGCAGTGGAGGAGGTTGGTTGTTGTTTGGAGTTCATTCTCGCATTTTCTTGATAGCTCTGTCTCATTACTCTTAATTGGCTAATCACTGGTGCCAAGCTGCACTAAGTTGATATCCAAAATCTCTGTGCACAATGCCTTCCACAAGACGAATCTCCATAGCCTCCTTGATAATGCTGTCCACTATTTGCATGAACTAATATTCATGTCCCCTCGGAATCAAAACAATGTCTTTTCTCTATGCTGTCATCCCTGCACCACCATCTTGGCATGGAGAGGTGCTCAGCGCACGTGACTGTGACAGCGGTGGAAATTGTTGACTGTCGAATGCTATATAAGAGCCACCCCTGCAGGAAATCGACACTTTGTCAGAAGATGAAGTAGGAGTGCACCTTCGAAATGACACATCAGATTGACGCACTGTCCCAGTGGGAGGCCTGAGAACTTTTCATACGGTTGATACACCAGGAAAGCCTTCATTCTGTCATCAAGGATAGAAAATTTTATAAGTAACTGCCTAAACAACTTGAAGGTCTAAATGGATTATCACACCATTGAGTGTGAATACTCTAGTAATCTGGAAATTACATCAGGCATTCTACGATATTTATATAGGAGCACTGCTTCCCCATGTTTTATTCACTAACCTTGGAGAAAATGTTAATATTTTAAGATTGTTCACTAACAATGCAATTATCCACATGCAAGCAAATTGTTAAGTGACATAGATAATAAACAAAAAGATAACTCCCCCACGTACAAGGTTGTTCAAAAAGTTATGCCATTTGATAAAATATGGCGCTTGTAGGTCCATCTTTTTATTTTTCTAAAGTTGGTACTATTTTTTACTAACACACGTGAAGTTTCATGAAGATCTGATAACTTATTTATATATTTACAGCTGTTCGAAGTTGAATTGTCACAGAATACTAAAATTCTTATTTTTGGAAGGCGTAGCACCAAAAAAATTCATGAATGATTGTTAAAAGTGTATAAGGACTCTTCACCTTCAATCAGAACAGTAGAAAGATGCGTTGCTGAATTATAATTGGTTGTACGAGTATTGAAGATGATCCATGTGAAGGTCGTCCGAAAAGTGCACCGACATCAGAAATTGCAGCAAAAATAAAGGATATGGTTTTTGAAGATCATCAGTTAACAGAGAGAGATTTAGTAGAAGCTCTAAGCATATCATTAGGTAGTGTGAATAATATTTTGATTCATGTTTTGGATTTCAAAAAGCTGTGTGCAAAATGGTTGCCTCATTCGCTAACAATGGAACAAAAACACCTGCGAATGACCAACATTTGGAGCGTTTTAGAAAGTATAAAAAGGATTATGTGCATCGTTTCATCACTATGGATGAGACTTGGGTCTACCACCATGATCCTGAATCAAAACAAGAGGCTAAGGAGTGGTGTGAATCTGGTACTTCAGCTCCAAAGTGAGTTAGGATCAAGAAATCAGCCAAGGTTTTTGGGATGCAAAAGGAATTTTGTTCTGCAAACTGGTAAACCTTTTGGACCAGCTGGATGTAAAAATTTGTGAGCAAATACCTGGTTTACATAAGAAAAAATAATTTTTCATCTCGACACTGCACCCTCTCATACTTCTCAAAAGAACCATAGTGAAACTCGGTGAACTAAATTAAGAACTGTTGCCACATCCACCCTATTCGCCAGATTTGGCTTCCTCTGCCTTCTCTAAAAAAATTCATGCGTGGGAAACTATTTTCATCGAAAGAAGAGGTAATAGCAGCCATGAAAGCCTACTTCAACAGTCTTCCGGATTCTCACTTCAGGGAAGGAGTCCATAAATTAAAAGATAACTGGAAAAAGTGTACTAAAGTTCAGGGACATTATTATATTGAATAATAAAATTTATTTAAAACAATAAAAGTGATTTTCTTTTTAAATCGAATGACAAAACTTATTGAGCAACCTTGTACAGTCAATCCTCAATTCCTTGAAGTAATTGGATGTAACAACACAAAGCGAGTGGGAATATCATCTCTGTCATAGGAAAAACTAATTCTTGATTGTCAATCATAGATCTAATGATCTTGAACAAATAGATGAAGGAGAAAGCATATAAAGCTCTTTTAAATCCTCCTTTGGAGGTAAGAATAAATACCTGCCATCGACCAATACAGTAAGAACATGCAGAGATGGGTTAGTAGAAATATGGGCAAGTACGAGGGCAGATCGGAAAGTAATGCACAATAATTTTTTTCACCCCTTGTATTGCACAACGATATAGTTTGAAGTTTGCGTATTAGAGGGTATTTTGTTTTCATGTGCAGCTCTAGCGAGAGTAGCATGAACTACGAAACAAACATGGCATGCATGTTACTATCATCCACGTGTGAAGAGCAGCGAAGTGTAGTTCGAAATTTGTGGGCCAAAGGGCATTCACTGAGTGAAATTCACAGGGACATGCGTGGCGTGTATGGGGACGACTGTCTGGACCGTAGCAATGTCTCTAGGTGGTGTGCATTCTTCCAAGAGGGCCGGGTGAACCTCAGTGATTCGCCACGCTCCGGGCAGCCGGTAACAGTTTCAATTCTGCAGAATGTCTGCACCATTGAGGCAGCAATCTTGAAGGACCAGCGTGTGCACCTGCGAACCACATCAATGTTGCTGCTTCTGTTCGTGAGAAAATCGCCACTTTTGAGTGGGAGGTGCTCCAGCATGCACCATACAGTCCGGAGCTGGCACCGTCTGATCCCAGAAGAAATTCCTAACCGGTCAACATTTTGCAACAGCTGCAGAAGTGAAATCAGCAGTCCGCAGATGGATAAACTCCCAACAAACGGACTTCTATGAACAGGGCATATTGAAACTGATACCATGATGGGAGAAATGTGTTGAGAAAATTGGTGACTATGTAGAAAAGTGGGTTAAAGATGTAAGTTAATTTGTGATTTGTTTGGTTGTGGTACGTAATAAACTTTTTTGGGGGAAAAAATATTGTGTTTTACTTTCCGATCTGCTCTCATGCTAATACCTCTGGCTGTTCTTTCTTCCATCTAGCTATTAGGGATTAGAAATCACAGAAAAGATAATAGCTATAGTGCAAAGCATTCTCTGTCCCCCACAGTTTCGGAAAATTGTGGAGTAAAGTGTAGATGTAGAGCTAAGGATACTGATCATCCTTCCAGAAGTAGAGAGTATGAGCATATAACTAAAAAGACAAAGTTTTAAATCATAGTTTTCAGCAGTCATCAGAAGTATGTATGACGATTAAAGATAAACAGAAGTGTCTAGAAACTTTGTTTCCATGTTGATAAGCCCACTTAGAATGCCTGTAATGTTCAAATGCAAATACCCTCAAGCCACAAAAAAAAAATTATACTAAACAATTTTCTTATACATTTTGTTAAGAAGGGAATGTAGTTGCAGAATGGCAGACAGTAAGTAACATGTAATTTAATTGACAAAATAGGACAAATTACACAAGTAAATTAAACAATATGCTAAGTGCACAATTAGTCTAAACCACAAAGAAGTTGTGATACAGTTAGGGCAGGACAACATGGGTGAATATATCAATTTATTCAGGTACAGGTAGAATCTAACAGATTCTTGCCTAGTATTTTCATAAAGAAATAATATGATAATGGCAATATCATGGCACATAAGAAAAGCACAAATTTAGTAATTTCACACATATATTTCACAACAAAAATTATAATAATTTACTACCTCCAGTATGCACCACGGTTGAGAATTTTACGTATGTAATCACACCAACTGTGTGCTGGGTAACCACAGTTAGGAAGCCCATAAACCCCTTGATGCTGTCCTCCTAATGATACAAGATTTATCATTGGTGGGGTAGGGCAGCGTTGTGCAACAGCTCGCCTGTGAACAAACTGCAGAATAGAACAGAGCACTTTAGAGCACCTACAACATTGAGCAAGTTACTTTTTTTCCCTCCTTACAAATAATAATGCTATGAAATGTGAGGATATTTTATCAAGTCTTCCATCGAGGTACCATCATCTAAGGAATTATCCTATAGATATAAATATTAGTACTCACACTTCTTTGATGATATTAATTTTAACGGTATTTGCACATTATAGCAACAAAATATATGCTAATTGAGTAAAGTCATTTGAAATACAAGCATTTATAAACAAGTTTATGTTAGCTGTCTCTCAGGTTTCATTCTGCATTCATATGACATGTAAAAAGTGTAAAAGGATGTGGGGGGGGGGGGGGGGGCACAAATATTTATATGAAAATTTATACACACTTTCCTTGGATGTTGTTACTTAAGAATATTTGTACATTATAGCCATCAGATATATATTTATTGAGTGATGTCGTTCTAAATATGGCCAGTTTGATAAAAATTATTATGCATGAAATACATGCTGAATTTTATCAGCAGATGTTTCTTAGGCTTCATTATTCCAGAAAAAATGTATTTCGAATCTGTATGGCATGCAGATACATTCAATAATAAACCGAACTAAATGGTGACATGTCGAACCAGAGACACTGTTACACTGCCTCTGATCTTAAAATGTTCTTGAATATAGACAAACTACAGATTTTTTGGTATGAAGGAAGATCCTGATTCTGCAAGGAATTGGCATCATAATACTGCAGTAGTCAAACACAAAACACCACTGGAAGCACTTACCGAAGTACATATAATGGTGTCATGCTGGTCCAGGGTGTATTACAACCCGAACTGTGTTTGAAAATACTGGTCCACGCTATATTAAAATGGAATTACTGTTTGAAAATTATAAATCTTGCTATGCCATTAGTGAATTTTGTTGTTGCATAATTGGGATCTCTAATAGACCTGAGTTTTGGAAGACAATATGTCAGCAAAAGCTGTAATTAGGTTGAAATGCAACTTGGATCAGAAGGAAATTTGGCAATCTTTATTGCAGTATAAAGTGCAAGAAATTTTGGTTTTAATAATGATTACAGTTTGTTTGGTTTTCCAATGCCAATATATCAGTGGTGGTTGTGGTTTGGTTGAAAGCAATGTGTCAATGTCACTGGTTCAATGTGTTACCATTCAGTGCTGTTTGTTAATGTGTGTCTCGTTTGCCTTTACTGCTTATCTTCATTTTTCCCCATTGAAGAATGAAGCCTAACAAACATTTGCTATAAACTACAATAAGCAATAACATGCAGTGGCAGCTGAAGTGATTTGCTCAGGTAGTGAAAACGCACATTTTTCAACAATTACTGATCTTCATTGTCAAAGTGAAAGGTGTCTGGGTGAATAGCTCAGAGTTGACCAAGTCTTGCAACATAAAAATTTGCAACATGTGAAAATCACATTGTCTGCATATACTGCCAAATTTAAGAAAATTCTGAAATTTAAGGAATCAATGATAAATGTTTCAAAATTGACCAAAAGATAAACAATGACTGATCAGCCAAAAGCCAATGAGTTGACCTACAGGCAGCACTGGATTACCCAATAGGCAGTAGCCTGGAGCCCCTATTTTCTAAGAGCCTTTTTCATGAAAACTCTTTTCGTTAGTGCTATTTTGCTTTTAACGTTGTTACTGCTTCGGCCATCATTACTAATTTCACTTCCTAAGTAGCAGAATTAATTAACTTCTCCTAGCTGGAATGATGTTAAAAGCAGAATGACACTAATGAAAAAAGAGGATCTTTTAGTTTTATGTGTTGATCTAGGACTCAGAAATAACTTTTTAAAACTATGTGTGGAGCACAGCACTTTATGGTAGCAAAGCATGTACTTTAGGAAAACCAGAAAGAAGGAAAATTGAAGAATTTGTAATCTGGTGCTATAGAAGGATGCAGAAAATTAAGTGGACTGATAATGTATTAAATGAATGCGTTTTGAGAAAAGAAGCTTGTGGAAGAAGAGTCATACAGAAAGAGACAGGATACTGAGTCACATTTTAAGACATGCCAGATTGGTTAGTGTGTTAATGAAGGTAACAGTCAAATGAAATCGCTATAGAGGTAGACAAAGATTAGAACATATGAAGCAGATAATTGAAGATGTAGGTTGCAAAGGGTATATGGAAGTGAAGAGGTTAGCACAAGATAGAAGGGGCTGGAGGATTACAACAAACCAGTCAAGAGATTGATGACAGGAAAAAAAAAAATAAATAAACTAAAACAATCAAAGTAATATGAAAACCATGAAAATTAATTTTGTGATGTATGACATCTAAAAGTAATTTACAAAATATCGTCAATTGAATTTTTTTATTTTTTTTGCTTAACTGGATTAAAAATATGATCTATTCAATTATTTATCTATGACACTTTTTTCTACTTATAAAAAAAACATTTTTTTCTGAAAAACAGAGGTACCCAAAAATTTTGAGTGCCTAGGGCCCCATACTTTCTTAATCCGGCACTACCTACATGGCACAGCCACTACCTTCAATGACCACAATAGTAGCACACTGTCTCCAACAGCTGAACACGTTTAGTTTGATGAGTCATTTTTTCTAGTTACGCTCTACCAACAGTGTTACTTTATCGAGCTGCATTATCTTACAGAGCCCGTGTGTCTACTCACTGCCCAGGGGCATTGTGAGAAAGAATTGTCACCAGTCACCATTAGCAAAGCGGTCCCACTCCCTTGCATATTTCCACGAAATTTGTCTCCACAACAGTGAAATAATTCATTGAGGTAGCCAGGTTGAGGTTCTTCAGTATTTCCTATAGCTGTCATAAGTAATCGTATATTAGAGAATTCCGTATTTATAAACGATTATTTGTCTTTCACTAATTTTTATTTTTTTAAATTTATTTATTCTTGATTAGAAGGTGGTGACATGTCATAGTGTCACTACATCTAGAGCTGCTACTGATAACACATATTTCACTGATAATAACTTGTATCAAACTGCCCATATTATGAACGATTTTGCTCACTAAGTATATCTACCACATCTGGTGGCTATATTCTATAATCATTCTTAAATAACACCACCATATGAACATGAGTACACATTTACATACCAACATGACAATTCCTTCTACGGAGCGACCAGAGCAAATATATGCATAGCATAGTAATTAAAGGTATGTAATTTCCTTACCTCCACTGAAATTTGTTGCACACAAGTTTCAGAAATAGCGCAATCCAATGGGACTCGTCAAGGAATTGTAGTTTTCATTTGAAAACTGTTGCACATGTTCGTAGGGTGATATTATTTAATATGTGTTGCTCTTAGAGCTGTAAAATATATCCATCCTCACAAACTTGACTCGAAAAGTGCCATAACGTAAAGCGGCGAGTGACTGGGAGAAAGCATATAGCCATGTATAATGATAACGCTATCGTCCTTTGACTATATTACTTATTAATTTTTTTATTACACTCATCAAGATAGTGTATAAAGCACAAACATCACGCAAAATAAAATAAAAACTGCTTTAACAGTACATACTAAGCGATGAGAGGACGCCATTTGTTATCATATGCGACTTCCAGCGATATTATGTGCAACAAAATGCATTAACGACCAACATCGATGGAAACCGAAAAAAGTTATTGTAAAACAAAATTTATAGTCCATTAAGCTACAAAAGGAAGCATCTATGTCCATTTTGGTCCAGGCTGCATTGCAACCTATCCACAGGCACCACTAATGATTCTGCTTGAAAATCATAATAAATCCAAATTTCTAGTGAATTATGCTTTTAGCAACAAAAACCAAACATTATTTTGGTATAGGCTGCATTTCAACTGCAAAAACTAAATTCCTTCAACCTAATGCCGAAACAAGCATATTGCCACACTTTCAACTTAAACATAAGCTATGTTAATATTACTGCAACCTACTTTTATAAATGCCGTAGAATATTAACATCTTGGACATAACATGTGGATATGTTTCTTCACAATTAATACCTATTACCGTTGGACGTCGCATATGTGTACGTAAATGAGGCAAACAACGTTCGTTTACAGTTCAAAGGTCTCTTTTAGTGTGTAATCTTTTCCATATTTATACTTTTATAGCAACATATTCCAAATAATATCATTCAAAGAACGTGTGCATGGTCATTATACTTCCCTATAAGCTTCTCCCAGTCGCTCGCAGGTATAGCGGTTACAGCACTTTTTAAGTGAAGTTTGTGAGGTATCTATAGATTTTACACCTCTAAGAGCCAACATATATTAAATAGTATCACCAAGTGAACATGTGCAACAGTTTTCAGACCAAAACGACAATTCCTTGACGAGTCCCGGTGATTGCGCTACTTGCCCAAGTTTCTTTGAATCAATAACATAGTGACATTTGTGAATCACGCCAACTCATTCATAACGATAACATGAGACACGATGACTGGTTTTAAAGCAGACTATCTAAATGAAACTGTGGAGAAGAAGTGAATATATATTCTATAAAAAAGATTCATACCATGTCTTTGACCTTAATTATAAATAGTTTACAGCTAATGGCTTGACTTTAAACTTTGATAAAGCTCAATATATGCAATTCAGTACATCACACAGATTAACACCAGATATAGACATAAAATTTGCAGGCCAGTCCATTCAAGAGGTAGAATGTGTGAAATTTTTAGGTTTGAATATATCTTCTTTTTTTTAATTGCTTTACACCTCGTCGACGGCTAAGGTCATTAGAGGCGGGATGGGACGGGGGCAAGGAACGGGAAGGGATTCGGCCATGGCCTTTTTGAAGGAAGCATCCCAGCATTCACCTGGAGTGATTTGGGAAAACCACGGAAAACCCAAATCTAGATGCCCGGATTGGGGGGGGGGGGGTTGAATATAGATCATAATTTAAATTGGTACATGTTTCTGCTTGCTAAAGCGATTGGGTGCAGCCACATTTGCAATTTGTACAATTTCAGCTACAGGTGATCTCTGTAAGAGGAAATTAGTTTATTTTGCTTAATTTAACTCCTTAATGTCATCTGGAATAATATTTTGGGGCAATTATACTCAGAGACAAAGTGTTCAGAGTCCACAAGTGGGCAATAAGAATTATGTGGGGTTAGCAGTAGAACTTCATGTAGAGAGCTGTTCAAGAAGTTAAGGATTGATAGGCGAGTATATATACACATTCTAGCTGGTGCCCACGACTTCGTTCGTGTTTATAAAGAATTTGAATTGACAGCTACCGACATGTAACCACCATAGTGCATGATGGAAGACTTAAGGCTAATACTACACACAAAATCAGTGATCTGTGCAGGGTATTTATTGCTGCAAAGTGAGATATAAGGACACACATGTCTTTGGTTGAAATATGAAAATGCCGTCTGTCAACCAATTTCAACCACCATATCTCCCACACCCTGTATCTACCAACATGACACCATCATGGTGCACGTTGGGAGATTCACACAAAATCACCAGTGGAATGCGCTAGGTAGTTTTGGCTCTGGAATGAAATATACGGACCCATATCTGTTTTTAGATCAGGTCCACCACTTTCAACCACTATATCTACCACATCCCCACAGCTAGTGTTGCAAACTGAAAAAAAAAAAATTTCAGCTTTGTGAAAAAAAACATGAAAAAAAACCTAGCACCCTGTTTTTTTTCTAAATTTTTTTTTTTTCAGAAAACAAAATATTTGATAAATTATAGTTTTATTTATGGAACTTACATTTTACATGTGTGTTTTAAATCTTACTGAATCATATAATGTCTTACATAATGATTCATAAATGTATTTATATGGGTAGCATAATTTTATTCATCCTCTATGTCTGTACCACATTCACTAGTATCAGCACTACCAACACTAGTTCGGTCTGTGTCGGAATTTTCTGTTTCTTCTTCTGTCTCCTCTAAGATATAATTACTTCAGAAATAATTACATTTTCTTTTACTGGTTATCCTTGAGTTGTGTGCAAAAGATTTTGAGATTACAATTTTAAATTGTGAGCAAAGTACACACTGTGCATGAAGACTGTGCCGATAATTCTGTATTAAGGTCTTTTAAGTTTGAATTTAAATCTGTTATCATAAAATAAGAGCTTTATTTGTTTTTCAATTCGTTGGTTTACGCCAACGGTTGCAAGGAAACGATTCATAATTACTGACAATTTAATGACTCAGTATCATTATACGCTGAGAGTTTAACAAGTATATGAATATAAGTAAAGCACAATAAGTAATAAAAAGAGGCAAAAAGCTATAGATAAATTTAAAATTCCTAATTTTTTGAAAAGATCCGTAGGTCTACAGATAAATTCGCAGGGTTGGCAGCGCTAGTTCAAATAGCAAGTATGAATCCAAACAAAGGGGAACGGGGATTCCTTCTCGTGCAACATAACCTCTTCGGGAAGTCCCCGTTCGTAAAAGAAAACTTCAGTCAACTGTTGCCAATATTTTCGTAATTTTCTTTTCTACTGAACCAGAAAAATTAAGATAAAAATTAAGATAAGTACTTAATATAAACTCTAAAACAGTCATATTAAACGATAAATGCCTTACAAATTTGAGATTTAGTAGTTATGAAAAAAAACGTGTCCCAGAAAAAAAAAACGTTTTTTTTCACAGGTTTTTTTTCATGTTTTTTTTTCAAGTCAGAAAAAAACCGTTTTTTTACAACACTACCCACAGCTCAACATACAATCACCATAGTGAAAAATTCCAGGTTATTACCATACGCAAACGACCATGGTCTGCACTTGGTAGTTCTGGCTGCAAGTTGAAACATGTGGATACACACGTCTTTGGTTGATTTGCGAAAGTCCCCCAGGTCAACCACTTTTAACCACCATACCCTCACACTCCCATAGCTACCGACATCTAACCACCATAGTGCATGATGGGAGACTGGATGCTACTGCCACACACAAACACCAGTGACCTGAGCTATGCAGTTGTGGTGGCAAAGTGAAATATACGGACCCAGATGCCTTTGGTCGAAACACCAAAAAAGCCTTGATCGACTACTTTCAACCACCATATCTCCCACACCCGCACACAGATATCGAAATCGGCCAACGTTGTGCATGATTTGTGAATGTATGCTACTACCACACACAAACACCAATGATCTGCACTTGATAGTTTGGCTAAAAAGTGATACATATGGACAAACACGTCTTTGGTCAAAATACGAAACTGCCACAGGTCGACCAATTTCAACCACCAAATCTCCCACACTCCCAACATCTAATCAACACAGTGCATGTCAGGAGAAGTGATGGTACTACCACACACAAACACCAATGATCTGTGCTATGTAGTTGTGGCATGAAAGTGAAGTATAGGGACAGAGAAGTCTCTGGCAGAAATATCAAATTGACCACCTTTAGCCGCCATATCTCCCACACTCCCACAGCTATCGACATTCGGCCAACGTGCATGATAGGAAACTCCATGCTACTACCACATAGAAACACCAGTAATCTGTGCTAGGTAGTGGCGGCTGAAACGTGAAATATAGGGAAACACACATCTATTTTTATATATATAATTAGATTAATGAGCTTTGTAGTCACAAATTATTCTTTGCTTGAAACAAATAGTAAAATACACAATTATGGCACTAGAAGTAAAAATTATCTTCATAAGGATTACACGTCATGGTCTGTTCAAAACGGGGTCTGATGTTCAGGGATACAAATGTTCAATAAGCTCCCAACATGCATTAAATATCTAGCAGATAAGATTAAATTCAAGAAAAAATTGAAAGAATTTTTATTTGACCACTCCTACTATGTTGAAGAATTTATTTCTAAGGTAGCCATATCTACAAAATGACTGCCAGTAGTTTGTGTAAATGTAGTTGACATAATTAATATATAATATGACTTTATGGGTAATATCTAGATTGCGATACCGCTACAACCACTTACCGCCTCGCGATGTAAACACATCCGGATGGAGAGAGTATGACGTCATTACATGTGACGTGTTTAGCCTTCGGTCGATTTGTGAATACACGTGAGGCCATAGAACGTAACGTAACCAATAGTAATAACAATGAAAAAATTACAGATTGAAAATTGTTACTTGCGAAATTAATAATATTATTAAAATATCAACAACATTCCATACTGGTAATTATCATTCATTAGTATCATTCCGTAGTGTCATTAGTAACATTGTCGTAATTATTAGTCACAATTCCATTGATTTGTATTTGATTCCATTATTCTATATTTCCTCACGTGGATGAAATTGTTATTAAAATCATTCATACGACATAA
>CM061920.1:77244621-77288616 GCA_031002005.1 Vandiemenella viatica
TTAACAAGAATCAGTAGAATCCAAGAAAGCATATTCTTTTACGAGTGCTTGCTTTACGGTTCCATGGGAGGAGGGGGGAGGGATATTCCCTGGCTCAAGGATTAGCCACCTTCAAACCACAATTCGGGTATAATAATCTCTTTATTAGTTCAAAACCTTGTGAGATATGTTTAGAAAAAAAAATAATCCAACTGTGAATGGAGTGGCAGTTAGACTATGGACCTGATTAGTTTGTATTGCATCCATCAGTAACTGTATCAGTTATGAAGAAAATCAAAACAAAATTCTCCGCATAAATAAAGTGTGTGTGTGTGTGTGTGTGTGTGTGTGTGTGTGTGTGTGTGTGCGCGCGCGCGCGCGTATTTGATAAACTTGTCAGGTACAACCAGGCTTAAAGTAGAAGCACTGTGTAAAAAGCAGAAGAATAGAAGCACCCTGTGAAACATTAAAAAATACAAATACTAAAACGACGCATGTGAATATATACTAACGGAAACATGAAAATTGATAAGGAAGTAACAAATATGAAAAGTAGAAGGAAAATGAATAAAACAATGTAGTTTCATCTAGAAATATGCACATTCAAAATAAAATGTAATTAAATGGAAGGCTGAAATGGTTTGACAGTAAGAAGACGATGGTCCTATTACCGGATCCTAGTCACAACTACGACCTTGGTAATTAATAAATCTCCAGGAATAACATTGTGCCAATGACTGTATAATTTAATGGCTGGCATCACAAACCATCCAGAAATGCATGAGGTTATAGCTGAATGGTAGGGCCCAGCGATGGTATTTTGGAATCGTCCTTTATATAAGGTAAACTGGTCAGAAGAACCAGGGTAATTTGATAATAATAATTCCGTGTGGTCGTAATGACCTGGTGACACGATTTCCATTGATTGTGTATTCCGCCCGACGTAGCCGCCTTAGCCTAACCTGGCAATCCTACTGGGTACAGGGAACCTACAGTTTAACGCTTTACTCCCCGATGATACAAATTAGTACCATTACCGTCTATGTGATGCTCTCAGTGCCACTAATATACCAGTTGGAACCCTCCAGAATGCAGCCCTGAAAACCTTTTTTGGAAGAATTTTGTAACAAAAAATACCAGATGAATCCACTTTAAGAAAGAATAAGAAACTATTGAAGAAATATGGATTGACATTGCTGACTTACTTCATCTGGTTAAGTGTAGATGAGACGACAGATGCCTGTGACCGATACATAACAAGCATTGTTTTGGGCAAATTCACATGTGAGGAACCTTGTCTAAGCCATTTCATTATGTGTAGAGAACTTCCAACAACAAACCACCCTACTGTGGCAATTGCTGTAAAGGTGTTGTGGCCAGATCCATAACACGAGGATAAGTTAACAGACTGTGCAGCTCCCATGACAAAAGCAGGAGAATGTTTGAAGGCAATCTACCCTCAAATGGCGCACGTTACCTGTCTAGCTCATGGGCTCCACCAGGTAGTTGAAAAAAAAATCAAGAACAGCACCCTGTAATTGATGAGAAAATTTTTTCAGTGAGGAATGTGTTCCTGAAAGCACCAAGTTGAATCATTACTTTCAGGGACAAACTTCCATCAATACTCCTCCCTTCTAAACCAGTACTGCAATATAGTATGCAGAAAATTATTAGAGCATCATGTACGTCATTGATGCACTAGATGAAAGTGAAGCTATTGCTATAGTATCAGCTGTACTGGGGTTCACCTCTATGTAAAGGCAAATTTTTAAAACCTAGAATTTTCAATCGAGAAGTTGGAGTGCACTCTACCATTGACGGAAGCACTTCAAAGCATCCAAGAAGTGAGGCCAAAATGGGTCCTGAACCAGTTGGGGTGTATGTAGCCAAGAGGCTGTTTTAACACTCAGTCCATATTTTAAGAGGATGAAACAAATAGACCATGTTCTCTCTGGATTAATGGAACAAGAAATTATTATTATTGCAGCTATATCGATCCTTTTTTCAGGATGTTGCCTCTTTAAGTCTAATGAGCTATATATTAGAATTCAATTCTACATAGTTTTGTTGTAGTTCTTTCCAGGCTGATCAGTCTTGAGCCACCCTTTTCCAGTTCACGCCTGTAACTCGACGTATATCCTTATCCCAGCGATCCGAGGGTCTTCCTCTTACTCTTTTCAGGTTTCTTGGTATCCAATCCAGCACTAACGTAGTCAATCAAGAAATACTACCTTGTAATCCCAAGGAAACGGCATCATGTAAGGTGGAACGTAATTTTTCCACATTCAAGAGAATTTTAATGGAAGAGGGAAAACGGATTACTCCTGAAATTCTGTCAAAATATTTCAAAGACCCTCACAAGTCTAAAATGTGAATTGAATAAACCTAAATTTAGTTTTTTAGATGTTATAAATCCAGGACTTATTTATGATTATTGTTGAAGGCTTGAAGAGTAAATATCTTGGTAAAATGTTTGATAATAAACTCAACTGGATAGAGCACATAGAGCAGGTGGTAAAAAAAAAAAGGTTACAAAATCCTTCATTTCATGGAGAGTGTGATAAGAAGTTGTACCAGAGAAGTTAAGGAAATGGGTTACAAAACTTTGGTCAGACCGTTGTTTGAATATGGTGGTTTAGTTTGGGACTCATATTTTGGGTGTCAAATATAGGAGTTGGAGGGCATGTAAAGAAGAGCAGCTAGATTTGTTTTTGGAAATTATCACAGGACCCAATCAGTAACTGATACAATAAAGGAGCTGGATTGGTAGTCATTGGAAGACAGGCCAGAATGCAACTGAGGGAATCACAGCAAATTATGTACCTTTTGTTGTGCCTTACGTAAGGGTCCACGCTATACCCGGGGTACAATAAGCCTAGATCTCCTTAACTGACAACTATCACCTCACAATAGATTTCTTCAAAATTAAAAACAAAGTTCCAACTGTTCAAAAATTTCAGACCGTGAATACACCTTGGAAATAAAAATCAACTGCAAATTAACTTGGTCACCACTCTCAACGATTTAACCTTCTGAGAGAAAAGGATTCGGTTTAAACTATGGAAATAAAATCACTTTTAAAGTTTCACCGTCAATATATTCTGATATCAAAATCCACAAAATAGTTCACAAATACAGTTGATTCGGCAATCAGACATTCATTTCAAAAGTTTTCTAGTTATGAAACAGAACAAAACCCCTGACAAATTTTACATTATCCGTTCATTGTTCCAACAAAGTCACTTTCCTTCAACCTTCCCATAATAGCTGACACTGAAGCACGTGACTGGACTTTGCAGGAGTACCAACTGTGAATTCTCGATTCCGAGAACTACAGGTCCAAACCTCACGATTATCCAACAGTAACTGACGAAATGAAGCTCAGAAAGCCCTATATGACACAAGCAAATCTTCCAAGTCAGGTGGCACCCAGGATATAGTGCATCCAGGATACATACTGTAGGGTTTCCAAATATTATTTACATACAGATACAATAAACAACTTTCCCCCGTTTGATGTTTCTTGAAAACTTAACGGTTTAGCTGTAATTAATTTTCTCTTGTTTGCTGGGTAAAAGCTTGGGCATCACTGGTCTACAAGTGTAACAATAAGTAGAAAAAGTGCCTGTTTAGACCCCATTTTGAAAATTCAAATTAAAAAAGGTTTATCGTGAATTGCTCTGAAAGTAAGGCATATCTCGAAAAATGGTTTACGGCATAATAGTCCCCGGTTTCTAATACATAATTTGATAATAATTTTATTCCTCGGTTTGGCTGTGATAATTTATATAAGCCGACAATGTGAAAAATGAGGCGCAATAATTTTTTGAAATTCCTTTTGGACTTAATTTACTGTACAGAACTACTCAAAAAGTTTAACACGGTGTTCAGGAAAGATTCAAGTTGTAATAACCATGTTGTTTAATATCAGAAATGCTGTAATTAATGTTTGAAAGTGCCGGTTCATGTAACTGTATTTTATTATTTTTTTAACTGCCTGAAACTATAGATAATGTGTTATTTACTGCAAAATTTAGTTTCTCCTGGTTGATTGTTATTATAGATGTTTTTAGCACACCAAAAAGTGAAGTAAAATGGTGTTGTTATCTCGAAACAAAGATAAAAGTGTTTACAGGATGGATTCTTGAGGACTGCTATGATTTAGGCGAGTTTAAAGGCTACTTTTTTTTATCATTGAAGGTCTGTTTAAAGCTGTTATTACATGCTGAGTGAGTTTTTTGATTTTAACTCGCCCCGTATTCGGATATAAGCTGCAGTATCGGCTTCTGTATGATTCCCATCCTCCATATCCTGTAGTGACGAGGTTTACAATTTAACAAATTCTGAGGTGCTTATACTTACTTTCAAATGCTAATAAAGCATAACTCTCCACAGGGTATACATTACATCTGCTATCTATCTTGTAGTTTTAAGTTGCCCGAGGGAAAATTACAGCGCAATTTACTCAGATCCATCCGTAAATACCAAAGTATATTCGTGACTCTGGTTTAAAAAATGGTTAAAAATTTTAATAAAACATTCCCAGCAGTAAACAGCTTGCTACGCCGAGACCAATCTAACATTAAAAGTCAGGAAGGAGATTTACTCCAACCCTGGTGTTAAAAAAGTGTCAACTCATAACCACATTTTTCAAAAATAGTCATTCTAGGTTAGCTGAATGGCCTTGCAGGTCTTCTATAATTAATGTAGAGGAGTTCATAGTAATGACACTGTGTCATAAAACAGAACCGCCAGGCGTTGTAGCAATGTGTATGACGTGTATCGCCATGAGGAAATGCCAACAAATGACAAGCAATGGCTTGTCAGACTCAGCATAAATGGCAGGAATGGGGCTGGTGCATTATACATCCATGGCGAGCCAAATTCATGCATGGCGGACAGTTCGATGCCAAACCATACATGTTGCATCAACACTCCAAACACGACTGTAAAAAGGCTCTACTAAATGGTAGCAGGTTGGAGTGGTCAGTACCCTGCGACCTACCACACAAACACTTTAAAATTTTCAGAACTTTTAGAGCTCTGGCTTTCACATGTTCAAGATGAGGATGCTAGCCAAGTTTGGAATCAAAAGTGAGGCCCAGAAAACAAACAGTATCATCTTATATATATATATATATATAAACCTCACATCATGATGTTTGTCCAAGATGAACTCCGAAACTACTTATACGATTTTGATTAAATTTGGATTATTGTGTGTAATTTGGTCCAACTAAAAGATAGGATAGTTTTTTTCCTCGATTATTGACCTAAATAGTTATTATTGTGAATTACAAAGGGAGGAGGGGAGAGGACATACGTTAATTTTTGCAGTCGAAAATTCACAGCAGCAGTTTATATAAAATTCATGTCATGATGTTTGTCTGCGATGAATTCGCACTTAACCCTGCGTTCACTTCTGGCACAGCTTGCTGTGTAATGTGAGGTACACCAGAACATTTCCATGATTCGGATTCCATGTAGGTCCCCTGTATCTGGCAGGATTAGCGGGTAAGGTTAAGGCAGCTATGACAGGCGGAATACGCAGCCAATAGAAACCCAGCCACCAGGTCATTACGACCACACAAAATTATTATTATAGTTCCATTTGTTTCTAGGTGTACAATTTTTTACGTCATATTGATCCCTCAGGGAATATTTTCCATTAGGTAATTTGTAATAAAATGTAAATTTAAAAAAAAAAAAAAAAAAAAAAAAAAACGTTCATTTGCCCTTAATTTTAACTCTCTGATAGTCTTTACCAATTACTTTTGAAAATGTTTTTATCCTTATTAGTGAATATTAATTTGACAACATTAGGGAGTTTAGAATAACATTGCTGAGTCACAGCAATGTGTGACCAGGTCAGCTAGTTAAAACTTAAAACAGTATTCCTCAAAGAAAGACAAGAGTCTGCTAAAGGATTACAACTACGAATAAAAAGTACACACCAGTATTTCTCAACAGAAAAACAAAATCCATTGCGTACTGGCCATTCATTGAGCCTATTCAGTATGAGTTGCAACTGCCTCTCAGTACTTCTCAAGACAGATGATGAACAAAAAATAGCAAAGCCATCGAAAAATAAGAAGTATTGGGTTATTATCACTGAAACACTGTTGAGACCAAAAGAAAAAGTGTCACACTTAAAACTGATCCTTGAGGAACATAGTTTTCTTGGATATAAAAATATGATATTTCACAACTGACTCAAACTGGAAGCAAAGCTATGAATAAAAATAAAAAAATATGGAAAAAAATAAAATAAAATTGGAAAAAATGGGGCAGATTTCTAGTAAACCCTCATCAATGTTACTATTTTAAAATACTATCCCACCAGTAAGTATTGTAAGCCTTACCAATATCAAAGATACCAACCAGGTGTTGGCTGCAGATAAAAGCAATCTCTGCTTCCAGCAGGATCAGCCTGTATAAAGTGGAACAGAACTTGTTGAATTACACTGAAAGTGGCTCCGCAGATTTCGGGACTCAAGACACCAGACGAGATGGCATTTTACCATCCACTCTAGCATCTTCCCCAAACAGCTTGTCAGTGCAATGCTACAGTAGCTACCTGATGACATCTTATCCTTCCCAGGTTTTAAAATAGAAAGTAATGTCTTTACACAAGTCGGGGATATGTCCTCTGGTCCAAATATCATTAAAATTATCCAGAAGTTACTCTTTAGCATCTTTGCTAAGATGCAGGTCAGGCCCAGGCATGGTGTCTTTGGCACTGTTTAAGGCTGACTTCAGCTCGCAAGATGTAAACAGTGCAATCTGCACATAGAGGACTTTGAGGAAAGTGCACTAAAACCTAAGTGTTTTTATCGTTACGTGGATGATACCTTGGTCATGTAGCCCCATAGTAGCTGCGCATTAAATAAATTCCTGGAAAACCTTAATGGGATTCATCCAAAAATTGTTTCACCATGGATGAAGAAGAAAATGGCTGTGTTACTTTCCTTACGTCCTTATAAGTTGAAGGTTGGACCGAACATTAGCACATAGTGTGTACCGCAAACCAACACACACAGACCACTCGTTGGATGCTGCTACCATCATTCCACTCAGAAGACTACAGTGTTAATATACTTGGTATACAGAGCAAGAGAAAATTGTAATGAAGAAAGCCTGCAGGCGAACTCTAAAATCTGTCAAAATTCTTCAGGCAAAACGGTTGTAACAGCCCTTATACCTGAATTTTGAATAGCATTATACTGTATGAAGTATTTGTAGTGAGCTAATGTTTGGTTGAAAGTGATTTGATATGTTTATTTTGTAATTTCTTGTAAATAAGTGTATATAGACTTTGTTTTAGGTAAGAAAATTATTCAAAGACCATTTAATATGTTTAAGAACCGAATGATGCAAGAAAATTTCTTAAAAAGTTTGTAATTCCATGTATAAATGTAAGTTACGATGTCTACAGGACAATTTTTCCACCATTTGAAAGGATTTCTGTAAATAATTTTGTATTTAAGTATCTATAATTACCATTTCTGATCACTTTGTAATGTTATTAATTAATTTTGTATCAATTCCGATTGTTTTTTAATATGTTTGATTGTTTGAGTGATTGTTAATGATCGAGAAATATCGGGCGGATGCCTTTGAAGAATTCTCGTAATTTCGATAGACTCTATATAAACAGATCGCCTGGACAGAGAAGTCAGTATTAATTCAGTGTTACAGAGACATTCATTAAGTTTTCATTCGGTTTTCAAGTCTTCAGTTAGTAAGTCAGTATTGCATCTTTGGATTGTAACAACTATGCTTGTGAATATCGCTGACTTGTTGATTGGATCAAAATAAACGAACATCTTCACATAACCTTGTTTTTTGGTGGACTTTTAATTAATGCAGTAATTAAACCACCCAAAGAACCTTAACATGGCGACCGTTGACATGACGAGAAGTTCTTAAACATCTCTGGGATGTTTATCTTCTAAAAAGAATCTTCAGAAAATTGCGACGGATTATCGGCGATAAGCGAACATAACCTGAGAGGAAATTTCGACCGGCGACGACACGGATTTGACGGCCTAAGGCGGAGATTTTTCATCGGCAATCGGCTGTAATCTTCCGACGACGAGTGGATTTTCTTCCGGCCTCAACATCGTCTTCCTACAGTGAATTGTGAAAAGTGTGGTTAAGTGTTTGAAGTCAGTGTGGTGTTTAATGGTTAAATAAGTGCTTCTAAGTGAAATTTAATGTGATACAAAATTGAGGAAGAGCTGTAAGTACTGCATTGAATATGTCAAGTGATTCTTTTGCATGGTGTTGTGTGGCAGATTGGAAAGATTTTAATTTTTCTTAATTTTGTTTTTTATGTTGATTTTGCTAATTACTAAAAATGGCTGATAATCAGAACCTGCAAGCATTTTTAGAGTCTTTTGTAGCCAATTTGACAAAATTTTCTGAATTTAGAAATGAGTTAAAAGTGATAGATAAAGTTTTCCAAATTGGATAACAAATTTTCTGAATTTAAAAATGAGTTAAATCTTGACAACAAATTTTCTGAATTATTATTTGCTGTAATCAATGATCAGTTTTCTCAACTGCAACAAAACAATGATAAAACATTCTCTGATTTGACTAAATGTTTTGATGTTAAAATCGCAGAGCAATTTCAGGGTTTTAGCTCTCAATTCAAGGAGATATTAACAATTTAGATTCTAAATTGGGGAAGGTAGTAACAGAATGTAGGAGAAATTTGAAAAGTTACAAAATTTTGTGAACAGAATAAGGCTGAATGTGAAAATTTGATTTATAAAGAGTCAGTGAAAATTGTGATAAGATGAGGAGGAATATGTTGCTTTATTCCAAGCTAATGATGTTAAAGCTAATGAGTTAGACAGGAAGTGGTTGGTTAGGGAAAAATTAATATTGGTAGCAACAGGAACAGTTAGCGCATGGATTAGAAAGTAATGTAAATCAGTTAGAAAAAAGGGTTACTGGGTTACAGATTCAGTTAAGTCAGATTCCCTTAACAGGTAATCCAAATTTCAGTGCGATATAAGAAGAATTTGAATTCTATGATGATAGTGGGAGGCTTCACCCTATTGAATTTATAGATAATTTTGAAAGATCAGACTATTTTAATTTGTTACCCGATAGTAAGAAAATTGCACTTGTGGGTAAACATCTAAAATCTTATGCTAGGGCATGGGGTGATAGACAAGCTAGGGAAGTGACTGACTACAAGCTGTTTAAAGAAAACTTTTTGAAACATTTTTGGTCGACAAGCAGGCAGATTCAAGAAAAGAGGAGTTGATGACTGGTAGGCCCTATAAACCTGGTAGGGAAACTCAACATGATTTTTTTCATAAATGTTGGATCCGTTGTAAGTATTAGACCATCCTTATGGAGAGGAGGAATTCATTGATTTGATAGGAGCTAGGCTACCTCAGCAAACAAGAAATTTAATTGCCACTTTGGATGTAGTAAATGTGGATAGAGTTTCTGAATTGTTGAGACGCTTGGATGCCCAGGAGTCATTCAATGAACAACATTACCACCATCAACACCATAGGAGGGGCAGCAGGAGTCCCCCTAGAAGGGGTAATGGGTCAAGGGATGGTAGATCGGGGACGGGATCGTGATAATTACGCAAGAAGGAATGATAATGGGGAAGTGAGAGAACAGAACCCTCAATCTGAAAGGGAAAGGCAGCATGGGGGGCAGGCAAACTAAAGACCACCCCTGTGATGGGCCCCGCAGTGGTGGACAAGAATGTGGGTCCAGGTACCAACTGCTATAGCGTTAATACCATTTTTATGAATAATCCCCGAGAAGATTTATTGGAAGAGGTGGGGTAGCAGCAAGTGAATTTCAGGATAAGGTTATGATAGATGTAATTAATGATGTTGATGTAAAGGTTGATAATAAGATAAAGCGGGAAGGGGACCACCATAGTACCTTATCACTAGAATCAGTGTGCGAAAGTAATAATTTTCATGTAGAAGATTTTCGAAATGGTCACTGCTTAATTACAAAAAGGGGTGCAGAATTTATAGTGCATACTACAGTGTGGCTATCAGAAACTTGTAAGGTCCAGAATGGCATAGTTGGGACTATGTGTGCTATATAGGTGGTAATGAAGTTTGTAGAAGTGCTGAAATCGAGGAGTTTCTCAAATATCTTGAAGATGAAGGTGATACAGTGGTGTGGATAGGAGACCCAGATGAGGAGGAGAATTGTAAGTCAAAGTATTTGTCTTCTGAAGAGAGAGTGGTTGAAAAGCCTTATGTACCAATCCCTAAGTTGGAAAAATGTCCTAATTTTGACCTAGCTGATACGTTATTTAGCTCTTTATTTGGTGTAGATGATGACATTGAAGAAATGGGTGGGAGTAAGGATTTATTTGAACCAGTTTCTAATTTGGAAAATTGTACAGAATGTGACTTAGATGACACTATGTTTTGTACCTCTTTGATGTGGAAGCTATAGTGAAGTAGTAGTTGCTGAGAAAAATAATTATTTGGTGGATGAAGTCAGTAAGCCAGATGTTAAAACAGTTTTAGGTACTGATTCAGATAATTTGGTAAGTTTAAGTAGTAATCAGATGATGAAGAGTGGGGTTGGGAGTAATGATGGACTAAACTGTAGTAGTGAGAATAATAAATTTGTATTACCAGTTGAGTCAACAGCATTGCTTTTAAGTGACAATCAATTTGCTAAAACAGAACCATTGTATGTCTCAGCTGTTGTGTGGTTGTACCAAAGTCTGTTGTCTGAGATGATTGGAAGTTTGTGTTTCTGTATGTATATAATGAAGCTTTGTGAAAATAGAAATGTAATATTAAATGTGTATACAAAAGTTGAAGAAAACTGGAAGGTTAGGAAAAAGTAACTTACATGGTTCTGGGTTTCCAGGGAAATCCTGGAACCCACTTATGAGAATTAATTGAAATGCATGGTTTGGGGAGGGGTCCCTACATGTAAATATCTAATTTTGTAAATAAGTATGTCAATTGATGCATGTAAATAGTTTGTGTGAGTACTTAAGCAGATGCAGATGTAAGCATTTCAATGTATAATTTGTGACAGTTTTGTGTAGAACTTTTGGTATTTTCATGATGTTGTGACTTTCTACATTTTGTGAGATGACAAATTATCAGCTGTAAAATGTAAACAGACTGGTGTAATTAACAAGCAGACATCAAGTGTGTAATTTGGAGTGAAAAAATTGTAACTTAAGGTGATGGCATTGAACGTTTGTTGTGTAAAAACAGTAAATGATAAAATGATTGGACTGAGAAAAGACAATTATTGTAAACAAAATCAGTGTCATGGACTATGTGCAGATGTTGTATGAAGAATTGTATTTGTTCATTGTAAAAGTCATTATGGTTGATTGATTGTAATCTGTTCGTGTCTGCATTATGTGTACATTCAACCTGCTTAGATTCGTGACGGATTCAATCAATTTTATCTGTGTAAAATTAAGTGAATCCTGGGGAGGGGTTGTAACAGCCCTAATACCTGAATTTTGAATAGTATTACTGTATGAAATATTTGTAGTGAGCCAAAGTTTGCTTGAAAGTGATTTGATATGTTTATTTTGTAATTCTTGTAAATAAGTGTATATAGACTTTGTTTTAGGTAAGAAAATTATTTAAAGACCATTTAATATGTTTAAGAACCGAATGATGCAAGAGAATTTCTTAAAAGTTTGTAATTCCATGTATTAATGTAAGTTACGATGTCTACAGGACAATTTTCCACCATTTGAAAGGATTTCTGTAAATAATTTTGTATTTAAGTATCTAATTACCATTTCTAATCATTTGTAATGTTATTAATTAATTTTGTATCAATTCCGATTGTTTTTAATATGTTTGATTGTTTGAGTGATTGTTAATGATCGAGAAATATCGGGCGGATGCCTTTGAAGAATTCTCGTAATTCGATAGACTCTATATAAACAGATCGCCTGGACAGAGAAGTCAGTATTATTCAGTGTTACAGAGACATTCATAAGTTTTCATTCAGTTTTCAAGTTTCAGTAAGTCAGTATTGCATCTTTGGATTGTAACAACTATGCTTGTGAATGTCGCAGACTTGTTGATTGATCAAAATAAACGAACATCTTCACATAACCTTGTTTTTTGGTGGACTTTTAATTAATGCAGTAATTAAACCACCCAAAAACCTTAACAGGGTCCTCCAAACATCAAATAAAAAGGGCACTTTGAACAAAGGAGATACAATGATCACAGAGCAAGGAGACCAGTCGAAGGCTTTTGCAGCATGTGCAGGAGATTGTTCTGTGAAGATAGGCGAGATATTGGCTTGCCATAAGTTTAAGAGTATCCTCCTCCTGCCTGCAAAAATTCAGGACTGCTAAAACCCTTGAAGGACAAGCTGGGTTTAAGGATACTGAGCATTTATAGCATACCCTGTGAATGTGAAAATTCTACATCAGGCTGCTCTGAACACAAGTAGACGTTTTGCCTGTTGCAACCAGAGAAGTCCGCAGTCACAGAACATGTCATTGAAAGAGGCCATAAAATAGACTTTGTAAATGTGAAGGTGCTAGCCCTTCTTTTTGGGTGTGATAAAAGTGTCTTGATCACACCTTCAACAGAACTCTTTCCGACTGATGCATGGAAACTGGTACTTACAATCCTCAAACAGGAGCACGGCAAATTTAAGACTGACAACAATAACGAAGCCGACATGAGCAGAGCTGCATGACACAAGGGAGCAGACTGTGTACAGAGCCCCAATGCCCACTGGCTGGTTGCTAGTGTATGATGTCTGACAGTGAACTTCTAGTTACAAGATGGATACGTTATGAAGATAACAGTATGCCAGCACTAAATCAAACTGCTACGAGATTAATGAAAGCTGTGATAAAGCTGACATGTGCTATGCCAGATTTAAAGATTCACTCGATAAATAAAATGAATTCCAATAGTGTATGGTGTTTGCAATGGAGTCAATACAAATAGACCAAAAATGTACTTAAAACTAGTGGAAAACTTTGGGGAAAGCATAGACCCAGTAAGACTTCTATGGTTTGTGTGTGTGTGTGTGTGTGTGTGTGTGTGTGTGTGTACACATCCAATCTCCTTGCCATGTTTGTACAGAAATAAGACATTAATAAGATCTTATACTGAAATATAGTATTAGTTTTTGTGTGTTCATCTCTGCCCTTCTGCCTTCATCTGTAGTGAGTGAAATGTTTAATTTTGATATTCATCCTTATTATCATTGCCTAAAAGCATTTTCATTCTTATTATTAACATAAAGTACATCTTTTTTCTATGGTAATTACCTCAGTGGTAATTTCCCTATGCATCTGCTTTCCTATTCCTGATTGCTGTAACACTATCCAACTAACTTAGATATGCTTTTAGTACAAAATAGCAGAAGAAGTAAGACACCCACCTCCAAATTTTATAGGGTAAAGATTCTCAATGTACTTTTCACTAGTTCTTAAGCAAATCCTCCCATCTAAAATGACAGTGTCCTAACCATTTGACTTTATGCAACTGTCCATGTTTTCCCACTGCCAAAGCACAAGTCATCGATATTACAACTATACCAATTCTTAAACAAATCTGATTTCATCAGGCACTTGACTTTGGAATGAAAAGCATAAAGAATTATTTTCACAAATCAGGTCATTATTGGCAAAGAAGTGTAATCCTAAATTATCATCCAACACGCTTACCTCAGCATAAAGCGTACTTTCCCTCATAGAATAAAGTTGTTCCGCTTGTCCTGGCCGATAAAATCCAAACCACTCTGTCTCTCTTGGTTGCACAATTGTATCATTGTTAAAACGGACAAGTACAAGACGTTTCAGACGAAGCAGATTTGTCCGGTATGTCTCATTCAGCTCACGTTCATTATTGATATCTGCCAGGAAGATACTCTTCTTACGATACTCTGCTTCATTTAAAGGATCATGCCAGTATTCTGCTTGCACTAGTTCACGCTGTACCCAACTGGAACACAAATCACTCTGCACTCATTAAACTTTTCCTTAGAATTGTTTTAACTGCAATTTACATGTAATGTGGGTGATCAAAAGTAATAAATCCATAGTAAAACCAAGCCCGCCATATTGTTTTAATGACTGTCTGACTTCTCCTTACTTACTCCTTAGATTAGGCATTTTCCTTCTAGAACACCGAGATTTGAATATGTTTTCATACTAGAGCAGCGCATTTTGAATGGAATCAGTATTTATAAAAACCAATCAACTAAATTTCCCACCTTACAAAATTTGTTAAAATTAGCATAAACATCAAAGATAAATTGTGATATTTTGAAGCCACACTCCAACTTCATCTTTTTACAAAGTGTCAGGTTTCTAGAGTGGTTGTTCTTATACAGTCCTCATCTGCTGATGTCACAGTCAAGTGTGCCGAGGTGGTGGGGCTCGCAGCATGGTGGGGAGATACGGGCAGTGGGGCTAGAGGTATGGCAGAGATACAAACAGTGGAGGAGGTTGGTTGTTGTTTGGAGTTCATTCTCGCATTTTCTTGATAGCTCTGTCTCATTACTCTTAATTGGCTAATCACTGGTGCCAAGCTGCACTAAGTTGATATCCAAAATCTCTGTGCACAATGCCTTCCACAAGACGAATCTCCATAGCCTCCTTGATAATGCTGTCCACTATTTGCATGAACTAATATTCATGTCCCCTCGGAATCAAAACAATGTCTTTTCTCTATGCTGTCATCCCTGCACCACCACTTGGCATGGAGAGGTGCTCAGCGCACGTGACTGTGACAGCGGTGGAAATTGTTGACTGTCGAATGCTATATAAGAGCCACCCCTGCAGGAAATCGACACTTTGTCAGAAGATGAAGTAGAGTGCACCTTCGAAATGACACATCAGATTGACGCACTGTCCCAGTGGGAGGCCTGAGAACTTTTCATACGGTTGATACACCAGGAAAGCCTTCATTCTGTCATCAAGGATAGAAAATTTTATAAGTAACTGCCTAAACAACTTGAAGGTCTAAATGGATTATCACACCATTGAGTGTGAATACTCTAGTAATCTGGAAATTACATCAGGCATTCTACGATATTTATATAGGAGCACTGCTTCCCCATGTTTTATTCACTAACCTTGGAGAAAATGTTAATATTTTAAGATTGTTCACTAACAATGCAATTATCCACATGCAAGCAAATTGTAAAGTGACATAGATAATAAACAAAAACTCCCCCACGTACAAGGTTGTTCAAAAAGTTATGTCATTTGATAAAATATGGCGCTTGTAGGTCCATCTTTTTATTTTTCTAAAGTTGGTACTATTTTTTACTAACACACGTGAAGTTTCATGAAGATCTGATAACTTATTCATATATTTACAGCTGTTCGAAGTTGAATTGTCACAGAATACTAAAATTCTTATTTTTGGAAGGCGTAGCACCAAAAAAATTCATGAATGATTGTTAAAAGTGTATAAGGACTCTTCACCTTCAATCAGAACAGTAGAAAGATGCGTTGCTGAATTATAATTGGTTGTACGAGTATTGAAGATGATCCATGTGAAGGTCGTCCGAAAAGTGCATCGACATCAGAAATTCAGCAAAAATAAAGGATATGGTTTTTGAAGATCATCAGTTAACAGAGAGAGATTTAGTAGAAGCTCTAAGCATGTATCATTAGGTAGTGTGAATAATATTTTGATTCATGTTTTGGATTTCAAAAAGCTGTGTGCAAAATGGTTGCCTCATTCGCTAACAATGGAACAAAACACCTGCGAATGACCAACATTTGGAGCGTTTTAGAAAGTATAAAAAGGATTATGTGCATCGTTTCATCACTATGGATGAGACTTGGGTCTACCACCATGATCCTGAATCAAAACAAGAGGCTAAGGAGTGGTGTGAATCTGGTACTTCAGCTCTAAAGTGAGTTAGGATCAAGAAATCAGCCAAGGTTTTTGGGATGCAAAAGGAATTTTGTTCTGCAAACTGGTAAACCTTTTGGACCAGCTGGATGTAAAAATTTGTGAGCAAATACCTGGTTTACATAAGAAAAAATAATTTTTCATCTCGACACTGCACCCTCTCATACTTCTCAAAAGAACATAGTGAAACTCGGTGAACTAAATTAAGAACTGTTGCCACATCCACCCTATTCGCCAGATTTGGCTTCCTCTGCCTTCTCTAAAAAAATTCATGCGTGGGAAACTATTTTCATCGAAAGAAGAGGTAATAGCAGCCATGAAAGCCTACTTCAACAGTCTTCCGGATCTCACTTCAGGGAAGGAGTCCATAAATTAAAAGATAACTGGAAAAAGTGTACTAAAGTTCAGGGACATTATTATATTGAATAATAAAATTATTTAAAACAATAAAAGTGATTTTCTTTTTAAATCGAATGACAAAACTTATTGAGCAACTTGTACAGTCAATCCTCAATTCCTTGAAGTAATTGGATGTAACAACACAAAGCGAGTGGGAATATCATCTCTGTCATAGGAAAAACTAATTCTTGATTGTCAATCATAGATCTAATGATCTTGAACAAATAGATGAAGGAGAAAGCATATAAAGCTCTTTTAAATCCTCCTTTGGAGGTAAGAATAAACCTGCCATCGACCAATACAGTAAGAACATGCAGAGATGGGTTAGTAGAAATATGGGCAAGTACGAGGGCAGATCGGAAAGTAATGCACAATAATTTTTTCACCCTTGTATTGCACAACGATATAGTTTGAAGTTTGCGTATTAGAGGGTATTTTGTTTTCATGTGCAGCTCTAGCGAGAGTAGCATGAACTACGAAACAAACATGGCATGCATGTTACTATCATCCACGTGTGAAGAGCAGCGAAGTGTAGTTCGATTTGTGGGCCAAAGGGCATTCACTGAGTGAAATTCACAGGGACATGCGTGGCGTGTATGGGGACGACTGTCTGGACCGTAGCAATGTCTCTAGGTGGTGTGCATTCTTCCAAGAGGGCCGGGTGAACCTCAGTGATTCGCCACGCTCCGGGCAGCCGGTAACAGTTTCAATTCTGCAGAATGTCTGCACCATTGAGGCAGCAATCTTGAAGGACCAGCGTGTGCACCTGCGAACCACATCAATGTTGCTGCTTCTGTTCGTGAGAAAATCGCCACTTTTGAGTGGGAGGTGCTCCAGCATGCACCATACAGTCCGGAGCTGGCACCCTCTGATCCCAGAAGAAATTCTAACCGGTCAACATTTAGCAACAGCTGCAGAAGTGAAATCAGCAGTCCGCAGATGGATAACTCCCAACAAACGGACTTCTATGAACAGGGCATATTGAAACTGATACCATGATGGGAGAAATGTGTTGAGAAAATTGGTGACTATGTAGAAAAGTGGGTTAAAGATGTAAGTTAATTGGTGTTTTGTTTGGTTGTGGTACGTAATAAACTTTTTGGGGGAAAAAATATTGTGTTTTACTTTCCGATCTGCTCTCATGCTAATACCTCTGGCTGTTCTTTCTTCCATCTAGCTATTAGGGATTAGAAATCACAGAAAAGATAATAGCTATAGTGCAAAGCATTCTCTGTCCCCCACAGTTTCGGAAAATTGTGGAGTAAAGTGTAGATGTAGAGCTAAGGATACTGATCATCCTTCCAGAAGTAGAGAGTATGAGCATATAACTAAAAAGACAAAGTTTTAAATCATAGTTTTCAGCAGTCATCAGAAGTATGTATGACGATTACAAATAAACAGAAGTGTCTAGAAACTTTGTTTCCATGTTGATAAGCCCACTTAGAATGCCTGTAATGTTCAAATGCAAATACCCTCAAGCCACAAAAAAAATTATACTAAACAATTTTCTTATACATTTTGTTAAGAAGGGAATGTAGTTGCAGAATGGCAGACAGTAAGTAACATGTAATTTATTTGACAAAATAGGACAAATTACACAAATAAATTAAACAATATGCTAAGTGCACAAATTAGTCTAAACCACAAAGAAGTTGTGATACAGTTAGAGCAGGACAACATGGGTGAATATATCAATTTATTCAGGTACAGGTAGAATCTAACAGATTCTTGCCTAGTATTTTCATAAAGAAATAATATGATAATGGCAATATCATGGCACATAAGAAAAGCACAAATTTAGTAATTTCACACATATATTTCACAACAAAAATTATAATAATTTACTACCTCCAGTATGCACCACGGTTGAGAATTTTACGTATGTAATCACACCAACTGTGTGCTGGGTAACCACAGTTAGGAAGCCCATAAACCCCTTGATGCTGTCCTCCTAATGATACAAGATTTATCATTGGTGGGGTAGGGCAGCGTTGTGCAACAGCTCGCCTGTGAACAAACTGCAGAATAGAACAGAGCACTTTAGAGCACCTACAACATTGAGCAAGTTACTTTTTTTCCCTCCTTACAAATAATAATGCTATGAAATGTGAGGATATTTTATCAAGTCTTCCATCGAGGTACCATCATCTAAGGAATTATCCTATAGATATAAATATTAGTACTCACACTCTTTGATGATATTAATTTTAACGGTATTTGCACATTATAGCAACAAAATATATGCTAATTGAGTAAAGTCATTTGAAATACAAGCATTTATAAAAAGTTTATGTTAGCTGTCTCTCAGGTTTCATTCTGCATTCATATGACATGTAAAAAGTGTAAAAGGATGGGGGGGGGGGGGGGGCACAAATATTTATTTGAAATTTTATACACACTTTCCTTGGATGTTATTACTTAAGAATATTTGTACATTATAGCCATCAGATATATATTTATTGAGTGATGTCGTTCTAAATATGGCCAGTTTGATAAAAATTATTATGCATGAAATACATGTTGAATTTTATCAGCAGATGTTTCTTAGGCTTCATTATTCCAGAAAAAATGTATTTCGAATCTGTATGGTATGCAGATACATTCAATAATAAACCGAACTAAATGGTGACATGTCGAACCAGAGACACTGTTACACTGCCTCTGATCTTAAAATGTTCTTGAATATAGACAAACTACAGATTTTTTGGTATGAAGGAAGATCCTGATTCTGCAAGGAATTGGCATCATAATACTGCAGTAGTCAAACACAAAACACCACTGGAAGCACTTACCGAAGTACATATAATGGTGTCATGCTGGTCCAGGGTGTATTACAACCCAAACTGTGTTTGAAAATACTGGTCCACGCTATATTAAAATGGAATTACTGTTTGAAAATTATAAATCTTGCTATGCCATTAGTGAATTTTGTTGTTGCATAATTGGGATCTCTAATAGACCTGAGTTTTGAATGACAATATATCAGCAAAAGCTGTAATTAGGTTGAAATACAACTTGGATCAGAAGGAAATTTGGCAATCTTTATTGCAGTATAAAGTGCAAGAAATTTTGGTTTTAATAATGATTACAGTTTGTTTGGTTTTCCAATGCCAATATATCAGTGGTGGTTGTGGTTTGGTTGAAAGCAATGTCACTGGTTCAATGTGTTACCATTCAGTGCTGTTTGTTAATGAGTGTCCCGTTTGCCTTTACTGCTTATCTTGATTTTTCCCCATTGAAGAATGAAGCCTAACAAACATTTGCTATAAACTACAATAGGCAATAACATGCAGTGGCAGCTGAAGTGATTTGCTCAGGTAATGAAAACGCACATTTTTTAACAATTACTGATCTTCATTGTCAAAGTGAAAGGTGTCTGGGTGAATAGCTCAGAGTTGACCAAGTCTTGCAACATAAAAATTTGCAACATGTGAAAATCACATTGTCTGCATATACTGCCAAATTTAAGAAAATTCTGAAATTTAAGGAATCAATGATAAATGTTTCAAAATTGACCAAAAGATAAACAATGACTGATCAGCCAAAAGCCAATGAGTTGACCTACAGGCAGCACTGGATTACCCAATAGGCAGTAGCCTGGAGCCCCTATTTTCTAAGAGCCTTTTTCATGAAAACTCTTTTCGTTAGTGCTATTTTGCTTTTAACGTTGTTACTGCTTCGGCCATCATTACTAATTTCACTTCCTAAGTAGCAGAATTAATTAACTTCTCCTAGCTGGAATGATGTTAAAAGCAGAATGACACTAATGAAAAAAGAGGATCTTTTAGTTTTATGTGTTGATCTAGGACTCAGAAATAACTTTTTAAAACTATGTGTGGAGCACAGCACTTTATGGTAGCAAAGCATGTACTTTAGGAAAACCAGAAAGAAGGAAAATTGAAGAATTTGTAATCTGGTGCTATAGAAGGATGCAGAAAATTAAGTGGACTGATAATTGTATTAAATGAATGCGTTTTGAGAAAAGAAGCTTGTTGGAAGAGTCATACAGAAAGAAGAGGACAGGATACTGAGTCACATTTTAAGACATGCCAGATTGGTTAGTGTGTTAATGAAGGTAACAGTCAAATGAAATCGCTATAGAGGTAGACAAAGATTAGAACATATGAAGCAGATAATTGAAGATGTAGGTTGCAAAGGGTATATGGAAGTGAAGAGGTTAGCACAAGATAGAAGGGGCTGGAGGATTACAACAAACCAGTCAAGAGATTGATGACAGGAAAAAATAAATAAACTAAAACAATCAAAGTAATATGAAAACCATGAAAATTAATTTTGTGATGTATGACAATCTAAAAGTAATTTACAAAATATCGTCAATTGAATTTTTTTATTTTTTTTGCTTAACTGGATTAAAAATATGATCTATTCAATTATTTATCTATGACACTTTTTCTACTTATAAAAAACATTTTTTTCTGAAAAACAGAGGTACCCAAAAATTTTGAGTGCCTAGGGCCCCATACTTTCTTAATCCGGCACTACCTACTGGCACAGCCACTACCTTCAATGACCACAATAGTAGCACACTGTCTCCAACAGCTGAACACGTTTAGTTTGATGAGTCATTTTTTTCTAGTTACGCTCTACCAACAGTGTTACTTTATCGAGCTGCATTATCTTACAGAAGCCGTGTGTCTACTCACTGCCCAGGGGCATTGTGAGAAAGAATAACTGTCACCAGTCACCATTAGCAAAGCGGGTCCCACTCCCTTGCATATTTCCACGAAATTTGTCTCCACAACAGTGAAATAATTCATTGAGGTAGCCAGGTTGAGGTTCTTCAGTATTTCCTATAGCTGTCATAAGTAATCGTATATTAGAGAATTCCGTATTTATAAACGATTATTTGTCTTTCACTAATTTTTATTTTTTAAATTTATTTATTCTTGAATTAGAAGGTGGTGACATGTCATAGTGTCACTACATCTAGAGCTGCTACTGATAACACATATTTCACTGATAATAACTTGTATCAAACTGCCCATATTATGAACGATTTTGCTCACTAAGTATATCTACCACATCTGGTGGCTATATTCTATAATCATTCTTAAATAACACCACCATATGAACATGAGTACACATTTACATACCAACATGACAATTCCTTCTACGGAGCGACCAGAGCAAATATATGCATAGCATAGTAATTAAAGGTATGTAATTTCCTTACCTCCACTGAAATTTGTGTGCAACAAGTTTCAGAAATAGCGCAATCAATGGGACTCGTCAAGGATTGTAGTTTTCATTTGAAAACTGTTGCACATGTTCGTAGGGTGATATTATTTAATATGTGTTGCTCTTAGAGCTGTAAAATATATCCATCCTCACAAACTTGACTCGAAAAGTGCCATAACGTAAAGCGGCGAGTGACTGGGAGAAAGCATATAGCCATGTATAATGATAACGCTATCGTCCTTTGACTATATTACTTATTAATTTTTTTATTACACTCATCAAGATAGTGTATAAAGCACAAACATCACGCAAAATAAAATAAAAACTGCTTTAACAGTACATACTAAGCGATGAGAGGACGCCATTTGTTATCATATGCGACTTCCAGCGATATTATGTGCAACAAAATGCATTAACGACCAACATCGATGGAAACCGAAAAAAGTTTATTGTAAAAACAAAATTTATAGTCCATTAAGCTACAAAAGGAAGCATCTATGTCCATTTTGGTCCAGGCTGCATTGCAACCTATCCACAGGCACCACTAATGATTCTGCTTGAAAATCATAATAAATCCAAATTTCTAGTGAATTATGCTTTTAGCAACAAAAACCAAACATTATTTTGGTATAGGCTGCATTTCAACTGCAAAAACTAAATTCCTTCAACCTAATGCCGAAACAAGCATATTGCCACACTTTCAACTTAAACATAAGCTATGTTAATATTACTGCAACCTACTTTTATAAATGCCGTAGAATATTAACATCTTGGACATAACATGTGGATATGTTTCTTCACAATGTAATACCTATTACCGTTGGACGTCGCATATGTGTACGTAAATGAGGCAAACAACGTTCGTTTACAGTTCAAAGGTCTCTTTTAGTGTGTAATCTTTTCCATATTTATACTTTTATAGCAACATATTCCAAATAATATCATTCAAAGAACGTGTGCATGGTCATTATACTTCCCTATAAAGCTTCTCCCAGTCGCTCGCAGTATAGCGTTACAGCACTTTTTAAGTGAAGTTTGTGAGGTATCTATAGATTTTACACCTCTAAGAGCAACATATATTAAATAGTATCACCAAGTGAACATGTGCAACAGTTTTCAGACCAAAACGACAATTCCTTGACGAGTCCCGGTGATTGCGCTATTGCCCAAGTTTCTTTGAATCAATAACATAGTGACATTTGTGAATCACGCCAACTCATTCATAACGATAACATGAGACACGATGACTGGTTTTAAAGCAGACTATCTAAATGAAACTGTGGAGAAGAAGTGAATATATATTCTATAAAAAAGATTCATACCATGTCTTTGACCTTAATTATAAATAGTTTACAGCTAATGGCTTGACTTTAAACTTTGATAAAGCTCAATATATGCAATTCAGTACATCACACAGATTAACACCAGATATAGACATAAAATTTGCAGGCCAGTCCATTCAAGAGGTAGAATGTGTGAAATTTTTAGGTTTGAATATATCTTCTTTTTTTTAATTGCTTTACACCTCGTCGACGGCTAAGGTCATTAGAGGCGGGATGGGACGGGGGAAAGGAACGGGAAGGGAAGGGATTCGGCCATGGCCTTTTTGAAGGAAGCACCCCAGCATTCACCTGGAGTGATTTGGGAAAACCACGGAAAACCCAAATCTAGATGCCCGGATGGGGGGGTGGGGTTGAATATAGATCATAATTTAAATTGGTACATGTTTCTGCTTACTAAAGCGATTGGGTGCAGCCACATTTGCAATTTGTACAATTTCAGCTACAGGTGATCTCTGTAAGAGGAAATTAGTTTATTTTGCTTATTTTAACTCCTTAATGTCATCTGGAATAATATTTTGGGGCAATTATACTCAGAGAGACAAAGTGTTCAGAGTCCACAAGTGGGCAATAAGAATTATGTGTGTGGTTAGCAGTAGAACTTCATGTAGAGAGCTGTTCAAGAAGTTAAGGATTGATAGGCGAGTATATATACACATACTAGCTGGTGCCCACGACTTCGTTCGTGTTTATAAAGAATTTGGATTGACAGCTACCGACATGTAACCACCATAGTGCATGATGGAAGACTTAAGGCTAATACCACACACAAACATCAGTGATCTGTGCAGGGTGCAAAGTGAGATATAAGGACACACATGTCTTTGGTTGAAATATGAAAATGCCGTCTGTCAACCAATTTCAACCACCATATCTCCCACACCCCTGTATCTACCAACATGACACCATCATGGTGCACGTTGGGAGATTTGAGGTTAATGTCACACAAAATCACCAGTGGAATGCGCTAGGTAGTTTTGGCTGTGGAATGAAATATAGGGACGCATGTGTGTTTTTAGATCAGGTCCACCACTTTCAACCACTATATCTACCACAGCTCGACATGCAATCACCATAGTGCATGGTGAAAAATTCCAGGTTATTACCATACGCAAACGACCATGGTCTGCACTTGGTAGTTCTGGCTGCAAGTTGAAACATGTGGATACACACGTCTTTGGTTGATTTGCGAAAGTCCCCCGGTCAACCACTTTTAACCATCATATATCTCACACTCCCATAGCTACCGACATCTAACCACCATAGTGCATGATGGGAGACTGGATGCTACTGCCACACACAAACACCAGTGACCTGAGCTATGCAGTTGTGGCGGCAAAGTGAAATATACGGACCCAGATGCCTTTGGTCGAAACACCAAAAAAGCCTTGATCGACTACTTTCAACCACCATATCTCCCACACCCGCACAGATATTGAAATCGGCCAACGTTGTGCATGATTTGTGAATGTATGCTACTACCACACACAAACACCAATGATCTGCACTTGATACTTTGGGCTAAAAAGTGATACATATGGACAAACACGTCTTTGGTCAAAATACGAAACTGCCACAGGTCGACCACTTTCAACCACCATATCTCCCACACTCCCAAAATCTAACCAACACAGTGCATGTCAGGAGAAGTGATGGTACTACCACACACAAACACCAATGATCTGTGCTATGTAGTTGTGGCATGAAAGTGAAGTATAGGGACAGAGAAGTCTCTGGCAGAAATATCACACTGACCACCACTAGCTGCCATATCTCCCACACTCCCACAGCTATCGACATTCGGCCAACGTGCATGATAGGAAACTCCATGCTACTACCACATACAAACACCAGTGATCTGTGCTAGGTAGTGGCGGCTGAAACGTGAAATATAGGGAAACACACGTCTATTTTATATATATAATTAGATTAATGAACTTTGTAGTCACACATTATTCTTTGCTTGAAACAAATAGTAAAATACACAATTATGGCACTAGAAGTAAAAATTATCTTCACAAGGATTACACGTCATGGTCTGTTCAAAACGGGGTCTGATGTTCAGGGATACAAATGTTCAATAAGCTCCCAACATGCATTAAATATCTAGCAGATAAGATTAAATTCAAGAAAAAATTTAAAGAATTTTTATTTGACCACTCCTACTATGTTGAAGAATTTATTTCTAAGGTAGCCATATCTACAAAATGACTGCCAGTAGTTTGTGTAAATGTAGTTGACATAATTAATATATAATATGACTTTACGGGTAATATCTAGATTGCGATACCGCTACAACCACTTACCGCATCGCGATGTAAACACATCCGGATGGAGAGAGTATGACGTCATTACATGTGACGTGTTTAGCCTTCGGTCGATTTGTGAATACACGTGAGGCCATAGAACGTAACTTAACCAATAGTAATAACAATGAAAAAATTACAGATTGAAAATTGTTACTTGCGAAATTAATAATATTATTAAAATATCAACAACATTCCATACTGGTGATTATCATTCATTAGTAACATTCCGTAGTGTCATTAGTAACATTGCCGTAATTATTAGTCACAATTCCATTGATTTGTATTTGATTCCATTATTCTACATTTCCTCACGTGGATGAAATTGTTATTAAAATCATTCATACGACATAAAATGTCTATAAAAAAAAAGGACCGTTTGCATTTAACGCAGCCTGGACCAAACTAACAGAGATAGATGCGATTTGGAAATTGGATTTCAGCAATATTATGTGCGACGGTTACGTTTCAGTATGGTCCAGACTGCATTAAGATGTAAACGACAGTAACAGCAATAGATAAGACATAGAAATTAGGTATCCGCAATAAGGTGTTGTATAGTTAAGTTTGTGTGGTCCAGGCTGCATCAAAACCTCATCGCTAATGAATTTATTCCTGTACTACTGGTGGAAAATTAACTATTTCAGGACATGAGATGTATTAGTGATGGACTAGTTTCTGTGGAAGACCCCGTTACTGACATTTAAAGCTGGGGGTGGAACGTATATGTTACATTCAGCATCTTAGTGACGTCATACTCTCTCCATCCGGAAGTGTTTACATCGCGAGGTGGTAAGTGATTGCAGCGGTATCGCAATCTAGATATTACCCGACTTTACATCTTCTGGAGTATAGGCCTATATTCATTTGTCATGGAAACTTTTAATTGTAAATTGACAACTTGCCACATCCCACAGAGCTAGTCTCCTATATTGGGATCAATAGGAAATGAATGTATTATAGACCTAAAGTTAATAACGACAACTTGTCAACAATGTTTCGGCATTATATAATGTTTGGATATGCCTACATAACCTAAAACCTCCGGTAAGAATTGCAACTTGGATGACAACTATACAGGATATATGATAAGTTCTCGGGTGACTAGCAGTAATTCCGATGTTATACAGCCTGGACCATTATTTTCACGCAGAAATACAACCCTCCACCAGTATGACAACATTAAATGCGGATTACTGGAGATCGCAATTCCGCCACGAGTTGTCATCATAATACTGCAGTGGTCAAACGCACGATACCACCATAAATTCTTCCCGAAGTACATTTAATGGTTTCATGATGGTCCAGGCTGTATTACAACCTAATTTGTGCTTGAAAATAATGGTCCAGGCTGTATTACAATGGAATTACTGCTTGACAATAATACCTTTTGCGACTGAATACAGCAGTATTCCAACGATATTACTGAATGTTGTTGTAGGGGAATCGCGAACTCCAGTAGACCTCATTAAATGTACTTCGGAAAGTATTTCTAGCGATGTATTGCGTTTGACGACTTCTGTATTATGACGCCAATTCCTTGCGGAATCGCGATCTCCAGTAATCCTGGATGCTGAATGAAAGATATGACTCACAGAAACTGTGCTCCCTGGGAGAATCCCACGGCGTTATATCCACTGGACAGGTTGCTATCATTCGCCAGCTGATTGCAAACATCCTCAACTTGCAAATTAGCATTTAAAAAGAAACCATTCTCTGTATCCTGCAAGAAGTGTGAAATTATGCAAAGAAGGAAAAAAAGATCTTTCATGCTATGACCTAATTTAAACAACCTATCATTAATATACCTACTTCTATCACATTTGAACCAATTTTCAAGGACTTGACATACACTCCAGGAAAAGTATCCTCAATTATTGATTTTATTCGACCCAAGCTAATTGGGTTACAGCAACTATCACCTGCAAGAGAGAAAAAAAAAAAAAAAAGAGAGAGAGACTCACCTTATTAGTGAAATTCTTACGTATAAATGAAATACACAGTTTTTGAGATATTACATCACATGACTCACCCATTCCATGCCACATAACAATGGGTTTTATCGTGGTGCCACAACTTAAACATATTAAACTAAGGTATACAAATATCACAAACATATTCGAACTTCCCGTATGTAACACATGAGCATCTCTGTCATTGACTGTGATCTCTGTATGTCAGAGACAATTAAGACTTTCTGATTTCTTTGAATACTCTGTATAAAGCAACAAAGACATTCCATTAGTAAATACAAAATGAAATGACAGATATTCCTGTCCTGTACACCACAAAGATTAACTCTCTTCTCTCACCAATACTTTCCCCAGGAAAAATTAAAAAGCATCGTGTTCTATTATGAAGCTGGCACTACTAGCATGAGCACCGATTTCGACAGTTGCATCGGGTGTAGGAGTAGAGCAAGCTAATGGTTTTTTGAAATATTTATTCTCGATTTTTTTCGACACCCAATTTCTTCTGTCAGCAGATTCCTTGCTAGAAAACAGAGAAAATGACTTTAAGACATACTGCTTTTTAAAAATAACAACACCAATTAATTTAATGTACCTCTTATTCCCAAAGTACTCTTCACATTTCCATAAGGCATATACGACGGTTATTTCGAAAAAAGACAACACACTACCCATTATCGTGATAAAGACAATTACTCATGACTTCAACATACTGAACATGCACTCCAGCATAAGTTCTGTTGATCAGAGATATCACCACATTATATAAATTTATATGAAGACTAGCATTTGCCCGCTGCTTCACGCGCGCGTGCCTTGGCAGGTGTAGAAATTATTTACCGATTTTATTCTCTTATCAGATATTAACGTGGAAAGGCATGAACTGTTAATGTATTCTGAATAGTTTCGTTTTGTTTCGGTTAATACGTTAGGTTCAGTTTTCATACTGATGTCAGAGAGTTGTTTTATTCATATTTTAACATGATGCAATTGATTCAATAGTAGAAAAGGTTCCTGAAAAATTAACAGTAGTAATTCGTGGTTGTAATTATTGTAGTATAAACATTTATTGTTTAGAAAGGCTTTCACGGTTCAAACGACGTTCTTTCTTCTGTGCGCTTTCAGAAGCTATGGATTTAGCGTATAGAACCCGGTTATAGGTCAATCGCTTTTCTCGGTGCAGGTTACTTTCATTTGCTCTAGCTATTTCATCTAGTTCTCTTGACGTTGCAGACGATGTTATCGGTCTATTTCACTCTCATTTAGCCGAATATTATTTCTGAAAGCAATATTTAACTCAGCTAAAACATAATATTTTTAAATGCTGATATGGAGGATTCCACGTTAACCGTGGTACCGAAAATTTAAATGGATATATAACAGTTGTAACGTTAAGAAAGCTGTTATTATAATCATTATGTGTAATTTTTTTTGGCGATTTTATGTGTAAACTTTGCCTGGGATTATATAGCTAGGTATAAGCTTTGTTAAGGATGTATCTGTGGATTTAATGAAAAATATTCTTTCCATGATACTTAACTAAAAAAAGTTTATTTTTAAATGTGGATACCGAGGATTGCAACATAACCGCGGTGCCATAAATTTATGTAAATATAGCAGTAATCTACGACTTAGTCCTCTTGGAAGTGTGCTGAAACATAAAAATTCGTTACCAATAATCACAGCATCTCAATTTTTCTGATTTATTTATTTTTTGTTGTTTTTTATTTTTTGTTGTTTGGATATTGGTTTTATTTTATGTTGATACACCATCAATTATTCCTGCTTTAAAATAGAAATTTACGTGAATTGGAGCTACTCTTGATTTCAAATCGTCGTATAATTACTGTCATTATTTGTCAGATATAATTAATCCAAAAATGTCGAGATGTGATCATGGTACAGTTTATGTAGTAACGTGCATGTAACTGAAACAATTATTTCTGAGTGGCAACATTATCGCAAGTTGTGAATCGCTTGAAATGCAACCTGACAGCTGATATGATGCTTTGTTATAGGCCTAAGAGACGATGCCTGCAGCTTTATAATCTACGCGGTGTAGCATTAGGATATGAAACATTTTTAATTTAAGTTTCTTTCAATATAGCCGTATTTTCTACGTAATTATTTCAGTCGCATGTAAGTACCTGGCGAAACAACCGCCTGGACCAGATGACAATTGACTCGTTTTGTTTAGCATCAGACATAACGGGTTTAGTTTTAAAATTTACGCGGTGTAGAATAGAATTTTAGGATGCCTAGTTATATTTGAAATAAAAATTCGTTACCAATAATCACAGCATCTCAATTTTTTCTGATTTATTTATTTTTTGCTGTTTGGATATTGGTTTTTATTTTATGTTGATACACCATCAATTATTCCTGCTTTAAAATAGAAATTTACGTGAATTGGAGTTAATCTTGGTTTCAAACCGTCGTATCATTATTGTCATTATTTCAGTCAGATATAATTAATTCAAAAATGTCAAAATGGATCACGGTACAGTATATGTACTAATGTGCATGTAACTCAAGCAATTATTTCTGAGTGGCAAAATTATCGCAAGTTGTAAATCGATTGAAATGCAACCTGGACAGTGATGACAGCTGATATGCTTTGTTATAGGCCAAAGGGACGATTCTTTTAGCTTTATAATTTACGCGGTGTAGCATTAGGATCTGAAATTTTTTTTATTTGAGTTTCTTTCAATATATCCGTATTTTCTATGTAATTATTTGAGTCGCATGTACCTGAATTTTCGGATGCCTAGTTATATTTGCACGTTATAGCCACTAGACATATTAATCGAATAAAGTACTTCCAAATATGTGCAATTCCGCACAAGTCATTATGAAAGAAGTATGTTTTATTACTTGCTGATATTTATAATAGCTGTTTTCAGACATCGCTCTTCGAGAAAAAAACTGAATTTCGTATTAAGTATTGGCTTATTGTGGCTGTATTGTACAGAATTCACGTAGCAATTTTGTTCCAGAGACAAACTGTATAACAGTCTACCAGAGACAATACGTCTTCAATATTTGTAATACAACTTTTTCGTAATTCAACAGACCTGTTACAATTCAAGTAAATGCTGATTATACTTGATTCACGTATTCTTTTTATTTTGAAGTACTGCGGTCCAGAAAAATGAATCGCAGAAGTAAAAAAAAGAAAGAAAAAAAAAGGAAATCCTAAATTTTGTCAGGTCTCTTTATGAAAGGAGTGACCATGGAGGAAGGAATATATGGAGACGACGCAAGGGACCTTCGCCACATACTGGAGTGAAACCGGGTGGAGACAAGTGGGGAGGGGAGGCCGCCATATTGCTTGACCAGAGAAACACGGAAATATGCACAAAAACCTCAAGGGAATCATAAGACAACCGTGGCACCGCAATTTGATGATGGATTATTATGTAACTCGACGAGACACATCAAAAATGAAGAATAAAATTTTTTGATATCGTGCTTAGTTCTCGAGATATACTGTCTCAAAAGAGTGGAGTTTCTGGTTGAAATTCAGAAGAAACGTGTCCCCAAAGTCAAATTTGGTGATAGATTCTTATGTAACACGACGATACAAATCGAAAATAAAGAATAAAATTTTTCGATATCTCGCTTAGTTCGCGAGATATACTGTCTCAAAAGTGAGGTTGTTAGGTTATGAGGGGATTCAACGATAACCGTGGCGCCGCAATTTGATGACGAATTCTTATGTAACTCGATGAGGGAAACTGAAAGTAAAGAATAAAATTTTTTGATATCTCGCTTAGTTCTCGAGATATTGTACCTTAAAATTGACGTGGTTAGGTTGAAATGCGGCCTGGACCAGAAAAAAACTATCGCCATATCCATATTTGATGATGAATTCGGACGTAACTTAATGAGCAGGTAATTCTTTTTAACTTGAATAACAAACTGTTTATTTCTACAGTCCTTAAATTTTAGTTGATGTTCAAATAGGTTATATTTTCACATTCTATTTCAGTAATTGACAAGGAAGATTTCAAAATCTAGAAATATACTTGTAGACATATTTACAAACAGAAACAAGTCATATCTGAAATTTAAAAAAAAGCATAAGTCAATGTTTAGAGCTTTAAAAAAAATTAATACTTCATAAAACCTCATAGTTTCTGAGCTTACTTAGAAGATATTGTACTGGTAGTGGCCTATATAATTTTGCTAGAAAAATCAGTACATTCAAAAATCAGAAGCTAACAGCTAATAATAAATAAATTGTTTGTTCTCTTCAGGTATACACCGCATTTCAACCTGCCAACATTTCCATTAATATTGCCGCTACAAAACCAAACTATGTAGACACATCTAAACACAAGAAATGCATCGCGAACTACATTTCCGTCAACAAAGTTTATTTCATCACGTTTAGTAGTTCGCACAGCACAAATTATCACGATTAATTTCATCGTGCAATTTCAGTGTAAACTTAAACGTGAGTAATGCATGCAGAATACCATATTCACTGTGTCGCGATGTAAACATGACCCGTTTAAATTAAATTTCCAACATTTGTCTACAATAAGGCTAGCTTTTCAGGTGCAAAATAGTAACATATGCTAATTGTCTACACTACACCAACAAAAATTTGAGAATAATATGATCCTATTGAGAGCAATGAATAAATTTATAGCGAATGGCACTAATGTTGCGGTTGCCTGTCAGATACTTCAAGAACGATAATTACAATGTGACTTACTTATGAAACGCTATTCCAGGTTTTTTCCTATCTCGTCTGTTTGTGCAACCATATGCATCACAACTTGGCATTATAGAAAACTTTAGAATATTAGAAAATGAAATATTCTCAGCAGCTGACACAGTGCAAACAGCCCAATGTTTTGGTACTCCTACGATGTCCGCCGCGCAGGCACAGTTTTTTCACGAGGTTTCACGGATTTCGCGTTATCTCGTCTCCATATATTCCTTCCTCCATGGGAGTGACCGTCTGAATGTGTATAATTATCTGTGGCCTACAGTTTCACATTTCTGAAGTTTTTTACTGACTTTCTTCTTCCCATGGTACATATTAGTCGTTAGCTACTTCTGCAGATGTTGATCAGCAACATTAGCTTTAAAAATTTGGAAACACCATGCAAATTGATGCGGTAGTTTTTTGCGTTATTAGAGATCAAGCCTCACTACAAACGCAGCTTGCTTACAGATTTATAATAGTATAGATTATAGATGTGGCATTTTATCTTTGCCTTTATTAATTCTTTTGTGCATCCCACACATGGAGGAAGGAAATATACTAAGTCGATTGCTTACGCTGGTATCTATAGCAAACGAATAGTTTTAATTATAACGTATCTTATTTAGATTCATTAAACCAATAATGTCTGTCTGTTCTAGTTCTCGCAATGTATGAATCGCGTCAAAAACTAACGAACTTCAAAATAGGACAGGAATATTCTCTACACTAAAGCTACTTCTACGAAATCAGCAGACAGCTACATCTACTGTTATACTCTGTAATTAACAAAAATGTGTGTGGCAGAAGAAGCTTTCCACCAAAACTATTTTCTCTGTGCATTCCAATCACGAATGGCACGAGAAAAGAAGAATTCATGTAAGCATCAGTACCGCACTTTATTTTTCTAATCTTATCTCTCCTCTTTACAAACCACGTAGGTAAATAGACAAGGCATTTCATCGCACTCGGAAACGAAAGTGGGAGTTAGCGTTTTGGCCAATCATATATATATTATTTCTATAAGGTATTTTTTTTTTAACATAAGCCTTTATCTCCCTTCATAGTTAACCGAAATCAATGAGTGAGGTGTCATTTTAAAGCTTATGGTCTCCACTTTGTTAAAACCATATTTTAAGAAAGGAATTTTTTGGAATTCGACCCTTAAAGTGCAAAAATGTCACTATATCTAAAATGATGTTTTCTGTGTTACGAGTCATTTATCTCCCTGGATACGTATCTGAAATCGTTTGATGGGGTATCATTTTAAAGACTAAGATCTCCGCTTTGGTGAAATCATATATTACGACAGGATATTTTTGGAATTCGACCCTTAAAGGGTTTAAGGCAAATTCATTAAAATTAAATTTTGAAAAAACACATTATATTAGGTTTAAAACAAAACAATTATGCACAGCCAGATTTACAAGTAAGCTGTAAAAATAATACAATATTAGAAACAAAGAGTATAAAATTCCTTGTTATTAAAATAGATGAAAAACTCTGTTGGCACGAACATATCACTAAAGAAGTTAAGTAGTGCCATCTTTGCAATACGATCACTTTCTCTAACAGCAGATCTAGAACTAACGAAACAGGTGAAATCCTCATATTTTCATTCAGTGATGTTATATGCCATAATTTTTTGGGGAAACTCTTCACAAAGTAAAAAAGTTTTCATAGTACAGAAAAGAGCTATTAGGATGTTGTGTAGCCGCATGGGCGCCCATATGATAGTTTGTAAGGGGGGGGGGGCAAGACCTGATTGACTGGGGTATTTTTAATATCATTCAAATTTTTCTCGCTAACTCCCCCCTCCCCGCTCCCTTTCCCTCCCCCTCCCCCCCCAAAAAAAATCGCTTAGTAAATTTTTGCTGTTCATGTGGTCAAACTTCAGCATATGCCATGACGTTTTAATTTATTACTTTTTAACTATTGACACACTGCAGAGAGTATCTACATATACTACTTAATGCTTCAACAAAATTACATCACCCCGCGACACGTAGTGCAGGAAGTAGGAAGTGATAGATACAAATACGCTTCAAAAACTACCTTCTGTTTACATTGAAATGCAGTAAAATTAACATCATGTCTGTCGTTTGAATTTATCACTTCTATACTACTAAAAGACATTCACAACTTATTTTGCACATGGTATATTTCAATGTATACGTGCATGAACCTGCACAATTATATCACTGCACAGCAAATATTTGAAGATATATGATGTCATAAATAATGATATGTACCAAAGTCGTGCTTTTACTTAAAATGGAGCGAGAATTACGCCTCAAATATTCATCCAGTGTTTCATTATAAGAGCACTTAGCGACGTCCAACAAACTTTAAGCACAATTTTAGTAATTTTTCAAACATTTTCTCACATGTTTATAGTCAAGAATAACGGAATTAGAGCGCGCCGAGCTATCCTATGTCTCTCCCTCTCTCTCCGAATATGGTAGGCAATTTAATTGGAGCCTATACCAGAAACCAGATTTACAAAATCATGACTGCGCCTCATGTGAAGTATTGCTCAAAAGTGCTCCTTTGTGTCAATCAGGAGGAAATTGAGAAGTTCCAGAAGTTGCATTGCGATATATATATATACCAACGCGGGATATGTGTAACGTTTTACATTATTTATCTATTGACGAGCAAATAAAGTGAAATATTTTAACATTGATTTTTAAAATGGTACGCGGAATAATAAACCCAGAAATGTGCGATCGGGTCGAATACATAGGAAATCGGACAGGGAGAGTTACACAACAGAGCAATCATATTGCTCTGCCGTTTAAACGCACCTTGTCCACTCAAAAGAAATTTATATTACAACGGTTTTAAAATGCTTAACGAACTACCCGCAGTGTAAAGATATAATGAATTTAGACACTTGTAAGAGAAGACCTAAGGAATGTATTTAAATTGATGAATTATAACGCGTATAATTTATTTATTAATATTTAACTTTAGATATTTATTTATTTATTAGGTATGGTGAAGTATGTCTTTTTTATTTATTCTGATCGTTGTCTGTTTAAATGTCTATAATTTATTATTCATTTATTATTAATTTATTATACTTTTATGTGTGTTATTTAAATTATGTTATTTACATTCGCAACACAAGTTCACCGAAAACAATATGTATTTAAGTAAGTTTATAAACTGTCGTGTGTATATTCATATCTTTTATAACATTATAATGCACTAACAATTTATAATACATTTTCAACCACTATTTATATAATTTTTTTGTTAAAACAAAAAATTTTGTACAAATTTTACTGACAAAGCTAAATAAAATGATTTCTCTCTCTCTCTCTCTCTTTTGTTTCTACTATTTTTGTTGAATGGGGAAACCACGTGGCCGGCCGCGGCCGCGGCTTTATACTGGTACTTTGTAACAAAACAATAACATGTTAAATACTACATTGAAACCATTTAATATTTAGCAACACAAATGCAGAAGCAACTTTCTGTATTAAACACAAAATACGCACCTCAGAAGATTTTAAACTAGTAGTGATATCAAAAGCAAACTGTGAAATAAATTAGTATACATTGGTTGGTTTATGGATTTGAAACTAATATTTATGTGAAAAAGCAAACTGTTAATTTCTTTTCTTCTTGCCGAACAAGTCAATCACTTTGTCCTGGAAACCAGGATTTACTGCTCTTTTCCTGTGAACACTAAGAAGGCACAAGCTGGGCGGACGGTCCTCACCAATAGTACTTCTCAGCCACGTATTCACTCTATCCTGATTTATGTATATTTATGGGACCATCTAGTTTCAAAAAACAGTGGAATATTAGGTATTGTTTTTATGCGCAATAGACTTTCTCTATAAACCTAATAACTTCTTTTACCGTTCCGATTGTGTTACGAATTTCCTGGACGCTGTTTAGATCATTGACAACTAAGTTCAGTCTGTGCGATGCACAGTGAAAATAGACAGCTGAAGGATACGTCCCTCTGATCCTGGCCTGCACTCCAGTTTCATGGCCTGCCATTGTCGAACAGCCATCTAAGACAAGGTCAATCAGTTTATTCATATTACGGCCTAATTTTTCAACAAAATTTAAAATAGATGAAAAATTCCTTCAGCATCCAATGTAGTAAGCTCCATAAACCCTAAAAATTCTTCTTTTGCTGTAAAGTTCTCTTTTTCGTCTACAAATCGTACTCCCGCAGACAGTTGTTCTTTGCCATTAATGTCAGACGTTTCATCTGCCAGTAATGAAAACGCTGATGATCTGTTTACCTCATCAACAATCTCGTTTTGTATCATAGAGCCACAAGTACTTCTTAAATCGTTTTGCACATTGTGTGATGTATATTTTGCTTTTCCACAATAGTTTTGCATATGATCCTCCAACACTTTGTCCTCCGCACTTATTCTAAACAGAAGTAAATCCTCAAAGATTCTTCGCTAGAAGTCTTTTCTCTAATGGATACGTCATTAGCGTCACAGAAAATTAAAGTAGCAAGAATTGATTTCAGTTTTTTCTGTTGGTATTAACAAGCTCAGTGATCCCACTATCTATCTGTTCGATCACGTTTTTCATTCTCATTTCTAAGGACTCAGCAAAAACTTTTAGCCTTACTCGTAAATTATAGATGCCAACTGCTTTATTCATGGTCTCGAGCATCTTCATGAAAATGTTTGTAATCTTGATAATCCTTTATCACGAAAGCACGAAATATTCCTCTCTTTAAAACAAGTTTCAAAAGACTAATAAATTTACAACGGCCCCACTTCAACTTAGGCGAGCCATGAATACTTTTGAAGCCAAGTTTTTTGAAAAGGCCTTTTAGGTTTTCTTTTTCTCATCAATGTCCTTTATGAAATCATAAGTAATATTTAGAGCACGTATGTTTGTTGATACTTGACTTCGTCTGACAATGAATGATTTATGTATTCACATAATCAAAGCTGTGACTAACTGCTAATGAACTCTGGCTTGTTAACGGTGGAAACTGAAGCGGGCGGGTTGACGTCAGTAGCATCAGGAGTAATGATATCAGCAGACTCAGGGCTAATGGTGGAAGAACATTGCTGCAAAGTGAAGTCAGGAGTTGGTGTTGATAATTTAGAAGTAGTTGTGGGGCGTACATTCGAAGGTATTGGATCTGGAACTTTCAATGAGTCATGGAGGTTACTTTTATGTGTAGCAGAAACAACGTTTTTGTCCAAAGAAATTCCTGATATCAATCCCTGAAATAAATTGTTATTATTATTATTATTTAATTGCATTGGAGCACAGGCTCCGGTGGCAATTTCCCTACACACCCATCTTCCCCCTATCCTGCACCCACCTATATTTGCACTCTACAATTTTTATCTTTAAATTCTTTCAAAGTTTTCGGTAAATTATTCATCATTTTCTCTTGGTAACTCATTCCAATCCCTGATACCCTTACCTAAAAAAGAGAATCTTCCCACACCCTAGTGTCCTGAAATCGAGTGCCAGCTTGTGGTCATGGTCATCTTTTCCCTTCCATGCACTACTTTTCATACCTATTGCAATATCTTTCCATGCCTCATCGCCAGTATATGCCCTGTACACTCCCATGACCCTCCTCATCCTCCTCCTGTCTTGCAATGAATCCCATTCCAGCTCCTTTATCATATCCGTCACTGATTGCATTCTGCGATAATTTCCAGAAACTAATCTAGCAGCCCTTTTTTGCCACCCTCTCCAAATCCTGTATTTGATACGTAAAATGAGGGTCCCATACTACACTACCATATTCGAGCAATGGTCTGACAAAAGTTTTGTAACCCAATTCCTTGACTTCTCTCGTACATCCCCTCATCACTCTCTCCAACAGGTGCAGAACTTTGAAACCTTTTCCTACCACCTGTCCAATGTGTCCTGCCCAGTTAAGTTTGTTATCAAAAGTAATGCCAAGATATTTACATTTCAAGTCTTCAGCAAGCAATTCTTTCCCCACCTTATATTAATAATTAACCTTTTGTTTTTTATTTGTGTATCTAATAAGCTGACTCTTCTTTGCATTTATCTTCATTCCATGTTTACCAACCCAACTAGATATCCTGTCCAGATCACCCTGCAACTGTTTACAATCCTCTATTGTTTTGATTCTTTTATACAGCATTATGTCATCTGCAAAAAATCTAATTTCAGATAGTAAACAATAAACACAATTATTCATTAGAATAATGAATAGCAATGGTCCCAATACGCTACCCTGTGGCACACCCATTTTTACTTCCACTTCCTTTGATACCTACATTTCCTACCCTAACTTTCTGTTTTCTACCTTTTAAAAATTGTTCTACCCAGCAAATCACTTTCTCATCCACTCCAATAGTTTTTACCTTATTTACTACCATTTTATGGCTCACTCTGTCAAACGCCTTTGACAGATCTAGTGCTACACTATCAATTTGGCCTACCTCGTCCATTTCATCTGAAATATCTTGCATGTATCCCACCAACTGAGATTCGCATGAATATCCTTGCCTGAACCCATGTTGCCTGCTTGAAAACCACTTATATTACTCACATATATTTCTGATGTGGTTGTATATCAATCATTCCATTATTTTACCTACCACTGATGTCAAACTAATTGGCCTGTAATTCTCAATTCAATTTCTCACCCTTCCTTTATGTACCGGTACTACTATTGCACTTTTCCCGTCCTGTGGTAAGCAGGAAGTATCGAGACTCAATTTAAATAATATTTCAAGATATGGTACAATGTCACATCCGGCTATCTTTAAGATATCTGTAATAATATTATCTTCAGCAGCCCATTTATGTTTTTTCAGCTTTCTTATTACATTCATGAGTTCCTCAGGATGAATATCAAATTTTTTACTATCGTCATTTCTGATTGTGTTGTTAAGCTTGTTCTCCGAATTACACCCTCCTGTTTCTGATTCATTATCCCTAATGCTTTCACTGAACCAGTTACTTAAAATCTCTGCCTTTTTAAATCGTCAGTCACTTCTTCTCCATCCGTATCTATAAGTGTCTCTACACCCTCCCTTCCCCTCAGTTTCCTGATATAGCCATAGAAATTTCTAGATGCATCAGTCAATGGTCCTCCTGCACTGACAATACTCTTCATAAAACCATCTTTAGTCAGTTTCTTTGCTGTTATTAAGTCCTTGTTTAGTTGTTTTAAATATTCCCTACTACCCTGCTGTCTCCTAACTCTTTTATGTTCTTTCCTTACCAACCTCTTTAACCTCCTCACTTCCCTATTATAGTACATAGGTTCTCTATTTCTCTTTATTTTCTGCCTTGGAATAAATTTTTCTTCCCCTTTCTTATTATCTCCTTGAACTCTTCCCACCTTGACTCTACTGTACTTGAGCCTTCCTACCATTTGCTGAATTGTTCTCTGAAATATCTCTTCAAATTTGAAACCTGTGCCTTTTTATAATTGTACCTATTTCCCCTTCAATTTTGGCTGCTGGTTTACTGAATTATCTAATATCCATCAGAACTGCTTCATGATCACTTAATCCTTAAGTTACTTTATACCTCAAAAGGTTTTCATCGGGCTTAATTAGAAATATATACAAAATATTTTGTCCCCTAGTGTTTTGCTCAACCACTTGTGTAAATCCTCCTTCCCTTATTAAGATATTTGCAAATCTTTGTTACCTTGTGTTATTTATCTTATTTCCTTCCCAGTTTACGCCTGGTAAATTTAAATCCCCACCGATGATGATCATTCTATTCTCACCTCTGAAATCTGAGTATGAATTTAATTTCTCCCCAGGAGCCTCATCCTCTTCTGTCATTCTTCCACTGCGGTAAACAGCCAACACTCTGATTTTTTCTTTTTTATTACCCCAGAAATCTACCCCAAGTAACTCATGGTCTTGATCTATGAACGCCAGTGAACTATGGTAGAGGTCGGAACGAGTGAGCCAATATTCTGCCAGATCAAAGTGGAAGTATACTTACCGAATATTGAGAGAAAAGATGAAGCCTGATACTGGCAATGAATAAACATTGTCGTATTGCCGGTTGAGGGTGGACAAGGGCAAGATCAAGGATGCGACGTAGACGCTTCTATTCATCAAACCATTAATGACCGAAAGATGCGAGAAGTGATCTTTGAGAGAGGGCGAATATAAGAGTAAGATTGGATTAGGTTTTGATTAGGTGCTATACTTTTGGCATAAATGGCAATGTCGGTGTATATTGGATATATAAACTCGGCGCCTCACGTAGACTGCGAGCGCGACGCACAACCTAATATGTGAGTCTCCTAGCTTAGCCGGAAAGTATAGAGTATTGTTTAATTGGCGGTTGAATTTAACCAGCATTATACGGCAGTTATGCTAAACTAGCAAGTAAATATTGTATTATTATATATCAGTTTGACTAAAAGAATAAATAAAAGATAGTCTTGTGCATAACACAAAATTAACAAAGCAGTTAAAGTTGTTATGGTGAATACTGCACTATATGTATTCCCCGAGAACGGAGGGGGGGAGGGCGCCCCCTCCCCCCTGACCCCGGGCATGGGCTCCAATGTGTGTAGGGTAAACCCAAGAACTTCTTGCAGACAGCCATTTAAAAAACTCAATATTCTTACAATGGCTTCTCAGTATATATAATCTCTCATGTGCTTTGTCATAGATCATTTTAACCTGTTTACTTCTAATTCACAGATACACAATTTCAATACAAGAAACAGAAATAACTTGCACAAAACACAAACAACTCTCTCATTAGTACAAAGAGGAGTTAATTATTCTGGTATACATCTGTTAAATAAACTTCCCAAGAGTGTAAAACAGTTTGCAGATAATAAAGACATATTTAAACAAAAACTGAGACATTATCTTATTGGTAACTCCTTCTACTACATTCAAGATTTTGAACAAATTAATTAATTGTATTCAATATTACTTTTGCAAAATTTAGTTGGAAAAATTAATGTTTATTTGTCTTTGGAATGTATAATTGTTTTTACTATGATTATGACTTATATTGTATGTATGTGTATTAACCATGCCATGTTTCACATCCCAGAGGCCCTTCCTCAGCAGGGACGAATGAAAAAGGATTGATAAATAAATAAATAAAAGTATCAATATTTCTGCAACGCGTTTTTGTGTCACGATCCATTTATCTTCCTTGATATCTAACCGATATAGATAAATGAGATATCATATTAAAGATTAAGGTCTCCGTCGTGCTAACATTATATTTTAAGAAAGGAATTTTTCGTAATTGGGCCCTCAAATGACAAAAATGTTAATATTTCTAAAATGTGTTTTTTGTGTCAGGAGCAATTTATCTCCCGCCAAATCTAATCGAAATCGATAAATGAATTTGGATTATGAATCGTAATTTCTCAGCTTTTGTGACATCTTATATTAAGAAAGAATTTTTTTGGAATTCCATCCTTAAAGGGAAAAGGTATAAATAGTTCTACAACGCATTTTTGTGTCACGAGCCATTTACCTCCTTTGATATCTAACCGATAAAGATAAATGAGGTATCATATTAAAGATTAAGGTCTCCGCCGTGGTAAAATTATATTTTAGGAAAGGAATTTATCATACTTTTACCCTTAAAGGGCAAAAATGTAAATATTTCTAAAATGTGTTTTTTGTGTATTGAACCATTTGTCTCCCTGGAAATCTAACCGAAATCGATAAATGAAGTAGGATTAAGAGTAATGTCTCAGCTCTGGTGACATTGTATATTAATAAAGATTTTTTTAAATTCAACCCTTAAAGGGAAAAAATATCAATGAGTCTACAGCACATTTTTGTGTCACGAGCCATTTAACTCCATTAATATCTAACCGAAATAGATAAATGTGGTATCGTTCTAAAAAAATTAAGATTTCCACTGTAGTCACATCACTTTTTAAGAGTGGAATTTTTCGGAATTGAACCGTCAAATGACAAAAATATCAGTATTTCTAAAATAGTTTTTTGTGTCTCGAGTGATTTATCTCACTTGATAATCAAACAAAATTGATAAACTAGTATCATTATAAAGACTGAGATATGTTACACCATATTTTAAGAAAGAAATACCGAGAGTGGGGGTGTAACGGTTAGCGTTCTGGCCCCGCATTCGGGAGGACGGCGGTTCCAATCCACGTCCGGGAGTCCAGATTTCGGTTTTGCATGGTTTCCCCAAATAACTCCAGGCAAATGCCGGGATGCTTCCTTCAAAAGGCCATGGCCGAATTCCTACCCATTTCTTGCACCCCATCCTTTCCCGTCTCTAAAGACCTCGCTGTTAAGAGACGTTAGGCAGATAATTTTATTTTTTTAAATTCGACCCTTAAGGGGGCCAAAGTATCAATATTATTTCACCAGCGTTGTTTTTTTTTTAATTACAAGCCATTTATCTGTTAACCGAAAACCATAAATGTCTTATCGTTTTAAATATTAAGGTCTCCAGTTAGGTAAAAATCATAAAATAAGAAAGAATTTTTCGGAATTTGATGCTTAGAGAGGTCGCGCGTATTAGACAGTTCAGAGCCAAGTCCCTAGATTGCAGCAGCAGATATCGCAGATATTTCAGTAAACTGGTTTTTATACAATAAGTAGCTTTTCTGATATATTTTGCTGTTAGGGAATTTTGTTTAGTTTTGCTATACAATTCCAATGTGAACATTTTAAGTCATAGCAACAAATATCACAGAGATGTTGATGTGCTCCGTGCATTTTGTTCAGGTTGGTTGTATTAGTTAAGGTCAGTGACAGTTTGTCGTACATACAGAGTGTGTTAAATTTTACTAACTGTTTCATAATATGTTGTAAGTATTTTGATGCGTACCTATTACACTAAAAAAAATGCTATAAAAGTGCGGTTCTACTTTTCATTATATTACAAGCATTCAACCTCACTATTCATCGCTTTTTATTCGCGAAATTATCGCACGGGTCGTCTAGTACGTTCAAACGAGAACTACGTCGACTGTCTGCTAGACAAACCCAGCCCAATGTATGATCCTTTCTGTAACGCTTTCGCGAGATCTGTGGCAAGCAGTCACAAATCTGTTCTTCTCTCTATGTTTTCTTTGCTATGAATACGGAACGCAAGTAGCACAACAGTAGTGCAAATATGGAGATATGAGAGTTTTGTGAGCTATCCTCTAGTCATCATGACTGTGCGAGACAAAGAGTCGCCATGTTGGAGAGATGGTGAGGTCGAAAATACTGAGTGTAGATCTAGTTCTCGGAGTGCTGGTCATTCTAAATAAAGTTTTAGGTTGTTCTCAACAGTTTCCTAGATAAATGATCCTCTCTCCACCTAAAAAATTAGACATCACGCAAACCAAATAAAACAACCAAATTTACAGGAAAACATACATGATTCAAACCAGGCAAAAATGGCAATAATCATTATGACGTCAAAAATAGCGATTTCATCGCCGATGGGACGTCAAACTAAAGTAGCAATTTTGAGTGGTATCGGTTTAGACGAAACGGTTTTAAGGGGAAGAAGTGTTATATGACGACAATAATTTATACATACTGGAATAGCATTTTATAGAATACTTGGATGGGGAGGACACATTGGAGATGTAGCAGAGAGAGGTTATAAAGTACACTAGCGGAAAATAAAACCTCGACATCCAGAGATGAATGGTTGAATTTTAGGAAACTTTTTGGATATATGCAGGGTCATACCCAAAAGAAATGATAACAAACTGAAATCGATCAGGCTAAGTTTATTACCTTTAGATACAGTTGTCAGTAAGAATTGCGCCCACCTTGTGCACCTATATATTCGTGGATCCTTGCTGGCATTGAATCAATACTTGTTTGGATGTCTTCTTGGTGTATGTTTTTTTACGCCTGCATATCATGTACAGTCAGCTGTTGCACAGTTTGTGCTAGGTGACCATTGTGGTATAACAGGATACCTAAAGTAAATAATTACTCTGTGAAATTGGTAGTCAGGGTAACGTTTATAAAAATGAGAAGATAGATTAAGATCGGACAAGCTTTGTGAAAACAGTTGTCGTGTTCGTTTTGAACTTTAAGTTGCTGCTGAAAGAACTTGTAAATATTCGGATAATTAAGGATATTATGATACGATAATAAAAAAAGGAATTAAGTGATATAAGTTTATTATTTATTTGAAGTATGAAGAAAGAGTCGAATAAACAGTAAGCTGAAAGTATATTCAATCACGAATTAAAACCGATCGTGTATCCCAGCT
>CM061920.1:77289616-77353662 GCA_031002005.1 Vandiemenella viatica
AAAAAAGAAGTTATTTTCTACTGGCTGTGGTTCGCCCCCAGAATGTTCTCTATAAAGAACAAGGCATGAGGAATTTAGTTAGTATTAATTATTAGTAATAAATTCATGAATGCCATACCAGCTATGGAATCACACTTGCATAATGTATTTACTGTATCAGATGTTTGTAATGTCATGTATATTGATTTAAACATGACCTGTGATTTGCTGGTCAAAATAGCAAGTTACAAAGTTTATCCACTTTGAATGTCTTGAAACTACTGAACTATGGGCGGCAGTCCAAAACATGTTTACACAAAAGGAATTATTCCTTTGGTTTGAAATTTGTCACACACATTCCTCAGGACATGCCTTTTAAGAAAAAGAATACACAGAAGAAAACTGAAATTTAGCTTAGATGAAATGCCACCCAAAAGTTATCATATCTTAACAGTACTGTTGGGGCACAATTCCTAAACATGTTTGACGGCAACGATTGTATCTGAACTCTGCAGCAACAAATGTAAAATTGCTGGCAAGCGAGTTTAAGCTATCAATAAAAACTAAATTCCTTGTGCTGTAGCAAAATGCATATGCCCTTTATCAACCCCATATACCATAGAAAGATTACTTCATTAGTATACATTTTGTGGCTTTAATAAGCATATTTTCCTAAATAATAGTGAACTAGGAACTTTTATACCAAATTTCAGACCATAGAGCAGCGTTATTTAACAAAATATCCATATTAAAGCCATGAAATATATACTGGTAATTTAAAATAACTCAAAATATGGATAGCTGCATTTATGTTATTAAGCAACAAATATGCTTTATTACAAACAGCATTGTAATATATTTTTTTGGTATCATGAATTACATTTTAAATTCGTTGCAAATACTATTGCCATGGTTTTAGAAATGGTAGCTGAACTCTGCCAATAACGCTATTACATGTGGTAACTTTTGAGTGGCATCACATCTAAGGTCTTTTCATTTTGATTTCATTTAAACTTTTTCTCAAAGGCTATGCCTTGAGGAACATTGCGACAAATTTTAAACCAATGGCTCGATTCCTTCTCGGTATGCCCCTATTGAACTACTGCTGAACTCTATGTATATATAAAAACCCTTTGTTTAAGTAATAACATCATAGTTGTGAGTTTATTGGCTTGGATCCTGATTATTAAGTTTGATTTATTACTGATATATAAAGATGAATGTATGTTTGTTGGTTTGTTTGTTTGTTCTTCATACAAATCCACAGTTTTCATCCAATCTCGATGAAACTTTGCACACTTATCCTTTGAAACAAGGAGAATAATACTGTCTACATTTGGTTGAAAAATTATCTGTATAAATAACACATGTTGTCTCATAACAGACACGTTGGATATGATCGTCTCCGTACCGTGTTTCCGTGTAGTGGACTGGCAGCTTAGTGGTTAAAGCGCTTGCTTACGAACGTGGTTGTCTCCGGTTCAAATCTCCCTGGAGGCTAAGATTTTTAAAAATTGTTTTACACCGTAAGAGTCAGGCCTGGGCCGTAGGTTATTCGGATTGAATGTTAAACTGTAGATATTAGAAAGTTAGGGGTGCAATGCGAGGCAAATCGTAGGTAGTGTTGCAATGTTGTAGGTGCACACTTTTTTACTTTATAATGATCCATCAGGTGTTGTTCGCAGTCAGTGTGTGAGTGTGAACCACAGTAATATTATTATAAATACGGAAGTAAGTCTCTGTCTTTTTGTTACGTTTTGACGACTAAATGGCTATATCGTTGCTGATGCAATTTTATAAGGTAATCTGTATGAAGGCACAGGATATTTTTTCCAGTATGATTAACAGTTGTAGTCACGAAATTTTGAGATCTTATCGAATGGTGACAGAAATATGTTGGAAATTGATTCTCTTCAAGAGACAGGTTCGACAGGTACAATGATATAGTGATAGCTTTCCTGTCATATTATTCCTACTCGATATTGTTTGGGACCTATCCTTCGTTAGCAACTTTCTATATTTAATTCTGGCAAAAAAAAAATTCTTAATCCACGCGTACGAAGTCACGGGTACGGGCTAGTTACTAATATTCTTATAAATGGGTGTTAAAGTCTGGTATTGTTGGGGGTGCAAAGGAAGGCAGCAAGATATGTCTACAGAAATTATCAAAGGATGCACTCAGTGGCTGAAATGTGAAAAAGCAATGGGTAGAAAGTCAGAGCAGGATAGAAGGCTTATTACGGGTTATTAGAGGTAGGATAGAATTGAGGCAAGGTACGGATAGTAATTTGGACTTTTGTAGGAACCATCTCAGCATTCGTGAGGAATGATTTCGAGAAACCATAGAAAACTGAAATCCGGATTGTTTGATTGGGATTCAAACCCATGTCATCCTGAATGCAAGGACAGGATGTTCTGCTCACCCACCGTGCATGGAGTCAAGTTTATATCGTGATACATGATGTCACTAATGTTATTTTGATTCTTGTGTCAAAGACATTAGATACATGGTTAGACTTTACAAATTAGGCACAAATAGCCTACCTTACACTCGTTTTGACCAACACTTTGTAACATCAATTGTATTCTGTGTTGTGTGAATCGGTTCATCTTTGGTACAAGAAGATGCGCAAATACGGCACTGCAGTATAGTATGAACTTCATCACATTCATACCTAGTAGTGTTAGTATCAATGTAGCCTCATTTTTGTAAGTTTGCCTTGGACCTCCCCACTCTTGTCCACAGCTGATTAAAGGATTTCCAGACATCCAGTTTTCTATATTGGCAGGTGACATTCTACAATTGTTAGGGCCTACTGATTCTGAGATGTTGGAGACCTTAGTTTTTGACAACTGTGTTCTTGCTGTTTGATGTGACCCAGTTAGTTTCTATGATTTTCACAGAAAGATTTTCTTGGACTTAAGTCTGTGAACTGGAGGTACGTGACTGTTCTGTGGATGAACACTTTGTTGCACAATCTTTGACTTCATATAACTATAAAGAATCTAGTCATCTATTTCCAATGGTTTCAAAGTTTATTACAGTGCTATTTGTTTGTTTCCTCAAGGAACTACAGTTGAGATATCACGTGTCCAAAAATGCAAGGTTCTTTTTCCACAATATCCGATCTATGCTGTACAAAAGCTTCGCTAGATTCTTTCTTGATATTTCACCATAGTAAGAACTGATACTTTCCCGGGGTATGATTGAAATGAATTCTTCACGGGTGTACCGCCGATAGTGTATTGAAAACATGGTATTTCGACGACTAGCTCGGTCGTCTTCATCAGGAATGGAGACATCTGCACAGGTCAGCTGACCATTGGATACTGAGACAGCTCAGGTGCCGCACCTCCTTATATAGCCGACAACTCTCTCCACGGACTGCACCCAATGGCTGGCTGCGAATGGGCTACAGTTCTTTCGTTGCGGGCCGCGGAAGTTCAGCCGTCTATGACCGTAACATAGGACAACAAAATGACGCTGCAAATTACAATTGCCCCATCACAACTATAACTAGAAACTACAGGGTCTGAAAACAACAGTAACTTTAAAAAAAAACTTATTACTTCCATAAAAAGCCAGCTCCCAACCCCCTATTCAGAAAAAAGTTAGAGGGCTACAATGCCCTGGTACTTTATTTATACCTGGGGTTTGGCCCAACCAGATGTCTGTCTGCTGGACAGACGCGCCACGTTCTCTGCGTAGAGTTGCTAAGGCTGGTTTCCATGCCTCGGTAAGACATAGCCATCATCCGACCTGTGCAGATGTCCCCACACCTGATGACTGATGACTGAGCTAGTCGTCGAAATATCATGCTTTTAAAACACTATCTGGCTGCATGGGCATATCCAGTGAGGGGCAGGGGAGGCCTGCAGCCTTTCCCCCCCCCCCCCCTTAGAAGAACAATCAAGTTGCCTTCAAACCGAGCGTGGTGGGTGAACGAGTAACGTTCTGGCCTCACATTCAGGAGGATGCGGGTTCGAGTCCACGTCCGGGCATCCAGATTTGGGTTTTCCATGGTTTCCCCAAATCACTCCAGGCAAATGCTGGATGCTTCCTTCAAAAAGGCCATGGCTGAATTCCTTCCCGTTCCTTGTACCCAGTCCTATCCCACCTCTAATGACCCTAGCCATCGATGAGGTGTAAAGCAATGAGTAAAAAAAAAGTTGCCTTCAGTATGCTTCAACGAGTGAAGAACTGACTCAGGAGCACTTTGGAAGAGGAAAGATTGACTGGATTATGATTGATGAGTGTGCATCGCAATTTCTTGAAAGAACACCGTGGATATTTGACAAACAAAGTTATTGAAAAAATTTCTGGGAATCCGAGACGATTAATGTTTACATAAAAAAACCTATAACTGATTTACGATCTTAATTAACTACTTAATAGGTCCTTAGATTAAGTGGTTGGATTTATATATTAGTCAATAGTTCTCAATAGGTTTGAGTTTCAATTTGTAAGAAATCGTTTCAGTCCCCCACCCCACTTCTTTGAAACCAATATGAGGTGCTCTCCCCCCCCCCCTCCCCCAGTTCAAATCTTGTCTTCCTCTAGTTCTGATCCTGGATACGCCCTTGTCCGGCGGTACACCTGTGAAGACTTCATTTCACTATATTAACCTAAACATACTTTCTTTATTTTCTCTAAGATCAATCTTTATTTCAACTTCATCTATGACCAAAGAACAAAATAAAAAATTTTCAGAAAAACTATTTCTGTTGTGTCATAACCCTCCTCAAATTTACCATGGATTTTCTATGGAAAGACACTGGTAAACTTATAAAAATTAAGTTTAAGGACCAATAATTTATAACTCAGTCAAAAGTTTTGCTGAAGTTGGTATAAATACTATCAACTTGATTTCCATTTTCTAATGAATATAAAATATATTGTAGGTAACACATCTAATATGATGGAATATATATTCCTTCTATAAAAATTTTGGTTAGGTGATAAGTATATTGATACAGTATTTATTATTATTATTATTTTGTAACTAAGGATTCCAGCAATTTCATTATTACATTGAAATTAAAAATTATCTATATTTTCTGATATCACTTTTGGATCCTGATTTATATACATGAGTGAAAAATGTGGATTTCTACTTCCTTAGACGAGATCTCTCAACTAATAATGTTATTATTGGAGTGATTATATATTTGCATTTTTTTGAGTAAAATGGCTTGTTACTATCTGGACCTGTGCTTTGTCATCTAGTTTTTTAACTTCTGGACGTATTTATCAAGTAGATTTATAAATATCGAATTAATGGTAAAAACTGGTTTGATCCTGAAGATTAATATCATGGGAAGGCTTGTAAAATGTTTTAAAGTACCTACTCAGCAAATGCACTAACAGTAACTTGTTCCCTCAGTTAAAACCTTAAGGTGGCCATACACGATCGCTCCATCCGTCAAAATGGAGCGACGCCACTCCATTATCATGTCTGTGGGGAAATTGATGTTGATGACGTGGACCGACTGGATTATTTGGATATCCGGTCAGTCCAATATCCATCAGTTTCGTCCATCATGCCATAAAGCAGACTGACAGTTTGTGGGGAAAACCACCTGGAATGACATCAAGCCACCACTCCAGTCAGCTGGTGTATGGTGAAACCGCAGACCAAACAGTTCTCATTCTGTCACCGACCACCGAGCAGACAACATCAGTGTCTTGAGTGGACTATGCAACATTGTACCATTTCTTTTTTGTTTTGAATCTGCTAGAAAAATGGAGGATTGCATCAAACCAGTCTAAAGACTGATGACAGCAAAAAAAAAAAAAAAAAAAAATTGTTTTCGTACAACTTAAATATTATTTTGAATGTAGAATTGAAAATAATACTGTTTTAAATGTTATTAAGTAACAATTAGAACTATATTATTTTCTTTTTTTACTTTCAGTCTCAGTAAGACTTTGTACTGGAGATTGTTGAGAAGTATAAAGACTTACCATGCTTGTAGGATCTCTAATCCTGACTACCATGACAAAATATAAATAAATGTGGCAATAGATCAATTGCTAACATTATTTAAAATGAAGACATAAACGCCAACAGAGAAACAGTGCTGAGGAAAAAAAAGAAGATAATTCTTTGAAGTTTTCTTTAAAAATATCATAATATGATAAGATTAATTTTACATAAGCCTACTTGTTTAAGTATGTTGTTTTATGACATGTGACGCACCTGTCACTATTTTCGGCCTGCTAAACTGCTTAAATTTAATAAATCTGTTTTATAATCATTTAGTAGTATTTTTAAAAGTTTTCGTAATATAGCACTTTTTTGGATGTTTATTTAATTGTCAGCATTTGTATTCAGTATTCGATAGTTGTAATATCCTTTAAAATTAAATCAGGCTCATTTTATTTTGTACTTGGCATAACTAGATTGTTGTATAGCAAATTGACAACCTATTGTTGTTTGCTTTGCTTAGTTTTTCATTGTCTTGGTTGACTGGAATGATGGTGTATGTGCTGCGCTTTTGGATGTCATCCGCATTGATGTCATCCATACGGATGACATCAAATGGAGCGATCGTATATGACCACCTTTAGATTCAACCCATATTATGGCTGGTAAAGCTCTACTACATTTCTTTGAGTTAATGTATTTCCAGAAATTTCGAGATTTTTCTCCTTTCTCTTCAAATAATCCTTTTAGATTGTACAATAAATCAACTATCGTCGAACATGCGTGAACTCGTGGTTGCCTCATCACTGCTCAAACTTAACCTAATTATGACTAATGCCTCTGGTACCTGTAATATTTAGTTTCTCAGTGCCACATGGTTGGTTAGTACCTCAACAATGAAAGGTATTTAAAAATGATATACATTGTCTGCAAGTTTTAAGTTTAAGCAAAATTTTGGATGAAACAGCAGACTATCCCCATGAAAATTACTGGTTAAGCACATACAGAAGAAGACAAACTTCCACCTTAGCCCTCTTACCCTTGAAGATACTACTGAGGCATAATGAAGTGCGCTACTAACACCGAGCACTGAGGATGCATTGCTGCGAACCGAACTCAATGAAAACTGCTGGAAAGCTGGTCGCTATGGAGGCATTGTTCACCCTACCGCGAAACTACTCAAAGAAAGCTGATGTAATACTGATCAAAAATAATGATGGCTGACCTCTAGTTATCGATTCATTTGACCTTGTGACATCAACCTGTGACTTAAAAATTAATATCCAATTAACTGCTTAATATTGTTAACTATGAATGGTACATGTATCATTGTACAACTTGCTTGTGATACTTTTCTACCATTTAAAAATTTTATTCTATCATGTCACTGCCTCACAGGAAGTACTATAATTTGTCCAAAAATTCAATTAAAAAAATTATAGGTATTCTGTCTAAATCCTAATTTTTTCATGAAACCAATACATAGTTTTGATCAACTTGATTTTATTTATCTCCTGAAGTTAATTTCCTGCTTTTATCTTCTTTTTAGGTTTAATTTTTTCTCTTAATTAAAAATCATTCTTATACTTTATTAAATTAACCAATTTTGTACTCAGAACAGACTGACTGTGGATAAAAGATTTGATGTAGCTTTTTGCATTCACTAGTTATTTCAAATCCTGTGTTTGGCTTCTTCTAACCGTGTGGTCTTACAACACCAAAAATGAAATATTTTCCAAACTAAATTTCGAGCATAGGAAATACACCTTAAAATGCTCTCCATAATGAGTTTTCACAGTGAGAATGGAGGAAATAAAATCTGTTATACTTGAAAAATAACTCTAACTGAAATTTGTATCTTTATGATGATAATTGATAAAATTGCAATGGAGCGGCCAGCTTCGATGGCAATCTCCCTAAACATCCCTCTTTCTCATTTCCTCTTCCAATCTACTTTTGCCCTCAACTAATTTTTACTTTATATTCCTGCAGTGTTTCACTTCTCTTGACAATTTATTCCAGTCCCTCACACCCTTTCCTACAAAAAAAACAAAAAACAAAAATTTTCCCATGCCTTTATGCCTGAAATCAAGTGCCAACTTGTGGTCATGGTGAACCTTACCCTTCCAAGCACCTCTCTTAATTTTCTCACCAATATCTTTCCATGCTTCATCAGCAGTATAGGCCTTGTACACTCCTATGACTCTCTTCACCCTCCCTGTATCCTCCAATTCATTTATCATATTTATGAAGGCAGCTTCAGAATTGGACTAAAAGGTATTTTACTATTAGGAATAGCTGGTAGAAATTCTTTGCTGTATTAATTCTATGGAATAGTTTTAACAACATTATAGATATGTTACACTATGCTAATACCTAATTGTCTTCAATCTTCTTTGTGCCAATACTGTCGTCCTCCACGAGTGCATTTCCTTCTCTATCTGTATCCACTTTCTCCACTGGTTGGTTTTTTTCCCTTCTTTCCTGATTGAGTTTCGTATCTGAAATGTGTTTTGTCATGTAGTGGTTTGTGTTTTATTCCAGCATTTTGTATATTTTTTTTCTATTTTTTGGAACCAGGTGTGTCTGGATATGTAGCTGTTTGTCAAGTCGGTTAATCTTTCAGTTTGTATTCTGTATATATGCCCATAGAACTTTGTCATCTTTCCCTCTTTACATTTACTAATTTTTCAATTTTAAAATACATTTCTTTGTTTGGTCTTAATTTGTATTCTAATTCACTGTTGAATTAAGGCTCCAGTATTTTTCTCAAAATTGTTCTTTCAATTTCCTCTAATGTTTCAAAATCCTCAATTCTGTTTAGTTTTAGGTCTTTCTGCTGCATAAAGTACTTCTGGTCTAACTGCTGTGTGATGGTACCTTAGTTTTGTATTCCAGGATAGTTATTTTTTGTTTATTAAACATGTTTCTTGTTAACTGAAATACCTTCTCAATTTTTTTATTGATTTTTATTGCTTCATTTTCTAACGTGTTATTAGCTGTAACACTCCAAGATAGATTTAAAGCAATCTGTTTTAGATATTGTGTTGTTATTTAGTTTAAGATTTTGTGGCGCTTTGATGATATTTTTCATAAACAGTGATTTCCCCCCCCCCCCTCCCCTCCCAATGATATTTGGGTTTCTTTCTAATCGTATTCCCTTAGCCTTTATGGCTTTTCTCCACGCTAACTTCTTTCCCCAAGCCACAATTACAAGTAGAGATGAAAAACAATCTCCTTGACTTACCCGGGTCTGTTTTTATTCCAAAATTCTCAGAAAGTTCGCTCATAAATTTTACTTTATATGTTTGTAATTGTTGATTTAATTATTTCTGTTAACGAGTGTGGTAGGTGAGCGGTTAACGCTCTGGCCTCGCATTCGGGAGGACGACGTTTCACATCCCTGGCTGGGCATTCAGATTTGGGTTTTCCATGGTTTCCCCAAATCACTCCAGACGAAAGTTGTGATGCTTCCTTCAAAAGGCCATGGTCAAATTCCTCCCCATTCCGTGTCCCCATTCCCATCCCACCACCTCTAATAACCCCGATGTCGATAAGTTAAAATAATAATAATAATATCTGTTGTTTTGTTATCAAGACCTAATTCTTTTAGAATGTTTCTTAATGCATTTCTGTCAATTGAGTCACAAGTCTTTTTAAAATCTATGGAAGTTTCCACAAATTATAGACTTCTGATTTTTCTAATTTCTAGGATATTCCCTTTGGAGGAGTGCAAAGAGAGGACCGGACAAATTTTCAGAAAGTGTTTTAAATTGACCATTGTGGATATATTTAGCCAAGAAAAATAGCAATTTACTTAAATAAGTACATAAAACGATGTGTAAATGTTAAACTGTTTAAATTCCCGGGCAAACAATATCACGTGATCTCTTCGCTCGTGACGTCATACGTGTGTAAAGCAACTTGACCTCCGATTTATTATTCCAACAGTATTAAGCGTTTCGTGAAGTTATTACAGTCTTAATGGAACGAAAGACGTATCGTTGGTGCGTGGTACCTAAATGTAGCAATAATTCTGTACCTTCTCCAAACAAATTATTTGTTGATGTACCGTACCACGAGAAGCAGAAATACGAATCACGTGGTTCCAACTAGCAAGGCGACAGAACGACGGAATTTCAATGCATAAGATTTCAAACGAATTTTGCGTTCCGTTCACACATTGCACTTGATAGTACATACACCCGAATCACGACGAAGTTGTGCATATTCTATGTAGAGTCCGACCGAAGGTTCGGCTACGGCCACCTTCGGCCAAAAAAAGGCATCTACGGCTGCACATTCAGCTTCGGTCAGAATCAGCTGAATGTTTGGCTGAAGCCGAAGTGTTATTTCCATCCGTCGAAAATGAACCAAATTTTACGAATACCGTCAACGTAGCGCGCCAGCAGACGATAGCAAAGATAAAGAACCATTTGGAAAAAAAAATCATAAAATGAATGGGAAATCTATTGCGAAGCCAGGTTAAATTAAAAAAAAAAAAAAAAGATTTTAAAAAGGAAGTTCAACAATTTATGGCCCGATAATCATCCGATTTCTTTGCGGATTAATGTATTACATATGGACCTCATCATTGTAAGCATGCTTTCATACAACCTCGTTGAAGGTGAAGCACTTCCCACACTTAATTTTACTGATTAGCGTGAGAAATATTTTAGAAAGTCTTTAAACGTACGAAAAGTAAACAGTTAAGTTACATTGCTTTTACAAATGGATCAGTTTTACCATGAACATATCAAGTTTTTGAGTGTCGCGGCACATGGCATTTCCAATAGTTCCAAAAGGGGAAAACATTAAACTGGCAGATAGTGCGTTGGGAGAAGATCATACAGACAGGGCCGGCGCTAGGAATTTTGGGCCCGGGGTAAAAATGGGCGATTTTTTTTTTTTTTTTTTTTTTTTTTTTTTTTTGCTCTACAAAATGGCCAGGTAACAATGGGTGTAATCTTGGCTTCATGGCTTGAGGGCCCCTATAGTCGGTGATCGGGCCCCCCGTCAACCCGCGTACTTTTGACCCGGTTACCTCCCCCCCCCCCCCAACGCCGGCCCTGCATACAGACATATATTGCACAAAAAATCACCGGAACTGTTACCCAAAACAATACAAAAGGGGTATTCGTAATAATCCTTCAAATATGAATGCAACCATGCGCTGTGGAAACTTCGTTTTTATTGATTGTGTTGCTCACACTCTACAGCTCATGATTCACAACGTAATTTTTAAAGATATTGCTATAATGGCAATAGTGAAAAAGTGTCGTAAAACGTAATAAGAGTGAACAACAGTGGCGTAGCTTGGTCAATAAGGGCCCCGGTGCAAACAAATAAAAAAAAAAAACCACATATTTTGGGCCCTCGTGGGTGACCTTTTTTTTTTTTAGCTCTGCCAAGTTTCTGGTAGGGGCACCCCTGAGCTGTAATGGGGGCCCCTAAGCAGTAGATTATCTAGGTTCACAAGGCCCTCAGAGCCAAAAAAAAAGTCGCGCATTTGCCCTGAAGGCCCTCTGAGTCGCGCTTGGGGGCCCCCCTCAGCTGCGTTAAGGGGCCTCGGTGCAGCGCCCCTGGTGAACAAACCACTCGATATCTTAATAAACAGAACATAAAAATGCAGTAAATGTGTATATGTTGGTACGTGGTGGAATAGAAATTCCAACTGAAGAAGAATGGATACAAATGAACAATTATATAACCGTGCTGAAGTGTTTTTATCAAGCTACAACTTATATTTCTAGCGATTCGTCATCAGTATCTGTAATTGCTATCTTAAATTCAAAGGATGAAGACTGCTCATATAGTACTGCTCAAAAGCCGCTTGTGTCGTTGTGTTAGGAGATTTGCTTTTGCAAGAAAAACCTGTTATCGATTGCCGCTCTACTCGGTCAACGGTTTAAAACTAAGTATTTGACTAGCGACGAAATTGTAAATACGAAGACTGAAATTTTGCCATTTCTACGTCAAAATTGTGCATTGACAATAACAAATAAAACGGATCATTTGGTTGTTGGTGAACCTGGACCCTCCTGTTCAACACCAAATTCTACTCCTGAAAATAAATTTCCAGCAGGCAATTTATGGGATACCCTTGACAAAATGAATTTGACTGAAACTGAATTGGAATTTTTGGAAAACTGCCACCTGCCGTTTGAAGAACATTTGATTTGTTATTTAAAAGAACTTTTGCGTGTTGGAATCGCTAATTTTTTCAATATTGGACTTCCAGTCCGTATATTTATTTACGAGCGATAGCAACCAAATATTTATAAGCTATACAGTCTTCCCAGCGAACAATTTGTTCAGGTCTCCCGGTCAAATCTGTGGCGTGAGAAGAGCTAATTTAAGCGGCGAAAATTTTGAAACATAGGCTGTTTGGCTTTGATTATTAAATCTTATTTTATTAGTGCCGATCTACTTTTTGTTTTGAGGATATTTAGTACATTTTTAATTAATCTGTATATGTGAAACTACTTTAAAAATAATGGTATTGATTCGGTTTTAACTGAAAATTTAATATGTGATACTAATTTAGACAGCAGGATATCGTATTTTGAAAGCTAAAATAATTTATGTTAGGTAAGAAGATTAACACCTGTTTTTATTGTTGTTAAAAAACGACAGTATTATTATATTTAAGTTAACATTTACCAAAGCTAAAACTAAAAATAATTAATTATTAATTTAATCCATGAGACATATTATTCTAATTAAATTTTATATTTGCTTTTATAATTTATTTATTTAGCTTATGGCCTGCTTTTATAATTAAATAATATAATTAATTATAATAAAAATAACTGCATTTAATTTTGCTGAATTCCGTTTGCTCAAAACCTAGTTTGGTACCATTTTTCTGTTTTATTTTATTCTAATAAATAAATGTTAAAAACTGTGTTTATAATTATTGTAAAGGTGCAATTTATATCAACAATGCTAAATATAATACAAAATAACAGTTCAGTATTTGCTTGTCATACTTCGTGTCAGTATTCTACGATGTATAATTATTTTTAAACCTTTGACTACTGCCGAAGGTTATCCCAATAGCCGAACATTCGGCCTCGCCCAAAAAATGACCTTCGGTCGTACACTAAATCCTATGGCATCCTCACCATAGGATTGTCTCGCCGATCTAAAAATACGTGAAACCAAAACTTTAAGTCTCATAGGTATGTACTAATACATTTTTTTTTTAAATCACACGACATTTATAACAAAGATTTTCCATTTGCACTCAGTTGAAGTTATGTTTTCTTTTATTTCAAAATTCAATTTATTAGGCAAATAGTTGAAATACATGGTGTTCGCCGAGAAACGCTCCCCGCTTCTAGTACTAAAACGAAGAAACGGCTCCCGACAGCGACCGGTCAGCTTCCCACATAATTCGCCAGTCAACCGCGGAACTCCTGTACTTAGAAATAATTACGTATCATATACGTGTATAAGTATGTTAAAGCATATAAATATTATGTATTCCATTAACTTACATTACAAAAGATGCTGAAAGTGTCGCCTCTCTTCCGTAAATGCACATTTGACATCTTTTAAACATGTTTCGAGGCACACGCTCGATTTTACCTCTCTCCATGGACATTATTACTTGGTAGATTTTGTTTTCAAGTTTTTAGGTTTTCCTTCATGCACCTTTCCATTAAGCTTTTCCCAAAGATAGAAATCACGAGGGTTTAAATCGGAGTTATCTGGCGCCACAAGCCACAGCTGATTTCACGTTTCTCTCACTTTTTTTAACTAAACGCAGAATCGTTGTTTGAGCAGGCAGTAAAGCGCCAGGATATTTGCGACGTTATGTACTGCGACATCTTTTAAAGGACTTTTTCTTCACATACGAATCATACAGGAATTTTCTTTGTTCCAAACTATAACGTGCGATAATTCAACTCACGCTCACACACGATACTGATTAGTAAGAGACTGAAATCACAAAATAGTTAAAACCGCAAAGAAACCTTTACACACAATACTGATTAGAAAGAGACTGAGGTCACAAACCAGCCTAATCGCAAAGAAGTCGGTCTTAACAATGGAAAAGTTCGAATTATACTGCGTCATTTGACTGTTGGTTTTAATCTTGCGGGTCATTCACACTGCCGTTCGTGAGAGCTGGCCTTTCGCAGTGAGATGCCGTCGGCAAGACAACAGGTGTTTTAACGTTTCCAAGCGAAGACCCTGTACTTACACAAATGTTTTCACACTTCTAAACTCAGCAGCACTATAATACAAATTAGTGATAAAGAAATTCCAAAACATTGTTATATTCACTGTCGGGTGCCGGGTTTAGTAACTTCTGGATTCATGAAAACAATGGTTTAAAGAATCTGCAACAACGTCTACTTGGAACATCGTTACCACGTTCATTATCCCTCATTATTATAATAGTTCTGTGACAAAAAAACTCAAATAAACGTAGAAACATATAAAAAAACACAAGTTAACGCGGCGCCCTATCGCTTGTTTCCTAAGGCCTCGTATCCACTTGAGCACGCTCAGGCGAATGAGCCGCTCAGTGAAGCGAGCGGCTCAAGTGTGGACGCCTGAACACGCTCGGGGCGAGCCGATCGGTTGTCGGTTTTTTAGAATGCTCAAAGGCGAGACAGCGTGTGTTCGGCGCTCAGTGTGGACGGTATTTGGCGGTTTCTACCAGGGTTGTTACGGATGCAAAAATTTAGACATCCACGGATGCAGATGCGGATTATTAGAAGTTCACATCCGCGGATTCGATGCGAATGCGGATTTTAAAAGGATAATTATTTAAATTTTAAGTGCATAAATAACTGAAAATCAATTTAATTTTAACTTTTTATTTATTTAATCATATTTTTAGAACAAAATTACACAAGTTTTTAGTTTTACTTATGACACAACAGAATTTTAAGCTTCGAGTTTCATATTAAAAAATCTTTGTTTAATAATTAAACTTAAAAATTGGTGAATTATATTTAATAAATAGCAATATTGCAGCCTACTCAGCTTCCAACCTGTTACTTAGTGGATTATATATTAACCCAGCTCCACTAAATAGTTGTTCGCTGGGAACACTGGCTGGTGGAGGTGATAAATATCTGCATGCTAATTTGGAGAGAATTTTAAATTCACAACGGTTAACTTTCCACCAATTAAGTGGATTTTCATCTAAATCCAGTCTTTTTTTTTGTTACGATAAATAACTAATTCTTTGCGGAGAAGAGCATCGGGGCTACTGCTGTCCGGTTCTCCTTCACCTTCATCTTCGCTCGATGAATCTAACATCATAGCAAGATCGCTTTTTAAGCAAGTCTTACCCATACTGGATGTTCCTGGTTCAGGATCGAGAGAATCTCCGATTCTCATTCTTTTTGGTTTTTCCGCCGGCGACATAGGAGAAGCAGTGACGACATGGTCATTTACCATCTTTATTATTTCATATTTTATTTTTTCTTCGGTGACTGGTTTGAAAAATTTATGCTTATAGCGAGGATCTAAATATGTGGAAATTGCATATAAGTTATCTTCCAAAGAAGAAAATTTCGCTGAAAATTGTAATTTCAGATTAGAGACTGCCAACCGAATAGCATCACTTTCTCGTGGTTTTGTTAAATAGTCGTCAAGTTTTTTCAAAAGCATTTGTATGATAGAAATCACAGATGATATGAGTGCCTGAGAACTGCTCATTTCACGAGTGGCTTCTTCAAACGGTTTCAATACTTCAAGACAGCATTCTATTATTTTCCACTCTTCAGGCAAAATTGATTCAATGTTATTGTCATTGGCATAAAGACTTAATGCATCTTTTATCTTCAAAAAACGCTCAAACATGTAGAACGTGCTGTTCCAGCGCGTCACACAATCCTCGAATACTTTAAGATGCGGTTGATTAAGTCTGTCCTGAATTTTTTCAAGTTGCTTTTGAGCAATGGTTAAAATGAGTAGTAAGTTTCTTACATTTTTGTTTGACGTCTTCTATGCTTTCCTGCGATCGTAAACCATGCCAAATAACAATTTGCAACTTATGAACGGTAGCTACAATCTAAATCATTCAGCAATGCTAATCGCATTCCTCTTTTCATGTTAGAGCCTTCATCTCGTATCATGCAATGCACTTTTTCATTTGAAATATTCCATTCAGCAAGTATTGTGTTAAATTTTTCTACAATGATATCACCAGTATGACGGTCATCAAAAGTCTCGCATTTTAACACAATTGACGATCGTTCAAAGTTTCCTGATACTCCGTGGCAAGTTAGGCTAAGCAAAGAAATACCTCAGCTGGGATCTGTCCAAATATCAGTAGTGAACGACATGTAATCATATTCTTCAATTAGTTCTTTAACTTTTACAGCAAGTTTTATGTATAGCTCATTGCACACGAAAGCAGTAAAAAAATTTCGTCCTCTAAAATTATATTTCGGTGCTAACTCTTGTATGAGACGACGAAATCCAAGTCCCTCCACAAAGTTAAAAAGTAAATTTTGAAGCGCTATCATTTCGCCAATGAGTTTGTCAATCTTTTTTGAATTAGGATTGTTAGTATCCCACTTCTTTTCTTTTTGTAGTACTTCCACTAACGAAAGCTGTTTCTTGGCTTGTTGCAACAAAGTCACAATTGTACCTGTAAAAAAATACAACATAATATACACAAACCATCTACTAAATAAAAAAATAAGTATACTTATCAAAATTCGATGTAAAAAAAAACTAAAAGTAAATAATACGCATTATAATCGAAATTTTTAAAAATAGAAAAGGCCAATGTGGTGTGCGCTTTCAAATAATTAAGTGTTAAAAGGGTTATAATTTGCTAACAATAAAGATAGAATTGAAACAAGACTTAAGCATTTAATTTTAAACATAATTTGGAACTAACTTTGGATTCTTGTTAGTGCTAAAAAAAGCTTAAGAAGTGAATATTTTCAATACTACAATTTAAAAAAAAAAAAATATAGAAAGTAACATAAAATCATGTGACCAATAACAACAATATATTTTAGTCACACTACAATATAATAAAGTAAGGAAGGTTTATAGATATTGGCCCTTTTGGCACCAAGTATAATGATCATGATTTGAAATGAAAACAGTAAATTATTAATGAAATTAAATCAATTTATGTAACCGTAACTAAGTTTGTAAAACATGATTGTAAATCCGATATTCCGATATTTTCGATACATACCTGCTTCATAATTTTTTTTTCTTCAATTCCTTTTCTTAAATCGCACTCCTCCGGGTGTATTGATTTCAGGTGAGTTTTCAAAGAAGTAGTATTGCGTCCCTTCCGCGGGTAACTCTTATTACATATCGTACACTCCGACATTTTTGTCTATTGTAAAATAAGTCCAGATACTGCTTTTTATTGGTGGCGACATTTCACTTAATATTTATATCAAAATATTCATTAAACAAGCAAAAAACTATGAAGTACACAGTAAACACTCACTGTAAATATAATTTATTGACAATGAGAAAAAAAACACAACAAACAAAACCTGTAGGATCTTGTTACCAATGTGCGCCTTCCTATTCGTCAATTACCGAATGAAGTTAGCAATTACCAAAACAAACGCGAAGCACATGCCACTCATGCTCCGCCCACTTTCTTTACATGTAGTTACTTGTTAATGTGAATGTGCATCCGTAAAAACTCCGCATTGATTGATGCGGATGTGAATGCGGATGCAGATGTCTGAATTAATGCGAATATTCCGCATTTGCGGATGCGAATATTCGTAACACCCCTAGTTTCTACAATGAGCGCGAGCACGTGGGACAATGAAACTCTAATCGAAGCGTATGAATCAAAGAGGGCGTTACGGGATAGCTCCAGTATTATAACCGAACTAAAAAATAAGGTGCATGGCGTGAAATCAGCGAGATATTAAACTTTAGTATTGATGATGTAAAGAAAAAAATAACAAGCCAGCTATGGTCATTCAGGCGAGAACGATCAAAACAGAAGAGAACTTCTACCACGGGAAGTGGTAAGTCTTTTTTTAATAGTATTTCTCACAGCTGAACGGATTTTGATTGAATTTGGTGTTACGTAATTCAGATCCTAAATGCCTAAAACATATTGATTTTGTTCCAGGCTAATTCATCTATGACAATATAATTGTTTTTCCTAATTTTTAATAAAAGCTTGAAATCAATGCCATAATAAAAAAAAAACAACATAAAAATAACCTTTAAATCTATATTTTTAAACATAAATTAAAAATAGGTACCAGAGTTTATACAATTTTGGAGTAATTGTGGAAAGCCTTTCAATATGGTTTAAATTGTGTTATTGGCTCTAAAAGCCTAAGTTTTTATTTATAATAAACCCTGTTTTAAATTGTCGTTCATTCTTCAACCTAGATCCTTCTGAATTCACCAGTATACTTTGTTTTTTGGAGTGCAGTTATCATAATATTTTTCCTTTTAAGAATGCAGGATATTAAATTTACCTGTTTTTAACAGTGAGTTAACATTAAAAGTGACTAGGTGATTTTATTCTTTTGTTTCTTTAGGTAGGTTTCAGTAAACTTTGACATATTCTGTGCACCAGGATCCAAATGCCTACTTTCCCTTGGTAAGAACTCTGACAAAGTACATATACATTTTGATTACCATTTGGTTAGGAGCAAATGTCCCTTAAAGATGCTTCTCCAAGAAGCCAACTTTGAGATTTAATATTTCAGCTGTAACTCTCATGAACAGATGCTAACCATTTTCCACTTGATAGAAGTCAGGTGCAAAGTGAATCTGAGGTTAATGTTTTGGTCTGCAGGTGGTATTTTATTTCCCACCTTCCCTGCATATCTGCAAAGTATTTCCCTTCTGCCACCTGCAGAGGCATCCATCCACTTGCAGAATTTGAGTTTTATTCTCCAGAATTCTCCATTTCTACAAAGAAGGCTTTATAGTCTCTTTTGGCTAAGATTTTGCATTGCAAATGAGTTTCCATTTGAGTCATTATTGACTATTATGAAAATCTCCAAGAAGCATATTATGATAGAATAATCTGCTTTTTTTAAAAAAAATCATGTGTCAATGAGGCATAAAGTCATGAAATAATTAATGATATTGTAACTGATTATTTTTAATACTATTTTTTTTCTCAGAGAGTCATTGTGGCACTAAGGAAGTGAGGAGGTTAAAGAGGTTGGTAAGAAAAGAACATAACAGAGTTAAGAGACAGCAGGGTAGTAGGGAATATTTAAAACAACTAAACAAGGACTTAATAACAGCAAAGAAAATGGCTAAAGATGGGTTTATGAAGAGTATTGTCAGTGCAGGAGGACCATTGACTGATGCATTTAGAAATTTCTGTTGCTATATCAGGAAACTGAGGGGAAGGGAGGGTGTAGAGACACTTTTAGATAAGGATGGAGAAGAAGTTACTGATGATTTGAAAAAGGCAGAGATTTTAAGTAACTGGTTCAGTGAAAGCATTAGGAACAATGAATCAGAAACAGGAGGGTCTAATTCGGAGAACAAGCTTAACAATACAATTAGAAAAAAATTTGATATTCATCCTGAGGAAATCATGAAGGAAATAAGAAAGCTGAAAAAACATAAAGGGGCTGGTGAAGATAATAGTACTACAGATATCTTAAAGATAGCCGGATGTGACATTGTACCTTATCTTGAAATATTATTTAAATTGAGTCTGGATACTTGCGGCCTACCACAAGACTGGAAAAGTGCAATAGTAGTACCGATACATAAAGGAGGGGTGAGAAATAGAGTCAAAAATTACAGGCCAATCAGTTTGACATCAGTGGTAGGTAAATTAATGGAAAGATTGATATGCAACCACATCAGAAATGTATGTGAGGAACAGTAAGTGGTTTTCAAGCAGGCAACATGGGTTCAGGCAAGGATATTCATGCGAATCTCAGTTGGTGAGATATATGCAAGATATTTCAGATGAAATGGACAAGGGAGGCCAAATTGAAGGCGTTTGACGGAGTAAGCCATAAAATGGTAGTAAATAAGGTAAAAACCATTGGAATGGATGAGAAAGTGATTTGCTGGGTAAAAGAATTTTTAAAAGGTAGAAAACAGAAAGTTGTGGTAGGAAATGCGGTATCCAAGGAAGAGGAAGTAAAAATGGGAGTGTCACAGGGTAGCGTATTTGGACAATTGCTATTCATTAATCTAATGTGATGATTGTTTACTATCTGAAATTAGATTGTTTGCAGATGACATAATGCTGTATAAGAGGATCAAAACGATAGAGGACTGTAAACAGTTGCAGGGTGATCTGGACAGGATATCTAGTTGGGTTGGTAAACATGGAATGAAGATAAATGCAAAGAAGAGTCAGCTTATTAGATACACAAATAAAAAACGAAAGGTTAATTATGCATATAAGGTGGGGAAAGAATTGCTTGCTGAAGACTAGAAATGTAAATATCTTGGAATTACTTTTGATAACAAGCTTAACTGGGCAGAACACATTGGACAGGTGGTAGGAAAAGGTTTCAAAGTTCTGCACTTGTTAGGCAGAGAGTGAATGAGGGGATGTACGAGAGAAGTAAAGGAATGGGGTTATAAAACTTTATCAGACCATTGCTCGAATATGGTAGTGTAGTATGGGATCCCTCATTTTGACGTATCTAATACAGGAGTTGGAGAGGGTGCAAAAAAGGGCTGCTAGATTTGTTTCTGGAAATTATCGCAGAATTCTATCTAGGAGCTGGAATGGGATTCATTGCAAGACAGGAGGAGGATGAGGATGGTGATGGAAGTGTACAGGGCATATACTGGCAATGAGGCATGGAAAGATATTGCAATAGGTATGAAAAGTAGTGCATGGAAGGGAAAAGATGACCATGACCACAAGCTGGCACTCGATTTCAGGCACAAGGGTGTGGGAAGATTCTCTTTTTTTAGGTGAGGGTGTCAGGGATTGGAATGAGTTACCAAGGGAAACGATGAATAATTTACCGAAAACTTTGTAGAGGGCAAATGTAGGTGAGTGCGGGATAGGGGGAAAATGGGTGTGTAGGAAAATTGCCACTGGACCCTGTTCTCCATTGCAATTAAATAATAATAATAATAATAATAGTCACAATGACTACCATTACACGTTCAGTATATTCACGTCTCCAACTAAGGGAGTGTGCAAAAACCATGTAGCTCCATTTTGGCCTCCTATGAACCCTTCTCCCCTTCATGTAGCATAATGTGGCTTTTGTATCTAACACCCCCCTCCCCCCCCCCCTTTCTCTGCCCTCGCGTAGCACGTATCTTTTTCCCCTCCTATTGATTCCAGAAGAGATTTCTACTATTTTCTCTTGTCAAACTATTATAAATTACATACAGGGATAATTAAATGACGGAAATAAATATTTACATGCTGTTGTGTGTTTGTGCCTCATTTAACTGTTACAAATATGAACGAAAAGCTACGTGGCCTGGCTCGGAAACTAACCCCTCCCCCCTTTCCCACGTAGCTCAGTGTAGCTTTCTAGCCAACACATCCCCCCCTTCCCCAGACACAGCCACGTAGTTTATGGATGCCACCTAATAACCAATTCAAGTTAAAATATAACATTAACATCTCTGATAACCTTACTATAAGAACTCATGATAATTTCTGTTCTAGTGGAAGAAAGTATGAAACTCCTATTTTTAATTTACATTTACCATCTAAGATTCTAAAGATGTTAAACGTCAGTTTATGCAATTGAAGACATTGAAATTTATCGTGAATATCTATCAGGACTCCTCTACCTATAGAGAATGGACTATAGTTTGTTTCTATCGTTTCTGAAGATTGTTCATATTCAATCTGTAGTCTATACATTAAGGTCAAACCATGTCCCAATTAAAACAGTCATATTGTTTTCATTCAAAGTATTATTCAAAATGTTTATCTGATTTTGTAGCTTATTTAAGTAAGCTTTCTGCGGTAGTTTAGGGCTATATCAATGTTTCTTGGGCCAATAATAAAACGTTTCTGGGTCAGTCATCACCACTTTAATTTGTTGGCTATGTCCCGTGTCATTTTCAGTATGTTTTCTTCAATGAAAACATTTAAAAGTTGTTGATTCACAAGGTAGTTTCAAATTATTAAGAATTTCAGTTACTTTTTTTTTTATTCTATTTCCTCAGTGAATAAATTAGAATTTGACTCCTTCACACTGAATATAATTAAGCTCTTTTTATGTGTGTATCTTTCAGACATTTCATCATAGATTGTAGATTAATCATCAATGTTTTTCAACTATATTATCAGTTCTCCTTGCTGACCTAATGATTGATGATTTCACTCAGTCATTTGTGTCATTGATATTACTCACTTCCTCTGACAGCTTTGCTAGTTGTGTCAATACTTGTGGACGCGATCTTAAGCCATTTTCACAATCACTACAAAAATCTCAGTGAACGCTTCTTGAGTTCTATGCTCTTAACCTCTGATACTGTAAGTTCGATTCAGTTCACATAAATCAGTCGATGGCAACTGCTTCTGAGTATGTCTTCACATGAGGAATTTAAAACCAAGCAGGTTAAAGCCATGACACAAAGTGTAAGATATCAAAAATCTATTCTTGAAGCACAACATATTATTAAAATCACACGTTTACTCATTTAAGATTCAGTTCGTAATTACTAAGCACAATATTCTTCCTTGAATATCAATTCTTATTAAATTATCACACACATGTGAAAAACATTTAGCTCTTATTTAAGTTGATTTGTAATCGTGTACGTTTAGTATTTCACATTTAAAACAATCAAAATCATGGAGTGTTGTAGTGTAAAGCCCAGTGGCCACATTTTTTAACTGTGTATTATAGTTTTGTAAATACGTTCTTCATAACAAAAAGTGATGATCTTCATTGTCTACACAATTACAGTAAAATTTCTAGGACAATTATATAAAAATCTATGCCATCCTCAAATGTCCTGTAATGAAGAATAGTTGTTCATAATTGTTATCATCAGCTTCGAGTCTTAAAGCATTTACGGTTGCCCGTACACATTTTTTCGTGCCCACTTTTTCTTAGGTTTAGCTTCCTTCTTCCCTGTTTTGGATAATAGTGACAGAGAAACTCGTTAGGAAATGGAATGGACAAAATCACCCGTCATTTATCACATGAGGTAGGAGGGTCCTCTTGCCTTCACATGCGGTATGTTGGTATGGCCATCACTTTGTAAAATTTCGTCAATGTGTCTCGTCTGATATTCTTAGTATTGGTATTGAAATTTTATGCTTTGGTTGTGACATTGTCATTCCTGGTGAAACTTATGTCATTGTATATATTATTTCTATAACGTGTATTTTTGTCACAAGCCATTATCTCCAGTTCATACTTAATCAAAATCAATAAATGAGGTGTCATTTTAAAGCTTATGGTATCCATTTTGATCACATCTTATTTTAAGAAAGGAGTTTTTCGTTATTTGAACCCTTAAAGGGCAAAAATGTCAATATTTGTGAAATGCCTTTTTTGTGTCTCAAACCATTCATCTTCCCTGGATATCTAACCGAAATTCATAAATGAAGCTGGAATAAGAAGAGTAATGTCTAAGCTTAGGTGACATCATACATTAAGAAAGAATTTTTTTGGAATTCAACCCTTAATGGGGGAAAAGTATCAATGGTTCTACAATGCATTTTTGTGTCACAAGCCATTTATATATAACAGAAATAGATAAACTGAGGTGTAATTCTAAAGATTAAGGTCTCAGCTGTGGTCACATCATATTTTAAGAATGGATTTTTTCTGAATTGAACCCTCAACGGGCAAAAATATCAACATTTCTAAAATGCAGGTTTTTGTGTCTCGAGTCATTTATTTACCTTGATAATTAAACAAAATTGATAAATGAGGTATCATTTTGAAGACCTGAAGTCTGCGATTTTCTTACACCATATTATAAGAAAGGAATTTTTCAAATTTCGATCCCTTAAAGGGCAAAAGTATTAATATTTCTACAACACATTTTTCTGTCACGAGCCATTTATCTCCCTTTTTTAATTTAATTTAATTGCAATGGAGCACAAGCTCCGGTGGCAATTTCCCTACACCCCCATCTTCCCCATATCCTGCACCCACCTACATTTACCCTCTATAAATTTTATCTTTAAATTCTTTCAACGTTTTTGGTAAATTATTCATCATTTCTCTTGGTAACTCATTCCAATCCCTGACACCCTTACCTAAAAAAGAGAATGTTCCCACACACTTGTGCCTGAAATCAAGTGCCAGCTTGTGGTCAGTGGTTATCTTTTTCCCTTCCATGCACTACTTTTCATACCTAATCCAATATCTTTCCATGCCTCATTGCCAGTATACGCCCTGTACACTACCATGACCCTTCTCATTCCTCCTCCTGTCTTGCAATGAATCCAATTCCAGCTCCTTTATCATTATCCGTCACTGATTGCATTCCACGATAATTTCCAGAAACAAATCTAGCAGCCCTTCTTTGCAGCCTCTCCAATTCCTGTATTTTATACGCAAAATGAGGGTCCCGTACTACACTACCATATTCGAGCAATGGTCTGACCAAAGTTTTGTAACTCAATTTCCTTGATACCTAACCGAAGTCGATAAATGAGGTATCATTTTAAAGATTAAAGTATCCACTTTGCTCACGTCATATTTTAAGAAAGAACTTTCTTCAAATTCAACGCTTAAGGGGCAAAAATATCATCATTTCTAAAACTATGTTTTTACCTCGCTTGGTGTCTAAACAAAATCGATAAATGATATATCGTTTTAAAGATTAAGGTCTCAAGTTAGGTAAAGTAATAACTAAGAAGGAAGTGTTTGGAATTTATAGGTCATGCATATGAGACAGTTCAGAGCCAAGTCCCTAGATTGCAGCATAGGATATCACAGATATGTCAATAAACTGTTTTTTATGCAATAAGTAGCTTTCCGGGTATATTTTTTTGCTACGGAAACATTTTTCTTTTGCTGTACAATTCCAATGTAAACATTTTATTCACACAGCAACATATATCACAGAGATGTTGATATGCTGTGTGCATTTTGTTCAGGTTGGTTGTATTCTGTTAAGGTCAATGACAGTTTGTCGTACATGCACTATGTTTTAAATTTTCCCTGTTTCGTAATATGTTGTAAGTATTTTTATGCATACCTATTACACTAAACAAATAAATATTTGATACAAAACTGCGGTTATACTTTTCATTATATTACAAGTATTCAAGCTCACAAAATTTTTGCATGGGTCATCTAGTATTTTAAATATACAAATTCGTTAATTTGCTGTAGGATAGGCCTGGATTGGTTTGTCTCTCTTGAATGCCTTACTTCCATTTTCTCTGAGGAGATTTTCAAATCATCATTGTTTCATATTTTCATCAATAAGCTTATCATTAATTGTAAGTCATCTCTTGTCTCAGCTAAAATCATCTGGTCATCAGCAGAAAGCATTGTATCTCATACAATAGTAGTTAAGATTAAATTCTGAGGAGGCTTATAATATTGATAAATGTTTAAAAATGCTCTTATTACTATAATATTGACTTTTAACTTTTACCCTAAAAATGAACAATTTTATTTATTTTTTAAATAAACTAATTTATATTCAAAATGTGAAGTAAACAAGAGTTATTGGTACTTCCAGTTGGAGTAATAATGGTTGTGTGTTATCAGTGTTTTTTTTTATTATAATATATGTCATTGTGATTTTTTAAGGAATTCTAACTTGGAAAATTATAGACACTTTTTAATTTTTTTTTTTACAGGAATGTGACTTGGGAGATCAAAGTATCTTACATGCTGTTAAAACACAACCCTCTCCTAGAATTTCTGGAGGAGAAGAAAGGTCACAAAATGTGGCATCGAAGCCTTTAAATGAAACCTTGATCGATCTCCAAATTAGTGGAAATGAACGTCAGCATGTGGTGTCAGATGAAGGTGCTGTTTTTTCCCCAAGCATTGTATACCTAGCTTTGGGTTCAGAGTCTTACTATGTTAACCTTACCTGATAAGAGATATGTGTTTCAGAATCAAGTGAGGCAGTGAAAGAGCAATTTTTGTATCTGACACTCACAATACGTAATATTATAAAATCACATTATAATCAGTCTTGATAATGATCAAAATAAAATAACAATTTCTATGGGGTTGTATAAGAAGAAAACTAAATCATTTCTAAGTGGTTTGATAATAATTGCTACAAAAATTTGAAAACAAAATTCTTTATTAACTGGTAATTTTAGTACATAAAATGGAACTTTTAAAGAATCCACATTTTGAAATAATTATTAGCTATCCATAACTTACCAGCTTGAGAATCAGTTTATTATAAATGAACTTAAAACAAAACTGCATTTATAACCTAATTATTTTAAATTGTAAGTGAAAAATTACATGAGGCTGGTTCTTAAATGTGTGGTATATTGTTCCGTGTATTATGCGAGACTGTTTTGAATGAGCATATAAAACGTGTTATGTGCTAAATTGAGTGTGGTACGAGCCATTTTAATTAGATGACATTATCAAGTTATGTTGTGTCAGTTACCATAATGTGTTTTTGGTGCTTAAGTTAAAAACTCTAGAGGGGAATAATAATCAAACTGAATGCTAATATGTAATTATTTTAGGCCATTTCCACCAAAGTTGCTTGTTAAACTAATAATTATTCTTTAATAACTACGCACATACAACTGTTGTTGCCACAAAAGTTGTATTGGTGTAGTTATTAAAGAATAATTATTAGTTGAATTCTAATAGTTTAATAAGACTATAACGCATAAAATTTTGGAGTAACACTGTAAGTACATTGTTGTTTAGCACGTAAAGCATGCCATAAAATACACCAGAATGAGATTGATGAAATAGTGCTACTGGATTTTAAATACCCAAAGCCATTTAATAGGTATTGTAATTATTTGCTAATAGTTAGTGATAAAGAAATGTTTTTCAGCAATTATCTTATTTTTAAATCGATCAATAATGCAGTCACACAGTAGCTAACATTAAACCCTACAAAACACAGATAACAAGTCAGAATCGTAATGAACAAAATGTGTGGGAAGTGTGAACAGCTGCAGGTCTGACTCCTGGTTCTGGTTCTAGCTCTGGCCGCACAAGGCCCATGGCGCATGGATCTCTCTGGGCACTCTGATTTACATCCATCACTAGTGCAACTGATAAGAGCTGCGGAACTGTAGCTGTCCGAACCTACCCATATGTACTCAATTCAGTGAATTTTTGATATAAATCTTAAAAGTGTAGTAACAGAGACAAAGTCAATTCTAAAAGGTAGGGAAGAACATAACATTTAATAAAATGGGTTAGAAAATACAGGGTGTTTCAAAAAGGACTTTACAACTTTGAAAATTTTATGAAACAAGGTACAGAGCTGGTTTTGGTGTTGTTTTAAAGGAAAACACTTCAAGTTTTGACTCGCTTAGTCCGCTAGTGCCAGTTACGTTAAAGATGGCTGCCTTCACTGGACCCGAGCATGCTAGCTGTGTGTTTTGTTTGAAGAATCGAATTCTGCGACAACAGTTCAGCGGAATTTTCGTACCAAGTACGCTAAAGATCCTCCTAGTAGGCCTACAATTTATGAGTGGCATAGATGTTTGGTAGAAACAGGGTGCTCAGTAAAACATAAAAAATCCTCAGGTTGTCCAAGCACATCTGATGAGGTCGTTGAGCAAGTGAGAAAAAGTTTTGTCAACAGCCCTACGAAATAGACCCAGCGTGCATCTCGTGAGCTGCAAGTCCCACATACGACGGTTTGGTGTGTGTTGAGAAAACGTTTGTATTTGAAACCATACCGATATTCGCTTTTACAAGCAATTAAAGACACTGATAAGATTGCACGTGGGAACTTCTATGTGGATATGTTAAATCGAGTGGATGATGAACATTTCTTGGACAACATAATCTTTTCTGACAAGTCAACTTTTCACTTAAGTGGCAAGGTTAACACACATAACTGTAGGATTTGGGGCAGTGAAAATCCACATGAATCATTACAACATGTTCGTGATAGCCTTAAAGTGAACGTTTTTTGTGCGTTGAGTAAGAGGAAAATGTATGGCCCCTTTTTTTCCAGGAGAGAACCATCAACGGGATAGTGTACCTTGATATGTTGCAACAATTTTTGATACCACAGATCGATGAGGATGACCGAGAACGAAATGTTTTCTTTATGCAAGATGGTGCACCACCTCACTATCTGACTGACGTCCGGGATTTTCTCAATGACTGCTTTCCAGGTCAATGGATTGGCCGTGATGCGCCAATTGCATGCCCCCCCCCCCTCGTTCCCCAGACCTGACACCGCTAGATTTTTTCTTCTGGGGTTTCATAAAAGATATGGTGTCCGTACCTCCTTTGCCGGCCACTCTACCTAAACTTAGAGCAAGAATTTACGCTGCTGCTGAGCAAGTTACACCTGAAATGCTAGTGCGAGTCTGGGAAGAAATCGACTACCGATGGGATATCTGCAGAATAACCAACGGAACCAACATAGAACATCTTTAGTTTAAGGTAAAAAAAACTTGAAGTGCTTTCCTTTAAAACAACACCAAAACCAGCTCTGTACCTTGTTTCATAAAATTTATATGAATTTTCAAAGTTGTAAAGTCCTTTTTGAAACACCCTGTATATTAATATATTTTTCGGGGTCTGTTATTTGTGTACTTAAATTTTGGTGGGTGCTGTTTGGAGACTGACTGGTTCATCTGCTATTTGTAATTTTGGTGGTGAAGATCCAGTATTGACTCTTTCAAACCGGTCAAATTTCAGTGTTTGTGATATTTAGAGGAAAGCATATTTCACTGTTTGAACTTTATGAAATTTGCAAGTGAACTTTGTTTCAGTTGCATTATTGTAGATGCTTTAGTTTCCGTTATTGACCCAGAGTTTACAAAACATTTTCCATATATACAAAGTCGCTGACCATAATCGGAAAGAAACTTACATTATTTGGTGAAAAACTACTTTTCATATTCAGAACATATCAACTTAGCAAAGCAATAAGAGCTCTCCAAACAATATTCATTGCTGCCACAGTAGTTCAGGAATGTACCAACCTGAACTATTCTGCTACACTTTAACTTCAGTTTTTGCAAACTTCTCTCTCACATGAGCTGATTTCCGTATACCTGTTTTGTTTGTATTGCTTCCATACTATCTTGAATTTCATTTCTCATGTCATAACTACTAGATTGTGGCCAAGTCTTTGTCAGCTGCTGGGTATGCTTTGCAGCTTAGAACTTATTTTCTGAATCTCTGCTTAGCTGTAGTATATTCTAGCTTGTGTCAACACATAATCCCTGCTTTATCAGTAATTTCTTTCTCCTATGCCGAAATTTTCCATCTTTTCCTTCTTACCAAGTTCCAGATACCCATAACTTAGATTTTTCTACCACTTTACATATTGAATTAATTCTTCAATTTCACCATATACAGGGTGTCCACAAATGAATATCGGGGTTTTAATGCTTTATAAGATTTATTACATTATCCTTACAGTTATAAATGATATGTCAAATGAAAGAGCAACTCAAACAGTTTTGTTCGTTGGCACTAGTGCGCATGTGTGTGAATGTTTCCGCTGCGATCCGCTAAAATGCGGTAGTAGCAAAGATGGCGACTAGTGAAGAGAAAGCGTTTTGTGTTTTACAGTTTGCAAAGACTGAATCTGTAGTTACTGTGCAGCGTGCATTCCGCATTAAGTTCGGGCGTGATCCTCCAAGTGACAATAACATCCGTAGATGGTATCATCAGTTTGAAGATACAGGCTGCCTTTGTAAAGGGAAGAGCACGGGACGACCAAGAGTTAGCGAAGAGACTGTTGAGCGAGTGAGAGAGTCGTTCACTCGTAGCCCAAAGAAATCTGTTCGGAAGGCTAGTCGCGAATTAGAAATTTCTAAGTCGACTGTGTGGAAAGTTTTAAGTAAACGCTTGCAACTACGTCCTTACCGTTTACAGTTGTTACAGGCTCTAAAGCCTGCAGACCATGGTTTACGTGCCAAATTCGCTAACGAAATGTTGTTACATGACGATGAAGATTTTCTACATCATGTTGTCTTCAGTGATGAATCGACCTTTCACCTCAGTGGACATGTTAACACTCATAATGTGCGGATCTCGGGCTCAGAAAATCCTCAAGAGATCGTACAAGTGCAACGAGACTCCCCTAAAATCAATGTTTTTTGTGCCGTATCCCGGCGGAAAGTTTACGGACCTTTCTTTTTTGATGAACCGACTGTAACTGGTACTTCTTACCTTGATACACTAGAGCAATGGCTCTTCCCTCAGTTGGAACAATATGAACCAGAGAACATTTTCCAGCAAGATGGTGTGCCACCTCACTGGCATAACGAAGTACGCGGTTGGTTGAACGTAACTGTACCCGACCGCTGGATTGGCTGCAAGGGGCCCAATGACAGAGCTTGCTATGCGTGGCCTCCACGTTCACCTGACCTAACGCCGTGCGATTTCTACCTTTGGGGTTTCATCAAGGATCGTGTGTATGTGCCTCCGTTACCAGCCGACCTCCTTGAATTACGACAGAGGATTGAAGCAGCTGTTGCAACAGTTACTGAAGACACACTGCTCAACGTTTGGGAAGAACTCGGCTACAGACTTGATGTGTGCCGTGTGACAAATGGTGCCCACATAGAACACTTGTAAGCTTGTATATAAAACTGTTTGAGTTGCTCTTTCATTTGACATATCATTTATAACTGTAAGGATAATGTAATAAATCTTATAAAGCATTAAAACCCCGATATTCATTTGTGGACACCCTGTATTTTTTCTATTTTGTCGTGATTCTTGTGTGGTGTGATTACCAATTTGTTCTAATATGCTTGGTGTAGGATTAATTTCTTTACACATCACAGTAATATTGTTACTAATGTTTTCATTATATCTCATTAATTCCCTTACTTTCTTTTCATTAAAAATTTCACAGACACATTATTCGTTAATTATTATTCTGCCTAGACCAGAAATGCTGCCACTTTATCACACCAATTCCTACATCATCTGTAACATCTATCATTCTGATGACTTCTCTCTGTGCAGCAACCACACAAGTGACTATTTTACCTTCAGAATATTTTATAAAGAAAAAAGCCATCATCCTATAAGTCATTTGAGAGGTTTATTTAACTTTAGGATACTCCTTAGATCTTTAATGCAGTAGCTTTCCATTGCCTTCTGCATATACGAGGGTGGTCTGGAAAATTCTAAACCTAAAAATATAAAACCAATTTGATATTTACCAAATCATTTTTATTTCTCAATATAGTCTTCCTGAACACTGATACACTTAGTCCAACGACGTTCCAAGTTCATTATACCACCCCTGAAGTGGCTTTCTGAAAGGCCTGCAAAATATCCATCTACAGCTGCAATCACCTCTTCATTTGAAGAAAAACGCTGACCAGCAAGAAAGTTTTTGAGTTTTGGGAATAGATAGAAGTCGGAAGGAGCCAAATCTGGGGAATAAGGTAGATGCTCCAACATACCGTAGTGCAGGTCTCTTAATTTTCCCATTACGAAAGACTTTTGCATTGGTGCATTGTCCTGATAAAAGATGATTTTCTTCTTCCTCAAACTGGGCCTTTTCTCACGAATTTTTTCATCCAGGGTGTCTAAAGAATCAGAATAATATTGTCCAGTTATTGTTTTACCCTTTTCAAGGTAATCAATAAACAAAACACCTTTAGCATCCCAAAAAACTGATGCCATCATCTCCCTGTCGATGGAACCGACTTGGCCTTCTTTGGACCTGAACAACCAGCTTCTGTCCACTGCTTTGACTGCAGTTTTGATTCTGCTATGTAGTGGTGAACCCATGTCTCATCCATAGTTATGAATCGACGCACAAAATCAGTTTTATCTTTGCTGAAACGCTCCAAACACTGTTCAGAAAGTCTCATGCCGATGCGCTTTTGATCAACAGTGAGCAAATGCAGCACCCATCTTGCACAAAGCTTCTTCATATGCAAAATGTATCCCACACATTCTTTTGATATTCCTACGGTCTCAGCAATCTCACGCACTTTTATTCGTCGATCATCCAAAACCATATCATGCACTTTCTGGATGGTTTCTGGAGTTGTTGCACTTTTCGGATGTCCTTCGCGCTCTTCATCTTCGAGACTACTAAGGCCGTGTTTGAACTAAGCAGCCCATTTCTTAACTGTCGAATATTAACGAGAAGAGTCCCCATACACTTTTAAAAATCTTCTGTGGATCTCGGATGGCGTTAAACCTTCTTTTACAAAGAATTTTATAACTGCACGATAGTCTTGTGTAGTTCGCGAATGAACTAGTTCGGAAGAGTGCTCCCACGAGCAAACTACGCGAACTATTTCCCAGATCTCTCGCTCCTTAGTTCGTTAGTTCGTTCGATCCTTTCCCGAAGCCCAACTTTTGTTTTAGTTTATTATCTAAAAGATAACACAGTTCGCTGTGGACACATTTCACTGAAGAGACAGATATAAAAATAAAATAAAAAAATGTAACTGTTAAACATTAATAATTATTTCAGAAGTCAAAAACAGAAATTTAACATGGAATGTGAAAACAAAACACACTTTGATCCCATTAACACTTAAAAGACAACTATTATAACAAAGAAGAGAGCGCATGAAGTAACGCTAGCAAAGTGAGCTAACGAGCTGTCTTTCTGGAATTCCAGAGCGGAGCGACCTAGTTCGCTGACTAAACACAGCGCTACCGCTCGCGAACTAAACTGAGCGGTATCGTTCGCGAACTAAACACAGCACTACCGCTCGCGAACTAAACTGAGCGGTATCGTTCGCGAACTAAACTGAGCATTCCCGGTCGCGAACTATCACCATTCACCGGTAGGATTACCGACATTTTTTCGGTTAGTGGTAAAATGGTTTTTTAGAATAACCTATAAAAATATAGTACGCTTCAGAAATATAATATTTTACGAAAGAGTAGAAAAGGACAAAGAATATGTTTTTTTACTATTTTATTTTTTATGCTATATATTTTTTGCACTTCTTGCATCTTTAACAATTTTCTGTCTACAGTAAAATTGTAATATGCTTTATCGCTTTCAGTTATCAAATTAATATTGATCAAAAGCTCATTTTTACTAATGAAATACTGCTCTTACTTTTACCTAGATTTCGGGTAATATTGTTATTTCAGAGTAAAGTTCGTTCACTTTGATACTCATTTTTTCTCATAAATTTAGAACCTCTAATATTGTCTCTTAGCCATCAAATGAAACCTCGTGTTTTGAATTTAATTTTTGGGTTTAGTATAGCCAATTCCTTTCATTAAAATCTAGTCATTTATTAAGATACTCCAGACAATTCAACGAATACTAGAACATTATTTTTTAATATTATCACTTTCTGTGAAAAATTTGGCTTCTAATGACTTTTTCTTGTTTTCTTAACCAAAGAAAGTCTCTTTTACATTTTTCTAGGGCTAGTTGACAGAATATAATACTTATCTCAGTCTGTGACGTTATTACCTTCCAGTTGTTTAACAGCTTTGTGAAAGTTATGTAAAGAAGTGGCTCGCGAAATTCAAAAAGATTTTGACTTTTATGTCTTCATCAGTTTCATTCGTCGCCAAAATATTTTGAATGTGTGTTGGGTTATCCTCACCTACATTAATAAAATAATCGCTCAATGACTTCCAGTTCACTGGAAATTGACGCACTTTCGTTATTGCTACCGCTTTCCATAACTAATTTAATTTAATTAAATATCAAAAGAAAGAACACCTTACAAGACAAAAAAAAAAAAAAAAAAAATCATAATGTGCCTTCACAGATTTTCCAAAGGGAGGATTTGTTATTAGTTTCTGAGTTGCAAAAAAATAAAAAGTTCTACACATCTGAACTATACTATATAGCGTGCTGTATATTTTTTCAATAGTACGCACGCCAGAAATACAGTACAGTGTTATATATTATAGTACGGTTGGCAACCCTATTCAGTACCCGCCAGTCACCACACATGTGCTTCTCATTGTTGAGTTCAGTTAGTGGAGTGATTAGTGACGAGACTGTCAACTTTTGGTTGCGGCGTGGCGAATGTTGCTCTTAAAAGAATAATACACTGCTAACAGGTAACTACCTTCTATTTGTTATGTAAAATGACTATCAAAGTATTATCTGACTTCTACAATGCAATGATTATAAGGTGGAGAAAGAATTGCTTGTTATTTTATATACTTGCAAAATAAACCATTCTCCTATTTAGCATTTCAACATTCAGATATATTTCATTTAAATATTTAGAGTCACATTTTAAGAAAGCACCCTTCCATTCAAATCAGGGAAATAATAAAAAATTTGATAAACAATAATTGATATTTGATAAAATTATATGAATAATTTATGTGACACTGAAAGGTAATACAATATCAGTTTGATTATGGTGTTAATATGTTTTGTTTTAGGTTATTTATTACGATGGTGCCCTGTGGACGCATTTCACTGAGGATACGGATAAAAAAAAAAAAGAAGCAAAATGTAACCACTCCTCATCATTAATAAGTATTGCAGGAGGATCAAATGGAAATTTAACTTGGCACATGAAAACCAAACACTCTTCGATTCCTTTAACAGTTGAAAGACAACAACCGATTATGTGTAATTTAAACTTTCATCAGTCAAATAATACCACTTCTGAGCCAGAAAATATTGTTTCGGCATCGTCAAATGTAGCAGGCTCCCAACAATTAATGAACCAGTACATTTGTAGACCACCGGCAGTCCGAAAAGTTGAACAAATAGACAGACAGGTTGTCAAGATGGTTGCTAAAGGACACCATGCTCTACAAACCGTGGAAGAAAAAGAATTTCGAAAACTGATTGAATTAGTTTCTCATTGCCCCAGCTACAAACTTCCGTCAAGAAAAACTTTATCCGAAAATTTACTATCTAGAGTTTACAATGACGTAACGGGTGAAGTACAAAAGAAAGTGCAAGCTGTATCTGCGTTGTCTCTCAGTACTGATGGTTGGACGTCTAGGAATAATGAAAGCTATTTAACCATTGTAGCCCACTTTACAGATGAAGACACTCAACTTCAGTCGGCATTACTTAGTTATATAAATTATAATGAGCGGCATACCAGCCAAAACTTATGCAATTTCATGAAAGATGTTATGGCAGAGTGGCATATATCTCACAAAGTTGTTGCTATTGTTAGCGATAATGCTGCAAATATCTTATCTGCTGTCAGACTTGGTGAGTGACCATCAATCTCATATTTTACTCACACTCTAAATCTTGTTGCGCGAGAAGCTACGAAAGAAATATCTGACGTTTTAGCACAAGTTAAAAATACTGTCGAGTTTTTCAATCGTAGCGCACAAGGACAAAAAAAAAATTGATTGCAACACAACAACAAATGAATTTGCCTGTCCTCAAGCTCAAACGGGGCATCCAGACCCGCTGGAATTCGACTTTTAACATGCTTCAGCGAATAGTGCAGATAAAGGATGCAGTGATTGCTACTGTTGCAATTCTACGCTCTGACCTAACTATAAAAGAAAAGGACTGGGAGATAATAGAAGGAGTTTTGCCCTTGCTGAGTCCATTCTATGAAATCACAGTAGAAATAAGTGCCGATAAATATGTGACTTTGTCAAACGTTATTGTGTTTTGTAACTTGCTTAAAAGTTTTCTGCAGAAACATGCTTCTAAAATTGAAAAAATAGTCGCTGTGCAATCAGTGCTGAAGAAAGGCATGGAAGACCGTTTTAAAGATATAGAATATAATATTCTTTATGCTGAGTGTACCGTTCTGGACCCCAGATTTAGACAGAGGATTTAGAAACCAAAGAGCTTGTGAAGTTGCAATACAAGGCATCAGAAATAAAATCGGCAGTGTGCAATTGCATCAGAGGGAGAATCAAGATACTTCAGTGGCTATTCCTACTCCTGGCGACTTATCGGTGTCTAGTGCTTGTGGCAGCAGAAATGAAAATAAAAAAGATAGTATATGGGACGAATATGACCAAGAAATTAGAAAAATTTCTAGACCAGATAACCAACTTACTGCTGGTATTTGTGAACTCAATAAATACCTCAAGGAAGAGTATTTAGATCGAAAAGAAGATCCGCTTCAGTGGTGGAATGAGCGTCGTCAGTTATACCCCCATGTTTACGCATATATGTTAAAGAGATTTTGCATAGCAGCGACATCAGTACCCTGCGAACGCGTATTTTCAGCGACGGGACAAATCCTTAATGAACGAAGAACACTACTATCAACGAAGTTTCTAAATTAATATTTTTACATAATAATATGTAAAATTTTGTATAGTTAGAATGATTAATATTTAACGAATGATAGGTAAAGTACAAAAAAAATATTCTGTAGCATACATTCTCATTCAAGGGTCACTGTTATTGTTATATGTCTAATTGTAAGATATCACATTGGAAGTATTAATGTTACTTCTTAAAAGTATAGGTAATATTGTTTCTGTCATATAGTACTTAACCTGTACCTAATAGTAGAATGATTTTTTGTTCATGATTTCCAAAACTTTATAAAAATTAAGAAGCCGATTATTTATAAACGGGTATTTTAATTAATCAAAATAAACGCATTTATAATATTTTATAGGTAATGTTTCTTCAATAAACTAATGAAGAAATCCATTTAAAAATTAATATTCTATGAATGCATGTAAAGTAAAAACAGAACAGTTATTCAATTTACCCATTTGTGCAAATGACATCGAGCACTTTGGTTTATCGGCGGGCATTGATAATTCTAATGAAATTTGAAAGGGTTATTATTAAGTAATACCTTTTGTTAAGAAGGTCATATTAAATTCCACTTTAAAACGACAAAAAATGATTAAGTAATGTCCTAATAAAACTGTCATAACAAACAAAATAGCAGGTGCAGTAGCGGTAGCAAGGCGAGCGAACGATCTGTTTCTCTGAATTCGAGACGCGAACTAACGAACTAAAAGAGCGAACTAGTTCGGGAGGGAGCTGCGAACTAAACTGAGCGCTCCCAGTTGCGAACTATTATGCGCAAGTCTACTGCACGATACTCGATTTTTTTTCCATCTCTGGTACAACTACGCACCGCACCTGCATCAAACAATTGTACAGACCAAACTACAATGTAGAATGACTTGCAATTTCTTGCAGGCGCATCTAGCACATGCACCAACTAGCATGGAAAAAATCACTTGAGTAGTTCTGCCATCTATGGTCGAGGCCGAGAACTTCTCGGACAGCCCTCGTACGTACTATTGTTGATAGGGGTAATCCCAGAATGATGTGGTTCTATGGACCGGTCGGTATCAGTTGCGGTAGTAACAGGTGTAAATCCAAGTGCAAATCTGACCAATATCTGGAATGAGTGCATGCTGTGGATATGCCCACAGTTCTGGAACTGTGGTGGAGCGGAGGAGTACTGAATCGGAAGCTGCGAATTTTATTAGAATGTTCATTACAGTCCAGTTTAAAGGTAACATTAATACTGAAAAATTATTTCTTAATCAGAACTACTAGCAGATAATTACAGTTACAATTAAATGTGGATAGGTTGTTAAAACTTTGTAGTACTGTTTCATTGATTTGGTTCTGGTGTATTTTATTGTGTGATTTTAAGTTGTGGAGTACTTCATGTGCTAAATAAGAATTTACTTATAATGTCACTTGGAATTTTAATGCATAGTGATCTTATTAAGTTTTCAGAATTTCAGTTAAACCCGGTTGCCAAGGTAAAATTACCTCTGTATGGAGTTTTTATCTTTCACAATTGTGATGAAGGATATCTTTAAATGAAAAAGCAGATGATACTTTTAACATCTCTCTTATTGGAAAACATATTTAAAATGAACATCAAAGCATTTTTTTTTTTGGAAGTTTCTGACATGTATGTATAAAATTAAGTAGATACCTGCTGGCATCATCGTGAGCTGTTAGAGCAATATCTTATTAGTCACACAGATAATTCTCGGACAAAAACAGGTTCCAGACCATCAAACAAGGGCTAAAATAATCTGTTACGATTACAAACAATTAAAACTTACTCAAAAACACTCTCAGTAAACATCTTAAATTATAAACAAAATTTACCAGCTTTCGATAATGCATTGAGTAAAATAATCATTCTGAAAGCATCAAAAACATGTTCAAATACAGTAGCTGGTATATTTGGTGAAACACAATTAATTGCTCAAGCAACACTTCTAGATCCAAGGGTCAAGTCCCAATGCTTATCATCTAAAAATGCAGAAAAATCAATAGTTGACCTGAAGAAATATGTTAAAAACTGTCCAAAACCATCAGGATGAAAATACAGTGAAGAGTCTCACTTGGATCAACATAAATATCAATCAAAGATTGATCGTCTTGTCTCGTGGAGAAAGCTAAAAGTTATTTTTCCTTGTCTCTTAAAGTGATACGGAAGCAATTGTGTATCTCTGCTCCCTCTGTGCTATGTGAGAATTTCTTCCAAGATGGACCAAATAATTAATGAGTGATCATCCAAAATAATATTTATCACTCACAATTTAAAGTAATCAAGATATACATGCTTTTCACAAAATTTATGAGAAATTTATTGTTAAGTTGATAGGTTGTTGGATAGCTAATCATTATTTTAAAATTTTGATTTCTTAAAATAAAAAAGTTAAAAATGTATTTTATATCCCATTTCGTTTTGTGGAAATAATTACAAAACTACTAAGAAATGATTTAGTTAAGTTTTCTTCTTATGTAAACCTGCAGAAATTGTGATTTTATCATCATAAAGACTGAATCTTCCAATGACTGATTGTACTGTGATTTTACAATTGTCAGTTTCAGGTAATAATAAAATATACTATTCTCACAATTAATATTCTTTAATTTCATAAATTAACAGCTGAACATGATTTAACTCATAATTGAAGTCCTCCTTGGTTAGATTCACTTTCACTACATGCTCCACCCACCCAGTTGTAGAGTTGAACCCATGCAGGTCCAGCAGACATGCAATCTGGACGTAGGTCTGCCGGGTTGGATATACATCTGGATCCAACGTCTTTAAATCTCAGCCCTATCCGTTTCTATGCTATTGGCTATTTCTTTTTCATGTATATTTAGGGCCCATTTCCAGTCCCAAGGGCAAGATGGTGCCTTAGATGCAAGAATTGGTGAATTTATATTCTAAACACTTTCAGTGTAATGTTTCATCTCATTATGTAGTTCATGGTTATGTGGCTGAATTACATGGCATAACAACATGTCCAATCTAACAATCACATATTTACTATTGAAACACATGTTGAAACTTAACCACATCGTCCTGTCTGTGCCTGTGCATTTATTGCCATCTCTTGCTATTTTCCTCTGTAATAATAGCAGGCTAGGAGTAAAAGATGACATCTGAAAAAAAAATTCTTCTTGCTCATTGGAGTTTATATCACACTCTGTTTCATATCACAAACATTTTTCTTCTCAGACAAAATATAAAATAATATTATATTTTAGCCTGATATAAATTATTAATAGGTTATTGAAATGTTAAGAAGTACAGTGAAATCCCTAGTACAATTCTGATGTATAGAATTTAAGGATAAAATGAGTTTTGGGATAGATACCAACAAATTTCGTATTTTGAGGAAACACCAACTTGCTTGCACCAATGGATTACATATAAATTTATTATTATTTTCCAATTTGAGTTTAATATTTTCGGGGTGAAATTAAAAATAGCTGTGTGGTTTATCTCCCTGAAAATTGAGTTACTTGGCAGAGGAAATTGTATTTTTAAGTCGCTTCTAATTATAACATTTTTCTGAATTTTTTCCATTTGAACATTTTTGGGGGTTGTTTCACCACTAAAATTATTATTTTAAGGGTAAAAAAATTTCAAATTAATGTTTTAATCTACTATAAAATATCCCAAAATTATTGAAATAATAAGGTATAGAGTAAGCTCACTGGTGTAAACATGATGAATCAATCTGTGAGGATAAGGAATCTTAAATTCCAGTTTTCTGAAGTAAATCAGTACACACAGGATTTTATTTACACCACTAAGTAATGCATAATGTCTCACCCAACACCATTGCAGAAAATTGACTATTCTGTTTGTGAAAATTGTGTTTTTTAACCTCATTCATGAGAAATATTGTGAAACTTGTTTTATAAAATAGATTTTTGAAGCACAGCAAAACTTTTCCTTGACAGCCATAGCTCAGGAATACTATTACACCCCTCAAACTTTTTTAAAAAAAAACATACCAAAAGAGAGTTGTATTTTAGGTTTTAATCTGCTATGATGTACTGTATTTAAACATATTTAAACTGAAAAAGGCAGAATCACATCTGTGAGTTTGATAAATCAGTTTTTGGATAGTTACCATTAAATCTGCATTTTTTTTTTTTTTTTGCTCTTTTTAGGAAATGTAAAAATCTTTAAATTTTCATTTGAATTAATATTTGCTATTGTTAACTGCAAATTTTTAAAAAGATGGTCTGTGACACTCAAAAACATTGAGTGGCCATGTTGAAAATGTTTTTTGTTCTTCATGAGAAAGACTTTTAAATTTGTTTAGTTGAAGTTAAGTTTTTGTTGTGAAATGATGAAAGTTTCATTTCATGTCCCCAATTTCTTGAGTTAGTTTTATTCAATTAAAAAAATATGTCATCCTTTGATTGCAGTCTAATCTCTCACAAAATTATACTGCAAAATCACTAAATTCATAAGGTCACTTTCGAAAACTTCCTGTATAGCTTTCATGGCTATTCAGTTTACAAGACTGAATTATTTAAAGCAATATAATGTCAGTCATTTAAATGAGCAAGCTCTGTAACTGCATAATACTTTTCTTGGGTGAAACTTATGAATAGGTTTTAAACAATTTTTTCATCAGTGGTCAGATTTATTTGAAAAGTAACGATTTCTCAGAGCTTCAGCATTTTCAGTGAGCAGAATGTTTTAAATAACAAGTTGTCTAAAAGTTGGTAAGATTGCTGTGGAAATGTCTAACTTGATTGATAATGTTAATTGCAACAATTTCATGAGCCATACTATTAATGCAGTGCTCACTTCCATGTTCTAGTGTAGATTATAAAGGTTTATGTCGAAAGTGATAATCTTTCAACTGCCAAAACAAGTTAAAATGTAGAACATCTCATTATCTGTTGACTGCAGATAATCATGCAAATTTTCAGACAGTTGCTATCTGCTTAAATGTTGCTAAGTAGTCTATTGGCATGTTTTTAATTGAAGACGGGGAACAGATTAATGTAAGACTAGCAGTTACCCACAACTTCATCCACTTTAATGTGTGTTATAAGAGGGTTTTTTTTCTGTTCAAAGCATGATCAGAAGAAAAATTTCTTAACCTTTTCCTTGTATACGTTAAAGCCAGGAAATCATATAAAGTTTTATGCACGCTGGAAGATACTATTACGCACATTGCTCACTAAGCGACAATGGACGTCTTGAGCCGATTCTGACGCCATTGTCAGATTTTGGCATGACAGCCACATTCTTCACTCCAGATCGACTATTCACCATGGAATATTAGTAGTCATTCTGGTCTAGGCTGCATTTCAACCTGACCACAACCTTGGTTAGTACAGCTCCTTGAAATTTATGACTTTTTAACATATATTAGGAATGGAATCATGATGTGATACATTAGGTGTCATAATATTTCATGCCCACAGCTGAAGACATCTATTGGTGAAGTTACTGAGAACATGAATTTAAAAAAATTAAGGCTAAATACGATTTATATTTCCTTCTCCGGAACTATTATTATAGATCTTTTGATAAAAATTTGGTACACTAAATGTCACTAAATTTGCACCCTTGAATGCAGCTTAAATTACTAATAAAGTTTCAGTTACCTTCACTAATACTGTCACTAGAAACTCAAAGCTTGATCTCTCATGCATTAATACATTCACTGTATTGCATGTTAGTGACATCGTGAATGGCGATATAAACTTGACCCACAATTTCAGGTTGTGATTGTCAGGGTCGAACCGCATACCGGGGTTAGTATCGGTTACTTCACCTGAACTGTTGCACCTTCATATTCACTGATAAAGTTAGTTTGAAAATGTTCCAAAACCGTGGTGAATCTTTAGATGTTGCTAACTGCACATTCAAGATGGTCGCCACATACCTAAATAAACCCTAGGTAAGGAGGGTGTTCATGTAAGAAATGAAACATTTCAAAGTTCAAAACATGAAATGAATATATTCTTGAAAATAAAAGTTCCACATTTTACACTTATTGCATTTAGCTAAGGCATCAGACTATTCATCACACGTAGATTGCAAGAAATGAAGCAAAACAGGACCGCCGAACCCCGAACAATAATTCCGACTCTACTACAACCAGTCCACATGTGTTGTTGTTAAATTCAAACTGCCAACATGGCTTCCTTGAGTAGCGTCCTTTCCTACTTCCTGTTTCTGAGCCTACCCATAATGCCCCACATCCCAACGCGCTCGAATCTAATGACACATGTTAGCTTTACCGAAAATCTCGACCTAATGTGCCGCTAGCCGGCCTGCATTCCCTTTTGTGAGGATGGCATCTTACTGCCGAAATCAAAAAGTGTTAAAAAAAAAAAAAAATGTCGCCAGAGGGCTCTCAGAAAATCACTATGTGTTCCCTAGAAAGTGTTTTGTGATCAGTGGGTTCTAGTTCTAAATTTCTTCAAATCCTCGTAAAACATTTATTTTGTCGGTGAAATTGTACAGTTAATTTTATTTACAGAGTAGCCATTTTAAATCACTTTAAAATATTTAGTTTAAACTATTACTAAAATGTTCTCATACGACTGCTCTTTCCAACAAGCTAACTATCTTTCAAATCTGTTAAGTATTTCAAAGAGTAAGGTAGCTTACATGATACCAAAGCAACTGCTAAAAAAACCTGGCTCTCGTAAAAGCAAAGGAACATAAGTAGTGAATATATGTTGAACTCATATACTATGGTGTCAGCATTATGACTGTTGTTAAAACAGCGTAATTTAAAAATGTATCCTAAAATCCTTGTAAGTTGTGCTGTACAATGGAAAGTCCAGTATTCACTACAACTCTTAACATAAGTTTACACTTCGCTACAGTGACTGTGTTGTTGCGAGTGTTTTAGTCCAGTTACATTTTTTACTGAAGGTGTATATTGAAATTAATTGTGGTAATTTATGTTATGTTAATTAAGAATCCTGATTTAGAAAATGTTGCTACTACTCGAAATGTAGCTGCGATGCATTTAAGGTGTTAAGGTGTGTCTGTATCGTTTGATTTTGTAGCGACAATGTTAGTGGAGATAATGGTTAGGTTGAAATGCTACCTGGACCAGAATGTTTTTTTAAAGCGTAAGGCAGGAGGAATTTAGCTAATATCAGTAATAAATAAGCTGTTTTCATAAGTTCCGTGTTAGTGATGATGTGTATTGCTATGTAAATTACTCCCAATATTGTTTCTTCAAACAAAAAGTTTCTACCTTGTGCCATTGAATGTATTTATTTTAAGTGAAAGAGCTAATAGGTATTTGCATAATATTGAACAGTAAGTAAAAAGTGGTGTTTTGTAGTCGTAGGCTACTGTTTGTACCAATTCCTTGCAGCAGAACTCCGGAGATGGGAACTAGCGTACCAGAATATCCTGGATACGAGACACCCACCTGGACTTAACCACCGTTAAAATCCAATTATCCCATCACTACCTTTTTTTTTTTTCTGCCATGTTTATACCGCACCATCACTACATTTGCTCATTTTACCATCGCCTGCCAAAATATTAAATATATTATCTCAGACATTTTATACCGATATCAATAGTCTACTCCTTATTCTTCCCCCCCCCCCCCCCTCCACCACTACACCGTTAGTCATTAGGTAACGTTCGTTGTGCACACACGTTCCGAGCCTAATGGCCCGTTTTTCTATTTGTGAGCAAGGCAGATGCCGAAATATTGTGTAGTTGTTTGTCAGCATTAGTGTTCTCTCATCGCATCCTTCCACTTTGGTATGTGGTGGGTTAATTTCCCTTTCTTTTCTTACTTATATCGCCTAAGAAGCCGCTTCCATTTTCCTTAGTTCCATCATAAAATTTCTTTCTTAATACATAATGTCACCAAACCGGAGACATTACTCTTCATAATGCTATTTCATTTATCGATTTTGGTTAGGTATCCATGGAGACACATGGCTCGAGACACAAAAAACGCATTTTAGAAATACTGATATTTTTGCCCTTTAAGGATTAAATTCTGAAAAATTCCTTTCTTAAAATATGATGTGACCATAGCTGAGGCCTTAATCTATAAAATGATACCCCATTTATCTATTTCGGTTAGATATTAATGGAGATAAATGGCTTGTGACATAAAATTACGTTGTAGAACTATTGATACTTTTTCTCTTTAAGGGCTGAATTCTCCAAAAATTCTTTCTTAATATATGATGTCACCAAAACAGAGACATTACTCTTCGTAATCCTACTTCATTTATCGATTTAGGTTTGGTACACAAAAAATGCATTTTAGAAATACTGATATTTTTGCCTTTTAAGGGTTAATTCAGAAAAATACATTCTTAAAACACAACGGAGACCTTAATCTTTAGAATTATACCTCATTTATCTATTTTGGTTATATATTAATTGATATAAATGGCTCGTGATCCAAAACTGCTTTCAAGAATCATTGATTCTTTTTCCCTTTAAGGGTTGAATTCCAAAATATTCTTTCTTAATATATAATGTCACCAAATCTGAGGCATTACTCTTCATAATCTTACTTCATTTACTGATTTAGGTTTGATATCCAAGGAGATAAATGGCTCAAGTAACAAAAACGCATTTTAGATATATTGAAATTTTTGCCCTTTAAGGGTAGAACTACAAAAGATTCCTTTCTTAAAATATAATGTGACCATGGTGAAGACCTTAATATTTATTTTGATACTTCATTTATCTATATCAGTTAGATAAGAAAAAAATGCATTGCAGAAATATTGATACTTTTGCCCTTTAAGGGTTGAATTCCAAAAAATTCCTGCCTTATTATATGACGTCATCAAAGCGGAGATCTTAATCTTTAAAATGATACTTCATTAAACGATTTCAGATTGGTATCCAGGGATATAAATGACTCGGAACACAAAATCAGCATTTCGAAATATTGACATTTTTGCCCTTTAAGGGCCGAATTCTGAAAAATTTCTTTCTTAAAACATGATGTGACCAAAGTAGAGACCACCTCATTCATTGATTTTGGTTAAGTATGAAGGGAGATAATGACTTGTGACAACAAAAAAAAAACCTTATAAAAATAATATATACTAGACGACCCGTGCAAAAATTTTGCAAATAAAATGCGATGAATAGTGACGTTGAATGCTTGTAATATAATGGAAAGTAGAACCATACTTTTGTAGCATATATTTAATTTTTTAGTGTAATAGGTATGCATCAAAATACTCGCAACATATTACGAAACAGTTGGAAAATTTAAAACACACCGTATTTATGAAAAACTGTCGCTGACCTTAACAGAATACAACCAACCTGAACAAAATGCGCCATGCATGTCAACATCTCTGTGATATTTGTTGCTGTGTGAATAAAATGTTTACATTGGAATTGTATAGCAAAACGAAAGTGTTTCCATAACAGAAAAAAATATCCGAAAAACTACTTATTGAATAAAAAAAGTTTCTTGACATCTCTGTGATATCTACTGCTGCAATCTAGGGACCTAACTGGAAACCTTAATCTTTAAAACAATATTATATTTATCGATTTCGGCTAGGTATCGAGAAGATAAATCACTTGTAATTAAAAAAAAAAAAAAAAACACGCTGTAGAAATAATATTGATACTTTTGTCCCTTAAGGGTTGAATTCCAAAAAAATCCTTTTTTAAAATATGGTGTGACCAAAGCAGCTATCTTGTCTTTAAAATGATACCTCATTTACTGATTTCGGTTATTTATCAAGTAAGGTAAAAAAAAAAAAAAGTTTTACAAATGATGATATTTTTGCCCCTTAAGGGTTGAATTTGGAAAAAGTTTTTTCTTAAAATATGATGTGACCAAAGCGGATAATTTAATATTTAAAACGATACCTATTTATTAATTTCGGTTAGGTATCAAGGGAAATAAATAGCTCCTGACAGTAAAAGGCATTGTAGAAATATTAATACTTTTGCCCTCTAAGGTTAGAATTTTGAAAAATTTCTTTCTTAAAATGTGGTGTAACGGAATCTAAGACCTTACAAAGACCTCAATCTTTAAAATGATACGTCGTTATCAATTTTGTTTAATTATCAACATGACTCATCATTATGACTCGAGACACAAAAAACGCATTTTAGAAATACTGATTTTAATGCCTTTTAAGAGTTCAATTCAGAAAAATTCATTTCTTAAAATGTGATGTTATCACAGCGCAAACCTTAAATTTTGGAATGATACCCCATTTATCTATTTCTGTTAGATATTAATGGAAATAAATGGCTCGTGACACAAAAATGCATTGTAGAACCATTTATACTTTTTCCCATTAAGGGTAGTATAAAAAAAAAAAAAAAAAAAAAAAAAAATCTTTCTTAATATATGATGTCACCAAAGCTGAGTCATTACTCTTCATAATCGTATTTGATTTATCGATTTTGTTTAGATATGCAGGGAAATAAATGGCTCGAGGCACAAAAAACGCATTTTTGAAAAATTGACATTGTTGCCCTTTGAAGGTCGAATTACGAAAAATTCCTTTCTTGAAATAGAATGTTACTACGGCGGAGACCTTAGTATTTAATTTGATACCTCTTTTATCTATATCGGTTAGATATCAAGGAATATAAATAGCTCGTGACACAAAAATGCCTTGTAGAAAAATTTATACTTTTCCATTTAAGGGTTGTATTCCAAAAACATTCTTTCTTAAAATATGATGTCACCATAGCAGAGACATTACTCCTCATAATCTTACTTGATTTATCGTTTTTGGTTAGATATGCAGGGAGATAAATGGCTCGAGGCACAAAAAATGAATTTTTTAAAATTGACATTTTTGCCCTTTAAGGGTCGAATTACAAAAATTCCTCTCTTGAAATATAATGTTACCACGGTGAAGACCTTAGGCTTTAATATGATACATCATATATCTGTATCGGTTAGATATGAAGTGAGATTAATGGCTCGTGACACAAAATCGCATTGCAAAAAATATTGATACTTTTACCGAGCGGGGTGGTGTAACGGTTAGCGTTCTCGCCTCACATTCGGGAGGACGGCGGTTCGAATCCCCATCCGGGCATCCAGATTTGGGTTAAAAGGCCATGGCCGAATTCCTTCCCATTCCTTTCCCCCATCCTTGCCCCCCATCCTTTCCCGTCTCTAAAGACCTCGATGTTAAAAAGAGACGTAAAGCAGTAAAAAAAAAAAAAAATTGATACTTTTGCCCTTTAAGGTTCAAATTCCAAATTTTTTTTGTCTTAGTATATGAAGTCACTAAAGCGGAGATCTTAATCTTTAAAATGATGCTTCATTAAACGACTTCAGATAGGTATCCAGGGAGATAAATGACTCGTAACAGAGGAAACAGCATTTTAGACATATTAATATTTTTGCCCTTTAAGGGTCGAATTCTGAAAACTTTATTTCTTAAAATATGTTGTGACCAAAGTGGAGACCATAAACTTTCATTCATTGATTTCGGTTAAGTATGAAGGAAGATACAGGTTTGTGACAAAGAATACCTTATTGAAATAATATAGATGATGATGATCTGTTGACAAATTATGGTGTGATTGAGGCTGACAGTGCATCCAAACATGCATCCAGACCTTCTCATTTATATAGATGACTGATCTTAAACGAGGTAACTTTCTTCTTGTCAGATTCTTCTTTTGAGGGGAGGATATAAGACATGGAGAAAAAAAAATTATATGTGTCAAAAGATGGTGTTTTTCTTAGGATCCAGGTGTGGTGTGTTAAGTGGGAGCTCCAAGATGAAAGAAAACTTTGATTTTAAAAATGGGTTCTACTTGAATGATTTGTTAACAATTTTCTCCTTAAGAAAAAAATAAATTCATAATTATATTTAAAAAATTTAAAATGACAATACTGCAGTATGAAAAAAGTTTGCTATTGAAAGGAACTTGTTTTCCACCAAGCACCTTACCCTTCAGGTGTCATTCCTACTTCTCTGTGTTACTAGCTTCGAGCCCGTAAAAATGACTGTTGGAATGCAATATTCTGGCAGTTCTTTTTTTGCTGTTGGTTAATTGTACAGAATTGTTATTACATAATGCTAATGGCCTTGATTTTGTAATGTTCTACATATTTCATTTGCAGTTCACATAACAATACAGTAGTAACTGAATTAATGACGACGGAAGTATAGAATCAGTGAAATAAAAAAATGGAATCCCAAAAACGTTTGTTGTCCATGTAATATTAGTTTTATTAATGTTCCAGGCACAATTCTGCACATTAAATGTGGAACTACTCCACCTGCATTAATTAATACCTTTAGTAACATGGCGCTAGTTTAAATTGATTGTAAAACTGATTCAGAGTGAAATTATGCTGTAACAAAATGTGTCAGTTGCGATTCTGGTCAACTTAACCACAACCTCTACTAATATTGCACTCAGAAATCATACCTTGTATTACCCTCATATGAATAACGAGGGGCATCAGCTATGTTGGTAGTAGGAATTTATTCTGGAAAAGCTTGTAAGGAAAAACAAATAACGATCGGGTCTACTGGAGATCACGATTCCGCCAGAATAACATTCAGTAATGACGTCTTAATACTGCTGTAGTCAATCACAAGACATTATTTTCAAGCAGTAATTCCGTTGTAATACAGCCTGGACCATTATTTTCAAGCATAAATTAGGTTTTAATACAGTATGGACCACCATAACAGAGTCTTGTGTTTGACTATGGCAGTGTTATGACACCAATTCCTGGCGGAATCGCGGTCTCCGGTAATCCAGATTTATTTAAATAACATTTACTTTAAATGACAGAAAGTACAATATCAGTAACAGATAACTGTCATTTACTTGAGTGATACATTTTTGCAGCTAGTTAATTATACGGAATTATATTACATCTTGCTCATAACCTTAATTTTATGATGTTATACATATTTTGTTAGCAGTTCACATAGGAATACAGTAATAACTTCAACTGACTGACGACGGAGTATAGAAACAAATTAAAAATAAATTCGGAATCACAAAAACATTTGCTATACCATGTAATATCAGTTTTATTCCTGGTCCAGGCACAATATGTAGAACTACTTCCATCCCCATGAATTAATACCTTCGGTAATATAGATAGCGCTTATGAAAGCAGTTTACATTGTTTAAAAACTGATTTCATAGTGAATTATGTTGTAAAAAAAAATGTGTCAGTTGCGATTCTGGTCAACTTAACCAGAACCTTCACTAATATCGGCGTTCTAAAATCATAGTTTCTATTACCCTCATATGAATAATGACGGGTATCATCTATGGTGGTAGAAGGAATTTATTCTGGAAAAGCTTGTAAGAAAAAGCGATTAACGGTCATTTTTAATGATATTTTTCGTGATATGAGTACCATTCTGTGGTTAGATAATCAGAGTATTTGGCTATAATTTATACAAATAAATGCATTTTACTTTAAATCAAGGAAAGTATAATATCAAAAACTGATAATTGTCATTTATTTGACTGATACATTTCGCGATTACGTACCTTTTGTGTAAACTTTCTCTGAAATTTTAATAAACTTCATTATTTTTTATCTTCTGCCAAAAAAATTCTTAGGTTATGTTATACAGATAGTATAAGATAAACATCGTACACCATTCACCTGCATCTATATGTCATAAATACACAAAAAGCATCATGAGGTAACGAATGTAATATGGTGGCTGTTGAGTGACGGCTGGCACATGACGTTCTCTAGCCAATAGCTATGGACGATGTACGCAGACTCCAGATTAGCATTTTATATAAGAGGATTTGAGCACAGTGTTTCTTAGAAGTGGAAGACATTCATCGAATTAATAACAGTGTTCCAAATGCAGATTTATAGCACATTAAGAAATGGCACAGTTGTGCAAAGAACTATATAAGTTAAGGAACTGCAATTGTAAAATTACTAACTTGCATTTCGTATTCCGCACACAAATTGTGTATTAACTTTATTTCACTATTTTTTTTTTTTTTTTTTTGCTGTCGTCAGTCTTTTGACTGCTTTGATGCAATCCTCCATCCCTTCCCGTCCTGTACTAACCTCTTCATTTCCACATACCCCCTACAACCCACGCCCTCAATTATCTGCTTCATATATTCTAATCTCTGTCTTCCTCTACAGTTCTTACCTTCGACTGTTCCCTCCACTAACAAATTAACCAATCCAGCATGTTGTAACAGCCCTCTTACCTGAACTTTAAATAGAATTGTATTTAATGAAGTATTTGTAGTGAGCTTTTAAGTTTGCTTGAATATGATCTGGTATGTTTGTTTTCAATTTCTTGTAAATCAGTGTATGTAGACTTTATTTTATGAAAAGAAATTATTTAAAGGCCATTTAATATGTTTAAGAACTGAATTGTGCAAGAGAATTGCTTAAATGTTGGTAATTCCAAGTATTAATGCAAGTTACGATGTCTACAGGACAATTTTCTACAGATTAAAATGATTTCTGTAAATAATTTTGTGTTTAAATATCTTTAATTTTCATTTCTGACCATTTTGTAATGATGTTAAATGATTAAGTACTATTTCTGATTGTTTTTAATATGTTTAATTGTTTGAAGAATTGTTAATGTTCGAGAAATATCTCGCGGAAGCTTTTGAAGTGTTCGGGAAGTTTCGATAGAGCCTATATAAAGAAATCAGCAGAAGGACAGTTAGTAAGTTTATACAGATTCACTTTGCAACTGCCAAGGACTGCGTTAGTAGTATCTCTGGACTGTATCTCTGCATGTAAACAATATTGTTGAAGTGTTGTCTGGAAATAAACAGAAGTTTAAGCTGAAATACATTGTGGACTACTTAATTACTGTGTTAATCAACCACGAAGAACCTGACAATGTCTCAAAATAAGACCTACCAGCCTGTCTCTTCTTTCTGTAAGCTTCTTCCACAAACTTCTTTTCTCATCCATCATTTCCAAAAATCGAACTCGTTCATTTCTTACTTTGTCAGTCCACTTAATTTTCAGCATTCTTCTGTAGCACCACATTTCAAATGCTTCAATTTTCTTTCTTTCCGGTATTCCTAAAGTCCATGTTTCGCTACCATAAAGAGTTTTAAAAAGTTCTTTCTAATTCCTAGATCAATATTTGAAACTAAAAGGTTTCTCTTTTTCATGAAGGCTCTTTTCGCTAGTGCTATTCTGCTTTTGCCATTGGTTGTAATTTTGCTTCCCAAGTAACAAAACTCACTTACTTGTCCTATTGCATCCGATCCTATTTTTATATTTAATCTACTAGTATTGGTATCATTTCTGCTAAATTTCATCACTTTTGTCTTGCTTTGATTTATATTCAGTTCAAAATCTTCCTTCAGTATTCCGCACACAAATTGTGTATTAACTTTATTTAACTACAAAAAACGGTTATTTTTTAATGGAGTTCATTATACTTTTGCTAAATTGCCTTTTAAATGGTATGTATAAATCAAACACAAACGGAAAATGTTTGAGAATTTTCAAAGAAATATTTTCCCTGCATATTTACTATTCAAATCATGAAATTCTTCATCAGGTGAAACATCTGATTTTTTGTTCAAAAAAATATTGGACAGAATATCATTTGTCATAATCAATGATTTAATTATTTTGCAAAATTCATGAACTCCAGAAAGCTAACTATAGTTTTTACGTAAACTTTTGCAGGCTACAGTTTTATGATCAGTAGTGTTTTTTTTTTTAATTAAATTACATAAATTACATAATAAAAAGGATAATCCAAGCATTTTGAAAGTCAATGGGTTACCAACTTTCATTTGGTACCAACGAGAATTATCTAATATTTTCTGCAATCCCCCACTAAACCCTCTATGGTTATTTTATCTCCCATGACTTTTCAATTTCATGTTAAGGTTAATAAGAACTAAAGTAAAGTTGTGTGCAATTACAAACATGATGATGTAACAGACAGGTGGACAAATGAGTGAATCAATAAGAATTCCCTTTTTCACTTGGAAGGTATGGAACCCAAAAAAATTAATTATATTCAATTGTGGAGTTGAAAGGCTGTCTAAAAGGTTTATGGGTTCCTTGATGTATCTCTTCTTAAATCTTTAAGGGTGTTACCATTCCGTATTAACAGAAAAGTGAGTTACTGGTGGTTGCAACATTCTATACATATCTCACCACCACCTACAAGCCAACCATTCTGTCTAAAAATTTTAAAAGATTATCAGCAATTGTCCTGACTTCCAAATTTTTGTCTCAACATACATGTTAACAAATACAATCACATAAAACATACTGGCATAGTGCCTACACAGATTCCATATGGATTATGACATTTGATCTACATGCCATCATGCCTTGCTGAAAAAAGTGTGACACCTATGATTCTTTTCTACAATTTTTTTTTTTTTTCCCCGGTGCTTTAGTGACAAAATTCTTGAATTTTAGATATTGTATTTTAATTGCCTGACAAAAATGATGATGTTAGGTGAATTAAATTTTAGTTCTCAGTGTGGTCCTTTCCGATGTTTCTTTGCATTAATTGTGCTGCTATCTTACAATTGAACAGCACAAGCTTGACAATTACTTTTAAGTTTACATGTTGTGCAGAAACTAATATTTCATGTTTCCTTGTTTAGACATCTATGTGGTTTGCTTGAAACTGAAACAGTATAGGTATGATGGTTAGGGAAATTCCAGATACAGAAGGGATGTTTGTGCTGAAATTTACTTGCGTTTCTTTGAATATTTGTGGGTCCCACCTATGATAGATTTTTTTAGTTAATTACATCTTGCACTTGCAGCTGCTTTACCCTAAGATCTTACACAGCATTAATGCCACCTGTTTTGATCTGTTGTTGACATGGCTTTTACGGTACGGCTTGCAATGGTCTACTCTGATTCGACAGATATGCCAGGTACTGGAAGTCCTGCCCTTTTTTGCTAAAGTAGGTGCCTCCAGTAAGATAATAATACCAAAGACAGGTCTAATATATATCCAGTTAGGTGAAATATCCTTGCTGTGGTTTGTCAATTTTTGAGATTTTAAGCAACTATTTTGTTTCAGGTATCAGTTGTGCATTTGTTGTTCTGTTTTATATAGATGGGAACAATGAAATTGAATTGCATACTTTTTAATACAGAGTTATAAATGATAAATAACATTAAATTTATATATATATTTTGTGAAAAATATCGAGTTGGCATGAATTAAAGGTACTGATTAACAGATTTAAACAAAAATAGAGAGAGGAACATTCACTTACAAATATGATAACAGATCTTTCTGAGTGGTCGGTTTGTTGATGTGTGTGAAAGAATAGACAGGGTGATTCATGCAGAAGTTGTGAGGACAAAACGTTTACCGGGGTTAGGATAAACAGTAATCACCTCGACTATAACCGTGTTTGTTAGCCTTGGATACTAGATTGTTCAAAAGTTTTGGTCACCACCATCTTGATACCCTCAAAATGGAAAAAGTAGGTTCTTCAAATAAATAAATTTCAAGTTCAAAGCTTCCCTGTATTCTTGAGATAACATTTTTACAAGTCCGAACAATCTATAGGCAACCAAAACACTTCACCGAAATATTTGACTGCAAATTATGATGAGTAATCAGACCAGACCAAACCCTGTTACTGAATGAAAGTCACGAAGATCTGAATTGTTCTACCACGTTTCACAGAATCTTAAGATGTCTGCCTACATTCTATTGCACCATGCTTCCACTTCCCACCTTACAGCACCCAGTACCCCACAAAGTAGCACGGTCACACTCTAACTGATTTTCAAAGACTGCCCCGGAGAGTAGCCTCGAGCTTCTATTTATAGAATAGCCCATGAGAACACTTCGTTTTTATTGTTCATATGAAAGCTGTCCCACAATCTGATCAAATATAGTCTCTCAAGCTTCTGGATTTAATCATCCTATTTCCTCAATCTACATAAATAAATTCCTGTCTGACTGAAATTTTGACAGTAGCTAGGTTGATTTATATATATATATATATATATATATATATATATATAAAATTAAGGAAGGATAGGGAAATATGACCCAGCACTTACCACAGATGAAGGCGGCTGGGACGACGAACAAAAAACAAACACAAGAGAAGTGCAATATTTCGGCCTACAGCAGCCTTAAACGTGCAGAAGGTGAAGCCCCAGGCGGCGTCACATGTGTACACATAGACAGCCGACTGGTGAATGGCGTCTCAGGCACGGATGGTAGTTTAGGTGGTGGGAGGGGGGGGGGGGGAGTAAGCTCAAATATTAGATCGATAATCGATACTGATAACGATATGTTATTATTGAAAGAGATGAAAAATAACTGGGTGGGGATATATATATATATAACTATAATTGAAAAGTAAAATAAATGTAAGTAGCATGGAAAATAGTAAATACAGAACTAAAAAAAAAAATATATATATATATGGTATAGATAATAAGTGCTGGGTCTAGTGGGCAGAAATTATTGGAGATTGAGGCCAGGAGGATGTCTGGTGTCAAGGATATTCTGGTAGGACAGTTCCCATCTACGAAGTTCAGAGGGGGTCGTATTGTTAGGGAAAACTCTGATTGCTCTAACTGAAAAACAGATGTTCAAATTATTGATTTTGTGGGAACTGGCATGTTTTGCAACTGGATGGGCCTCATTGTTAGTATAGACTGTCTGCCTGTGGCCATTCATTCTGATAGCTAGGGGATTGGTTGTGAGGCCTATATATGAGCTGGAGCAATGGAGGCATGTCAGTTGGTATATGAGGTGTGTTGTCATGCAAGTAGCATGACCAATGATAGGGAATGTCTCACCTGTTGTAGGATTGGAGTAAGTGGTAGTGGCTGGGTGCATGCTGCATGTTTTACAACGGGGTCTATTGCATGGGAATGAACCCTGTGGCAGTCTGGGCGAATTACTTGGTGAGTACTTGTGGACCAAGATATTACTTAAATTCGGTGGTCTGCTAAAACATGTGCGAGGGGCAGTGGGTAGAATTTTATGGAGGATGGTGCGCATCCCGGGGAAGGAACGTAGAAAATCATGTCCACGGCGAAGGATTAGGTTAATGGACTCGAGACCAGGGAAGTACTGAGTGATGAAGGCGGGGCTGTGGTTAGTATCAAGGGGTACTGACTTGGAGTGGCTGTGTGAAGGAAGGGCTATGGCACGGGAGATTTGTTTGTGTACTAAGTCAGGAGGGTAGCTCCGGGAGATGAGAGCTCCAGACAGGTTTTCTGTGTATTGGGAAAGAGATTGTTCATCAGAGCAGATTCGCCTGCCACGGAGGGCCAGATCTCCCGTGCCATAGCCCTTCCTTCACACAGCCACTCCAAGTCAGTACCCCTTGATACTAACCACAGTCCCGCCTTCATCACTCAGTACTTCCCTGGTCTCGAGTCCATTAACCTAATCCTTCGCCGTGGACATGATTTTCTACGTTCCTTCCCCGGGATGCGCACCATCCTCCATAAAATTCTACCCACTGCCCCTCGCACATGTTTTAGCAGACCACCGAATTTAAGTATTCGCCCAGACTGCCACAGGGTTCATTCCCATGCAATAGACCCCGTTGTAAAACATGCAGCATGCACCCAGCCACTACCACTTACTCCAATCCTACAACAGGTGTGACATGCCTCCATTGCTCCAGCTCATATATAGGCCTCACAACCAATCCCCTAGCTATCAGAATGAATGGCCACAGGCAGACAGTCTATACTAACAATGAGGCCCATCCAGTTGCAAAACATGCCAGTTCCCACAAAATCAATAATTTGAGAGCAATCAGAGTTTTCCCTAACAATACGACCCCCTCTGAACTTCGTAGATGGGAACTGTCCTACCAGAATATCCTTGACACCAGACATCCTCCTGGCCTCAATCTCCAATAATTTCTGCCCACTAGACCCAGCACTTATTATCTATACCATTTATATATATATATATATATTTTTTTTTAGTTCTGTATTTACTATTTTCCATGCTACTTACATTTATTTTACTTTTCAATTATAGTTATATATATATATATATCCCCACCCAGTTATTTTTCATCTCTTTCAATAATAACATATCGTTATCAGTATCGATTATCGATCTAATATTTGAGCTTACTCCCCCCCCCCCTCCCACCACCTAAACTACCATCCGTGCCTGAGACGCCATTCACCAGTCGGCTGTCTATGTGTACACATGTGACGCCGCCTGGGGCTTCACCTTCTGCAAGTTTAAGGCTGCTGTAGGCCGAAATATTGCACTTCTCTTGTGTTTGTTTTTTGTTCGTCGTCCCAGCCGCCTTCATCTGTGGTAAGTGCTGGGTCATATTTCCCTATCCTTCCTTAATTTTATTGCCTTAAAGCTTTTTCCTGCTCATTGTTATTATATATATTTTAATTTTTTTTTTTTTTTTTTTTTTGTAGATTCAATAGTTTGGCTGTAAAAAATTATTTTCTGAAACTCCAAAAAATGTTTATATCTTCCTCAATTTTGCAGCTACAGAGCTGAAACAACTTTCAGTTTACTTCTAATTTACTGCTCTCTCGTTTGGTACTAAGAAAGCCATGTTTCCTATTTTCTAACAGTTTGAAGCAAAATGTTGTGCTATCGTTAATTTTGAAACTGTAAATAATTAGTTGACACCTGTGAAACATGTTTTAAACGATTCTACGTGTATTTATTTGCAAGTTGTGTAAATTTAAAGTTGCTACCGGCTTTCTTCGATTTACTATTAATTTTGTTAAAACCTTCACATGGAGGATAACTATTCAAGCCATCTTGCCATTTCATCATTCCTACCAACCTCCTACAAAAATCTACTTTCTCTTATCTTTACCCAATGACTTCGTGAATTTAAATAAAACTTACTGAAAACTGTATGTATTTGATTAAGCTTTATTTTGAATATAGTTTCTCACTGAATTCACATATATTCTCTAAACTGGTTATTTCAATCTTTACCCATATGTTCAAAGTTTTTACAAACTGCTCAAAATCAACTTTTAGACTTTTGTGTTCCTTTGCCAACTTTAATATGTTGTGTAAGCCAAATTACACTTCTTTATTACTATAAACTGACTTTCTATAGCTGTTAACTTGATTTGACTAATTAATGACTAAAACTGATGCAGTATGTTATTCAATTAAGCCCACTGTTCTGTGAATAAATTTCATTGCATAGTTTGCAAAATTTTAGGTTACCTAACAAAGTCTTTCTGGGATTTTGGAAATTTATTGTGCAATGGCTATAACAGAAACATAAAGAATGATAACATCTGTAGATACAGAATCTCTCAAAATTTCTAATAGGGCTCTTGGTGTATTGCCTGAATAAGCCAAAAGAGTGCCATTATAAAACAGTATGGCATTCATTGGTGAACTTAATTGTTCTGCATCTCAAAATTTGTAAATGTGAATCAGTTATGATGGCTCTACAGAAGTTTTGTACTAAATATTTAACATAATCTCTTATACATAAAGCAATCCATGTGTGGTACACCAACTACGAGATGTTTGGAAGTATGTGACAGGAACTTCAATAGAGAATTGATGTCTCATGTCACCAAAGATGCACATATCGAGCACCTGTATGGTAAAACAGAAGCTTGGAGAAATTCTTTATGCATAGATGTGACCATTTTTTCTGTATCTGTCATAGCCATTTCACAATAAATGTCTGTATATTCCAGCTATTCAGTGAATGGCCGGTTAAATGCACATGCACTCTACCAGCCAAGATCATTCTTTCAACTTACATGCTTCATATCATTTGCTTTTTTTTTAATATCTAAACTAGCTTAATATATTAATCAACTTATTTTTAAACAGATCGTGAAAAGAGGCGAGCGCAGTTTTTTTGTGTATTGTGCTTCTCCTTGCAAAACTATGAAGTCTGGAAAGTTGCGTGTGCGTTGTGAATCGTGCAAAGGTGGAGCATTTACTGTGGACAGAGATCCTCAGTGCTGGAAAGATGTTCTGGATGCTAGGCAAATAACTGGAGTTTGTGAAACTGATGGTTGTGTGAGTAATTTTCAGAAAAGTAGATTTCAAATTGAATTGCCTTTTAGTTTAAATTTATGACTCCTGATTATTTTCTATTCTTTTTACCTTTTCTGTAGACAGGGGGTGATGAAGGGTTGACATTTGCTCAGTTTTACTTCAAGTGTGCAGAACACCCATCTCAGGGTGAAGAGGACAAAGCAGTTCCTTTGTATCTTATAAAATCGAACATACATGATGTTCCTTGTTTAGCATGTACAGATGTCAGGTATGGTAAATTCCAAGAATATAGACTTGTGCAATGATTGTTATTGATAGTGACACTCTTGAATTAAGTAATGATTATTTTAATTCTAAAATGGATTGTACATTATTGATATGTGAAATGAGAGCTTTATTTTTTGTTGTTATGTGTGTGATGGTATAGAGGGATTACCATTAAAATTTAAATCTCAAGATTTTAGTGAATATTTATGAATAAACTATTTTCATTGCTGTTTCATGAAAACAATAACCATAGTAATGATAAATTCATTTTTATCAAATTTTGTGCTTGGTTTGCAGCCATGTCTTTTCGTTCTAGTTAAAATTTATTGCTCTACTTTAAATCTACATTTAACTATCTATGAAAAAATTGCATCTTTAAATATTTTGACAGTACTCGTTCAGTAACGATAAAACCCTGGTTCAGTTTTAAAGCAAATATACACCAAAAGTTAAAAAATCAAAGAATATTTAGAAAGTGTATTCATAATGAACAACCAAAAAATTAGTTTAATTATTAACATGGCAAGTAACTTTATTGTAAAACTTGTTACCATATGAGAAGTAGTACAGTTTCGCTTGACTGTATGCAAAAGTCCAATCTTTGTATTCATTGACTAGCATTTGCCCGCTGCTTTGTGCCCGTATAATCTGGTACGTGTAGAAATGATTTGTTCTTTTTATTCTAGTGCCAGATATTAACATGGAGAAGCGAAAAATATATATTTCTTCTAAAGACTTTCCCATCTTTTAGTTGTTACCTTAGATTCTGCTTTCATACTGATGTCTGAAAGTTTCTTTCATTTGACTTATATTTGAATGTAATATAATATTTAAAATATCTTCTATATAATTTTGTAATCTCACTTACTCACTTACCTCAATAGCTATTGGCCAGCCTTCACTCTCACTTTAACAGTGACCAGAGATATTAGAAATACAAGGTTATGTGTACAATTTAATATCTAAGCAACTGCTGTGAAATTAATTGGAAGAATTCATTCATTAAGTTTGCTTTTCATAGCATTTCTGTAGTTAAGCTGCACAGCTGAAAAAAGATGTAACTACTTTTCGGTAACATGTTGATAATGCATTTGGGAGGACGCGGGTTCGAATCCCCATCCAGGCATCCAGATTTGGGTTTTCCATGGTTTCCCCAAATCACTCCAGGTGAATGCCAGGATACTTCCTTTAAAAAAGACCATGGCCGAATTCCTCCCCGTTCCTTGTCCCCAGTCCCATCCCACCTCTAATGGCCTTAGCCTTCGACAAGGCATAAAACAATAATAATAATAATAATAATAAATGTTGCTAATGAAAGAAGCATAAAAAACCTAAATTACTAATGGTCTTTGGTGTAACGATGAATCCCAATTGTCTTTCTGGCTTAGGCTAAAGTCAATTTTGTATTTGGCCAAATCAGGTTAATCTTTCATAACCTTCAGCCTAAAACAGAAACTATTCTAGACCCGTTACTATTTGTAAAAGAAAAAGGTAATGGGCTTATACTAGTAAGGAATTAAAACTATGTGAAAAAATATCAGTAACAATCCAATAAGGACGTACAGAGAAGCAATAATCCTTTTGTCAGGTATTTGGTGCACACTTTCCTGACAACGCACCTTTCAAGAAAAAGTGTATACTTAAGACATAATCCCACACGTTAGTTACTGTATGTACTGTATGCAATAGCATTGGCAATTTCTAAACACATCCTTGCCGCCAACGACAGCATCTGCAGCAACGATTGTATAATAGCTGATGGGTTTTCATAATACTATATGAATATATACCTGTATCTTAGGTAACAATATGTATTTCTTGCTTAGTAATTTGTATGCCACTACCCACATTTCAAGCCAATTTACTTCATTGGTATGTACTGTATTTCATGGCTTTAACATGCATATTTTCTAAAATATTTCTGCTTGAGTAATGTGTTTAACAAATTTCAGACCAAATTGGTAATTAATTCTTGGTATTCCCAAATTGGACCCCTGCCAAATTTTCCATATTAATGTGCAAAATGTATATTAATATTATCCTAACCCACTATCACTAAATATAACCTTGGTTAGGATTATAGTTGTGGTCACAACAAAAAAATATCATTTCTGTAACAAATGACTAAAAACATCTCATTTTTAAATGCTGATACCTAATAAAACAGCAAAATATTATCAGGTCTTCGTATTTCTATTAAGCACAAAGACATTTATTTATTTATTTATCAATCTTGTTTCAAGGATCCCTGCTGAGAAAGGACCTCGGGGATGTGAAACATGTCATGGTTAATACACATACACACGAGTCGTCATCATAGTGAAAACAATTATATGTTACAAAGACAAATAAAGAGAAGAAAAATAAATATTAATTTTTATAACTGAGTTTTGCAAAAGGTAATACAATTAATTATTTTGTTTGAATTCTTGAATGGAGTAGAAGGAGTTACCAATAAGATAATCTCTCAGTTTTCCTTTAAATATATCTTTATTATCTGCAAACTGTTTGATACTGAAGTTTATTAAACAGATGTATACCAGAATAATTAACTCCTCTTTGTACTAATGACAGAGATGTTACCGAGAGGGACGGTGTAATGGTTAGCGTTCTCGCCTCGCATTCGGGAGGACGGCGGTTCGAATCCCCGTCCGGGCATCCAGATTTGGGTTTTCCATGGTTTCCCCAAATCACTCCAGGCAAATGCCGGGATGCTTCCTTTAAAAGGCCATGGCCGAATTCTTTCCCATTCCTTGCCCCCATCCTTGCCCCCCATCCTTTCCCGTCTCTAAAGACCTCGATGTTAAAAAGAGACGTAAAGCAGTTACAAAAAAAAAAAAAAAAAAAAAGACAGAGATGTTTGTGTTTTGTGCAAGTTATTTCTGTTTCTTGTATTGAAATTGGGTACCTGTGAAGTAAACAGGATAAAATGATCTAGAATAAAGCACATGAGAGAATGTATATACTGTGAAGTCATCGTAAAAATATTGAGTTTTTAAAAAAGTTGTCTGTAAGAAGTTCTTGGTTTTACCCTACACAACATCCTAATAGCTCTTTTCTGTGCTATGAAAACTTTTTTACCTTGTGAAGAGTTTTCCCCAAAAATTATCCCATATGACATCACTGAATGAAAATATGAGGAGTACACCTGTTTCATTAATTCTAGATCTGCTGTTAGAGAAAGTGTTCGTATTGCAAAGGTGGCACTACTTAACTTCTTCAGTAGTGAAATGATGTGTTTGTGCCAACAGAGTTTCTCATCTATTTTAATACCAAGGAATTTTATACTCTTTGTTTCTAATATTGTGTTATTTGTATAGCGTACTTGTAAATCTGGCTGTGCATAATTTTTTGTTATAAACCTAATATAATGTGTTTTTTTTTTTCAAAATTTAATTTTAATGAATTTGCTTTAAACCAATTTGCTACTTCACTGAGTACTTCATTTACATTTTAAATTCTAGATTACTGTTTGGTGTTTTTCTCACAGTCAGGTTAGTGTCATCTGCAAATAAAACACTCTTAACTTTGTTAGATAAGTTTCCAGGAAGGTCATTGATGTACAACAGAAAGAGGAGGGGGTCCTAGGACAGAACCTTGTGGAATTCCATGTTTTATTTTCTCCCAGTCTGATGAAGCATCTTTACTTATTTTAAAATAAAAAACGGAAACTTTTTGCATTCGACTTTCCATGTATGATTTAAACAATTTATCTGCGGTTCCATGAATACCATAGTATTCCATTTTCTTCAAAAGTAATTCATGATTTACACAGTCAAATGCTTTTACAAGATCACAAAATATTCCTACAGGGCTCATTTTTTTATTCAGTTCCTCAAATGTGTTATTTAAAAATGAAAATATAACCATTTCTATAGATGATCCATTCTGGAACCCAAATTGTGATTTAGTGAGGATATTATTTTGTGTAACATGTTTTATTACTCTATAATACATGGCTTTTTCAAAAACCTTTCAGAATCCTGAAAGTAATGAAATGGGACGATAGTTATCTACACATGTTGCTTCTCCCTTTTTTAAACAATGGTTTTACAGCTGCAGCCAATTTACATTTACAGTAAATTAAAAATCAAAATTTACTTATGCTTATGGGAGTGTTAATTTATGATGTAGTTGTTTGATTATTGACAACACGCTATGTACTGAGTCATTTACTGTAAATTAAATATCACAGTTCCGTTGTGCTTATTGAAATGTTAATATATTGTGTAGTGGTTTGGTTAATTTATTCTGTTTATTTTAATCTACTATTCTTCAGAAGACCAAATAAAAATAACCAAAGTCAAAAAACAGTATAAACATAACTAAGGAGTAGTAGAGTCATCTTAGGTCAGTATCTCTTCAAGCGTAAGGATATATACAGTAAATTAAATATTACTTATTACTTTTGATTAATGTGTTCTGTTTATTTTAATATACTACATTTCAGAAAACTGAAGAACTAAATAACAAAACTCAAAAAATAAAACAAAATCCAAAGAATCTATTGTCAGTATTTCTTGATAGAAGTGCTCATCTGAAAAGTGATCTGCGACACATATTCGTCCCATCTCGAAATGATTATAACTTCTTGCTCTGTTCCTCAGCACATATATGTCAGGAGCTATTTTAGCAGATTTTTATCTTGACCATAAGCTCTAAAAATTTGAAAACATTATCAAAATTGCTGCATTAGTTTTGGGTGATGCCATTTTAAACTCTTAGACACACGCAGCAGGCTTACATATTTATAATAAAACAGATTTACTATCTGTTCTAAGTTTCCTAATAAACTTCTGACAAAGTTTTTGTGGAAGCTCCATAATTAACAGGATTGTTGAAAACTGCAATGATGTGGAAAAGCGAAAGATTATTGTATTCATGTGGTTGAAAGCTCAACAGAAACATAAAACCAGATGAAGTCTTTTCTCTTGTAATAAGGAAGCAACTGTATTTTTTAAAAAAGTCTGCACTAACATACTGAGTTCAAATTTTTATTGCTTGTTTGGAAATATATAACATAAGCTTGACATCAGGATTAGGAGTATTCCACAAGGATCAAGGAACATTCTTCACAGCTGTTTATACAGAATGCCAAAAACTCTCATATTCCAGCTGCTACACCTCTACCTTAGTAGGGACATCTGAAATACTTGGATCAATGAAGTCTTGTTATTAAATTTTTAAATTTAATCTGGCTTACATACTTTCATAATTTTACTGCTATTTATTCCAAAATTAATTACAAGTACTGAATTGGTTTTGTTTTGCTTATAACACCATTGTGTAGGAATAGTAGGTAATATAACTAAAGTCGTTGATTCATAAATCCATTAAGTCTTTAGTTTTATGACTATCTTGAGCTGTTGGATCAAATGAGTATTGACTTTATCTAGCTCTTGGTTTTTACGGTTCAAGAGGCTCCCAAAATTATTGTTCAGCAGTAGTAAAACTCTGGTTACTTAAACCACTGAAACGTTTGAAGAGAAGATTGGAATAAAAAGTTTAAATGCAGGAATTAAGTTACAGTCAAGCTGATTAAAAACAGGGAAAAAAGGAGTTAAACAGCTTTCTGGAAAATTTCTGAATAAATAATGAGTGAAATAAGACTGCAGATCAACCAAGCATTTAGAAGTACCCATTCTTAGCCAGCCAGACCAGAAATATTTTAGAAATGCAACATGTTTTTGGTAACCATGGATCAAGTCAGAA
>CM061920.1:77354662-77409768 GCA_031002005.1 Vandiemenella viatica
CTAAGGCCATGTTTGAACTAGCAGCCCATTTCTTAACTATCGAATATTAACGAGAAGAGTCCCCATACACTTTTAAAAATCTTCTGTGGATCTCGATGGGTTAAACCTTCTTTTACAAAGAATTTTATAACTTCACGATGGTCTGTGTAGTTCGCGAATGAACTAGTTCGGAAGTGCGCTCCCATGAGCAAACTACGTGAACTATTTCCCAGATCTCTCGCTCCTTAGTTTGTTAGTTCGTTCGATCCTTTCCCGAAGACCAACTTTTGTTTTAGTTTATTATCTAAAAGGTAACACAGTTCGCTGTGGACACATTTCACTGAAGAGACAGATATAAAAATAAAATAAAAAAATGTAACTGTTAAACATTAATAATTATTGCAGAAGTCAAAACTGAAATTTAACATGGAATGTGAAAACAAAACACACTTTGATCCCATTAACACTTAAAAGACAACTATTATAAAAAAAGAGAGCGCATGAAGTGCGCTAGCAAAGTGAGCGAACGAGCTGTCTTTCTGGAATTCCAGAGCGGAGCGACCTAGTTCGCGAACTAAACACGCGCTACCGTCGCGAACTAAACACAGCACTACAGCTCGCGAACTAAACTGAGTGGTATCATTCGCGAACTAAACTGAGTGGTATCATTCGCGAACTGAGCATTCCCGGTCACCGAACTATCACCATTCACCGGTAGGATTACCAACATTTTTCGTTAGTGGTAGAATGTTTTTTTTAGAATAACCTATAAAAAATATGGTACGCTTCAGAGATATAATATTTACGAAAGAGTAGAAAAGGACACAAGAATATGTTTTTTTACTATTTTATTTTTATGCTATATTTTTTGCCCTTCTTGCATCTTTAACAATTTTCTGTCTAAGTAAAAATGTAATATGCTTTATCGCTTTCAGTTATCACATTAATATCGATCAAAAGCTCATTTTTACTAATGAAATACTGCTCTTACTTCTACCTAGATTTCGGGTAATATTGTTATTTTCAGAGTAAAGTTCGTTCACTTTGGATACTCATTTTTTCTCAATAAATTAGAACCTCTAATATTGTCTCATAGCCATCAAATGAAACCTCGTGTTTTGAATTTAATTTTGGGTTTAGTATAGCCAATTCCTTTCATTAAAATCTAGTCATTTATTAAGGATACTCCAGACAATTATCAAACGAATACTAGAACATTATTTTATAATATTATCACTTTCTGTGGAAAATTTGGCTTCTAATGACTTTTTTCCTTGTTTCTTACCAAAGAAAGTCTCTTTTACATTTTTCTAGGGCTAATTTTAAAGTTGACAGAATATAATACTTATCTAAGTCTGTGACGTTATTACCATTCCAGTTGTTTAAACAGCTTTGTGAAAGTTATGTAAAGAAGTAGCTCGCGAAATTCAAAAGATTTCGACTTTTATGTCTTCATCAGTTTCATTCGTCGCCAAAATATTTTGAATGTGTGTTGGGTTATCCTCACCTACATTAATAAAATAATCGCTCAATGACTTCCAGTTCACTGGAAATTGACGCACTTTCGTTATTGCTACCGCTTTCCATAACTAATTTAATTTAATTAAATATCAAAAGAAAGAACACCTTACAAGACAAAAAAAAAAAAATCGTAATATGCCTTCACAGATTTTCCAAAGGGTGGATTTTTTTATTATTAGTTTCTGAGTTGCAAAAAAAAAAAAAAAAAAAAAAAAAAAAAAAAAAAAAAAAAAAAAAAGTTCTGCACATCTGAACTATACTGTATAGCGTGCTGTATATTTTTTCAATAGTACGCACGCCAGAAATACAATACAGTGTTATATTACAGTACAGTGTTATATATTATAGTACGGTTGGCTACCCTGGTCACACATGTGCTTCTCATTGTTGAGTTCAGTTAGTGGAGTGATTAGTGACGAGACTGTCAACTTTTGGTGCGGCGTGGCGAATGTTGCTCTTAAAAGAATAATACACTGCTAACAGGTAACTACCTTCTATTTGTTATGTAAAATGACTATCAAAGTATTATCTGACTTCTACAATGCAATGATTATAAGGTGGAGAAAGAATTGCTTGTTATTTTGTATACTTGCAAAATAAACCATTCTCCTATTTAGCATTTCACCATTCAGATATATTTCATTTAATTATTTAGAGTCACATTTTAAGAAAGCACCCTTACATTCAAATCAGGGAAATAATAAAAAATTTGATAAACAATAATTGATATTTGATAAAATTATATGAATAATTTATGTGACACTGAAAGGTAATACAATATCAGTTTGATTATGGTGTTAGTATGTTTTGTTTTAGGTTATTTATTACGATGGTGTCAAAAGAAAACATAGTGCCCTGTGGACACATTTCACTGAGGATACGGATAAAAAAAAAAGAAGCAAAATGTAACCACTGCTCATCATTAATAAGTATTGCAGGAGGATCAAATGGAAATTTAACTCGGCACATGAAAACCACACTCTTTGATTCCTTTAACAGTTGAAAGAAAACCTCCGATTATGTGTAATTTAAACTTTCATCAGTCAAATAATACCACTTCTGAGTCAGAAAATATTGTTTTGGCATTGTCAAATGTAGCAGGCTCCCAACAATTAATGAAACAGTACATTTGTAGACCACCGGCAGTCCGAAAAGTTGAACAAATAGACAGACAGGTTGTCAAGATGGTTGCTAAAGGACACCATGCTCTACAAATCGTGGAAGAAAACGAATTTCGAAAACTTATTGAATTAGTTTCTCATTGCCCCAGCTACAAACTTCCGTCAAGAAAAACTTATCAGAAAATTTACTATCTAGAGTTTACAATGACATAACGGGTGAAGTACAAAAGAAAGTGCAAGCTGTATCTGCATTGTCTCTCAGTACTGATGGTTGGACGTCTAGGAATAATGAAAGCTATTTAACCATTGTAGCCCACTTTACAGATGAAGACACTAAACTTCAGTCGGCATTACTTAGTTGTATAAATTATAATGAGCGGCATACCAGCCAAAACTTATGCAATTTCATGAAAGATGTTATGGCAGAGTGGCATATATCTCACAAAGTTGTTGCTATTGTTAGCGATAATGCTGCAAATGTCTTATCTGCTGTCAGACTTGGTGAGTGGCCATCAATCTCATATTTTGCTCACACTCTAAATCTTGTTGTGCGAGAAGCTACGAAAGAAATATCTGACGTTTTAGCACAAGTTAAAAATACTGTCGAGTTTTTCAATCGTAGCGCACAAGGACAAAAAAAAATTGATTGCAACACAACAACAAATGAATTTGCCTGTCCTCAAGCTCAAACAGGGCATCCAGACCCGCTGGAATTCGACTTTTAACATTCTTCAGCGAATAGTGCAGATAAAGGATGCAGTGATTGCTACTGTTGCAATTCTACGCTCTGACCTAACTATAAAAGAAAAGGACTGGGAGATAATAGAAGGAGTTTTGCCCTTGCTGAGTCCATTCTATGAAATCACAGTAGAAATAAGTGCCGATAAAAATGTGACTTTGTCAAAAGTTATTGTGTTTTGTAACTTGCTTAAAGGTTTTCTGCAGAAACATGCTTCTAAAATTGAAAAAATAGTCGCTGTGCAATCAGTGCTGAAGAAAGGCATGGAAGACCGTTTTAAAGATATAGAATATAATATTCTTTATGCTGAGTGTACCATTCTGGACCCCAGATTTAGACAGAGGATTTAGAAACCAAAGAGCTTGTGAAGTTGCAATACAAGGCATCAGAAATAAAATCGGCAGTGTGCAATTGCATCAGAGGGAGAATCAAGCTACTTCAGTGACTGTTCCTACTCCTGGCGACTTATTGGTGTCTAGTGCTTGTGGCAGCAGAAATGAAAATAAAAAAAGATAGTATATGGGACGAATATGACCAAGAAATTAGAAAAATTTCTAGACCAGATAACCAACTTACTGCTGGTATTTGTGAACTCAATAAATACCTCAAGGAAGAGTATTTAGATCGAAAAGAAGATCCGCTTCAGTGGTGGAACGAGCATCGTCAGTTATACCCCCATGTTTACGCATATATGTTAAAGAGATTTTGCATAGCAGTGACATCAGTACCCTGTGAACGCGTATTTTCAGCGACAGGACAAATCCTTAATGAACGAAGAACACTACTATCAACGAACAAAGTTTCCAAATTAATATTTTTACATAATAATATGTAAAAGTTTTTGTGATAGTTAGAAGACTGATTAATATTTAACGAATGATAGGTAAAGTACAAAAAAATATTCTGTAGCATACATTCTCATTCAAGGGTCACTGTTATTTTTATATGTCTAATTGTAAGATATCACATTGGAAGTATTAATGTTACTTCTTAAAAGTATACGTAATATTGTTTCTTTCATATAGTACTTAACCTGTAGCTAATAGTAGAATGATTTTTTGTTCATGATTTCCAAAACTTTATAAAAATTAAGAAGCCGATTATTTATAAACGGGTATTTTAATTAATCAAAATAAAAGCATTTATAATATTTTATAGGTAATGTTTCTTCAATAAACTAATGAATAAATCCATTTAAAAATTAATATTCTATGAATGCATGTAAAGTAAAAACAGAACAGTTATTCAATTTACCCATTTGTGCAAAGGACATTGAGCACTTTGGTTTTATCGGCGGGCATTGATAATTCTAATGAAATTTAAAAGGGTTATTATTAAGTAATACCTTTTGTTAAGAAGGTCATATTAAATTCCACTTTGAAACGACAAAAAATGATTAAGTAATGTCCTAATAAAACTGTCATAACAAACAAAATAGCAGGTGCTGTAGCGGTAGTAAGGCGAGCGAACGATCTGTTTCTCTGAATTCGAGACGCGGACTAACGAACTAAAAGAGCAAACTAGTTCGTGAGGGAGCTGCGAACTAAACTGAGCGCTCCCAGTTGCGAACTATTATGCGCAAGTCTACTGCACGATACTCGATTTTTTTACATCTCTGGTACAACTATGCACCGCACCTGCATCAAACAATTGTACAGACCAAACTACAATGTAGAATGACTTGCAATTTCTTGCAGGCGCATCTGGCACATGCACCAACTAGCATGGAAAAAATCACTTTAGTAGTTCTGCCATCTATGGTCGAGGCCGAGAACTTCTCATACAGCCCTCGTATGTACTATTGTTGATAGGGGTAATCCCAGAATGATGTGGTTCTATGGACCGGTCGGTATCAGTTGCGGTAGTAACAGGTGTAAATCCAAGTGCAAATCTGACCAATATCTGGAATGAGTGCATGCTGTGGATATGCCCACAGTTCTGGAACTGTGGTGGAGCGGAGGAGTACTGAATCGGAAGCTGCGAGTTTTATTAGAATGTTCATTACAGTCCAGTTTAAAGGTAACATTAATACTGAAAAATTATTTCTTAATCAGAACTACTAGCAGATAATTACAGTTACAATTAAATGTGGATAGGTTGTTAAAACTTTGTAGTACTGTTTCATTGATTTGGTTCTGGTGTATTTTATTGTGTGATTTTAAGTTGTGGAGTACTTTATGTGCTGAATAAGAATGGACTTATAATGTCACTTGGAATTTTAATGCATAGTGATCTTATTAAGTTTTCAGAATTTCAGTTAAACCCGGTTGCCAAGGTAAAATTACCTCTGTATGGAGTTTTTATCTTTCACAATTGTGATGAAGGATATCATTAAATCAAAAAGCAGATGATACTTTTAACATCTCTCTTATTGGAGAAACATATTTAAAATGAACATCAAAGCATTTTTTTGGAAGTTTCTGAGATGTATGTATAAAATTAAGTAGATTCCTGCTGGCATCATCGTGAGCTGTTAGAGTAATATCTTATTAGTCACACAGATAATTCTCGACTTGAAAAAACTGCTTCCAGACCATCAAACAAGGGCTAAAATAATCTGTTACGATTACAAACAATTAAAACTTACTCAAAAACACTCTCAGTAAACATCTTAAATTATAAACAAAATTTACCAGCTTTCGATAATGCATTGAGTAAAATAATCATTCTGAAAGCATCAAAAACATGTAGCTGGTATATTTGGTTACCCTGAAACACAATTAATTGCTCAAGCAACACTTCTAGATCCAAGGGTCAAGTCCCAATGCTTATCATCTAAAAATGCAGAAAAATCAATAGTTGACCTGAAGAAATATGTTAAAAACTGTCCAAAACCATCAGGATGAAAATACAGTGAAGAGTCTCACTTGGATCAACATAAATATCAATCAAAGATTGATCGTCTTGTCTTGTGGAGAAAGCTAAAAGTTATTTTTCCTTGTCTCTTAAAGTGATATGGAAGCAGTTGTGTATCTCTGCTCCCTCTGTGCTATGTGAGAATTTCTTCCAAGATGTACCAAATAATTAATGAGTGATCATCCAAAATAATATTTATCACTCACAATTTAAAGTAATCAAGATATACATGCTTTTCATAAAATTTATCAGAAACTTATTGTTAAGTTGATAGGTTGTTGGATAGCTAATCATTATTTTAAAATTTTGATTTCTTAAAATAAAAAAGTTAAAAATGTATTTTATATCCCATTTCGTTTTGTGGAAATAATTACAAAACTACTAAAAAATGATTTAGTTAAGTTTTCTTCTTATGTAAACCTGCAGAAATTGTGATTTTATCATCATAAAGACTGAATCTTCCAATGACTGATTGTACTGTGATTTTACAATTGTCAGTTTCAGATAATAATAAAATATACTATTCTCACAATTAATATTCTTTAATTTCATAAATTAACGGCTGAACATGATTTAACTCATATTGAAGTCCTCCTTGGTTAGATTCACTTTCACTACATGCTCCACCCACCCAATTGTAGAGTTGAACCCATGCAGGTCCAGCAGACATGCAATCTGGACGTAGGTCTGCCGGGTTGGATATACATCTGGATCCAACGTCTTTAAATCTCAGCCCTATCCGTTTCTATGCTATTGGCTATTTCTTTTTCATGTATCTTTAGGACCCATTTCCAGTCCCAAGGGCAAGATGGTGCCTTAGATGCAAGAATTAGTGAATTTATATTCTAAACACTTTCAGTGTAATGTTTCATCTCATTATGTAGTTCATGGTTATGTGGCTGAATTACATGGCATAACAACATTGTCCAAAATCTAACAATCTCATATTTACCATTGAAACACATGTTGAAACTTAACCACATCGTCCTGTCTGTACCTGTGCATTTATTGCCGTCTCTGTAATAATAGCAGGCTAGGAGTAAAAGATGACATCTGAAAAAAAATTCTTCTTGCTCATTGGAGTTTATATCACACCCTGTTTCATATCACAAACATTTTTCTTCTCAGACAAAATATAAAATAATATTATATTTTAGCCTGATATAAATTATTAATAGGTTATTGAAATGTTAAGAAGTACAGTGAAATCCCTAGTACAATTCTGATGTATAGAATTTAAGGATGAAATGAGTTTTGGGATAGATAGCAACAAATTTTGTATTTTGAGGAAACACCAACTTGCTTGCACCAATGGATTACATATAAATTTATTATTATTTTCCAATTTGAGTTTAATATTTTCGGGGTGAAATCAAAAATAGCTGTGTGGCTTATCTCCCTGAAAATTGAGTTACTTGGCAGAGGAAATTGTATTTTTAAGTCCCTTCTAATTATAACATTTTTCTGAATTTTTTCCATTTGAACATTTTTGGGGGTTGTTTCACCACTAAAATTATTATTTTAAGGGTAAAAAACTTTCAAATTAATGTTTTAACCTACTATAAAATATCCCAAAATTATTGAAATAAGGTATAGAGTAAGCTCGCTGGTGTAAACATGATGAATCAATCTGTGAGGATAAGGAATCTTAAATTCCAGTTTTCTGAAGTAAATCAGTACACACAGGATTTTATTTACACCACTAAGTAATGCATAATGTCTCACCCAACACCATTGCAGAAAATTGACTATTCTGTTTGTGAAAATTGTGTTTTTTAACCTCATTCATGAGAAATATTGTGAAACTTGTTTAATAAAATAGATTTTTGAAGCACAGCAAAACTTTTCCTTGACAGCCATAGCTCAGGAATACTATTACACCCCTCAAACTTTTTAAAAAAAAACACATACCAAAAGAGTTGTATTTTAGGTTTTAATCTGCTATGATGTACTGTATTTAAACATATTTAAACTGAAAAAGGCAGAATCACATCTGTGAGTTTGATAAATCAGTTTTTGGATAGTTACCATTAAATCTGCATTTTTTTTTGCTCTTTTTAGGAAATGTAAAAATCTTTAAATTTTCATTTGAATTAATATTTGCTATTGTTAACTGCAAATTTTTAAAAAGATGGTCTGTGACACTCAAAAACATTGAGTGGCCATGTTGAAAATGTTTTTTGTTCTTCATGAGAAAGACTTTTAAATTTGTTTAGTTGAAAGTAGTTAAGTTTTTGTTGTGAAATGATGAAAGTTTCATTTCATGTCCCCAATTTCTTGAGTTAGTTTTATTCAATTAAAAAAATATGTCATCCTTTGATTGCAGTCTAATCTCTCACAAAATTATACTGCAAAATCACTAAATTCATAAGGTCACTTTCGAAAACTTCCTGTATAGCTTTCATGGCTATTCAGTTTACAAGACTGAATTATTTAAAGCAATATAATGTCAGTCACTTAAATGAGCAAGCTCTGTAACTGCATAATACTTTTCTTGGGTGAAACTTATGAGTAGGTTTTTAACAATTTTTTCATCAGTGGTCAGATTTATTTGAAAAGTAACGATTTCTCAGAGCATCAGCATCTTCAGTGAGCAGAATGTGTTAAATAACAAGTTGTCTAAAAGTTGGTAAGATTGCTGTGGAAATGTCTAACTTGATTGATAATGTTAATTCCAACAATTTCATGAGCCACACTATTAATGCAGTGCTCACTTCCATGTTCTAGTGTAGATTATAAAGGTTTATGTCGAAAGTGATAATCTTTCAACTGCCAAAACAAGTTAAAATGTAGAACATCTCATTATCTGTTGACTGCAGATGATCATGCAAATTTTCAGACAGTTGCTATCTGCTTAAATGTTGCTAAGTAGTCTATTGGCATGATTTTAATTGAAGACAGGGAACAGATTAATGTAAGACTAGCAGTTACCCACAACTTCATCCACTTTAATGTGTGTTATAAGAGGGTTTTTTTTCTGTTCAAAGCATGATCAGAAGAAAAATTTCTTAACCTTTTCCTTGTATACGTTAAAGCCAGGAAATCATATAAAGTTTTATGCACGCTGGAAGATACTATTACGCACATTGCTCACTAAGCGACAATGGACATCTTGAGCCGATTCTGACGCCATTGTCAGATTTTGGCATGACAGCCACATTCTTCACTCCAGATCGACTATGCACCATTGAATATTAGTAGTCATTCTGGTCTAGGCTGCATTTCAACCTGACCACAACCTTAGTACAGCTCCTTGAAATTTTGATTTTTAACATACATTAGGAATGGATTCATGATCTGATACATGAAGTGTCATAATATTTCATGCCCACAGCTGAAGACATCTATTGGTGAAGTTACTGAGAACATGAATTTTAAAAAATTAATGCTAAATACGATTTATATTTCCTTCTCTGGAACTATTATTATAGATCTTTTGATAAAAATTTGGTACACTAAATTTGCACCCTTGAATGCAGTTTAAATTACTAATAAAGTTTCAGTTACCTTCACTAATACTGTCACTAGAAACTCAAAGCTTGTATCTCTCATGCATTAGTACATTCACTGTATTGCATGTTAGTGACATCGTGAATGGTGATATAAACCTGACCCACAATTTCAGGTTGTGATTGTCAGGGTCGAACCGCATACCGGGGTTAGTATCGGTTACTTCACCTGAACTGTTGCACCTTCATATTCACTGATAAAGTTTGAAAATGTTCCAAAACCGTGGTGAATCTTTAGATGTTGCTAACTGCACATTCAAGATGGTCGCCACATACCTAAATAAACCCTAGGTAAGGAGGGTGTTCATGTAAGAAATGAAAAATTTCAAAGTTCAAAACACAAAATGAATATATTCTTGAAAATAAAAGTTCCACATATTACACTTATTGCATTTAGCTAAGGCATCAGACTATTCATCACACATAGATTGCAAGAAATGAAGCAAAACAGGACCGCCGAACCCCGAACAATAATTCCGACTCTCCTACAACCAGTCCACATGTGTTGTTGTGAAATTCAAACTGCCAACATGGCTTCCTTGAGTAGCGTCCTTTCCTACTTCCTGTTTCTGAGCCTACCCATAATGCCCCACATCCCAACGCGCTCGAATCTAATGACACATGTTAGCTTTACCGAAAATCTCGACCTAATGTGCCGCTAGCCGACCTGCATTCCCTTTTGTGAGGATGGCATCTTACTGCTGAAATCAAAAAGTGTTAAAAAAAATGTGTCACTGGAGGGCTCTCAGAAAATCACTATGTGTTCCCTAGAAAGTGTTTTGTGATCAGTGGGTTCTAGTTCTAAATTTCTTCAAATCCTCGTAAAACATTTATTTTGTCGGTGAAATTGTACAGTTAATTTTATTTACAGCGTAGCCATTTTAAATCACTTTAAAATATTTAGTTTAAACTATTACTAAAATGTTCTCACACGACTGCTCTTTCCAACAAGCTAACTATCTTTCAAATCTGTTAAGTATTTCAAAGAGTAAGGTAGCTTACATGATACCAAAGCAACTGCTAAAAAAACCTGGCTCTCGTAAAAACAAAGGAACGTAAGTAGTGAATATATGTTGAACTCATATACTATGGTGTCAGCATCATGACTGTTGTTAAAACAGCGTAATTTAAAAATGTATCCTAAAATCCTTGTAAGTTGTGCTGTACAATGGAAAGTCCAGTATCCACTACAACTCTTAACACAAGTTTACACTTCGCTACAGTGACTGTGTTGTTGTGAGTGTTTTAGTCCAGTTACATTTTTTACTGAAGGTGTATATTGAAATTAATTGTGGTAATTTATGTTATGTTAATTAGGAATCCTGATTTAGAAAATGTTGCTACTACTCGAAATGTAGCTGCGATGCATTTAAGGTGTTAAGGTGTGTCTGTATCGTTTGATTTTGTAGCGACAATGTTAGCGGAGATAATGGTTAGGTTGAAATGCTACCTGGACCAGAATGTGTTTTTTTAAAAGCGTAATTGCAGGAGGAATTTAGCTAATATCAGTAATAAATAAGCTGTTTTCATAAGTTCCGTGTTAGTGATGATGTGTATTGCTATGTAAATTACTCCCAATATTGTTTCTTCAAACAAAAAGTTTCTACCTTGTGCCATTGAATGTATTCATTTTAAGTGAAGGAGCTAATAGGTATTTGCATAATATTGAACAGTAAGTAAAAGTGGTGTTTTGTAGTCGTAGGCTACTGTTTGTACCGATTCCTACAAAAATTTTGAATAAAAAATAAAAAAGGGGATCTTTGGTTAAGTTTTAAATTTTGGAAAAATAATTTGAAAAGTTACAGAGAATGTGCATGGTAGCAAAAATGAAGACACTTGGGAAATAAATTGAACCGAGGTGTAATCAAAACCATTATATATTTGTCATGTACATGCAAATAGTGTACAATGATATATTGTACATGACCATTATGGCACTTTTAGTGAATCAAGTTTGGTGCAGGTATTATACTCTTAGCGCTTTACATATTTTTTTTCAAGCTTTAATTTTCTACATATATTATAGCACGTATATTATGGACGGAGTTACTATGTGATACATTAAATGTCATACTATTTCATGTGCGAAACCGAAGACATCTTTTTGTGAGTTTACAATTTAAAAAAAATTAAGGTGAAGTACAGATTTACATTTCCTGCACCCGAATTATTATTTATCAAGTGCGTCAGTTTTTGCTTTTAATCTAAACACACACGTGCATATACCAGAAGAATCTCACTTTTATTTCTGAAAAGCAGTGTTTGTGACTTGTACGGGAAAAGCACTGCTGTCTACGAAGTAAGAAACTCTTTGGTATTTATGTAATTATAATTGCAATTTCTAAAGGAACTATTCATTTTTGTGGGATAAAACCTATCCAATGTCACTATGCACACAATTTACTAACTCCATGCCAAATTTCATTTAAACTAGATGACCCGTGCGAAAATTTCACAAATATAGTGATTAGTAAGGTTTGTGGATTGTGTAGGATGAAAGAAGAACTGCCTCATTATGAAACAATTAGGAAAAATTTCTAAATGCTTAAATCATTAGGTCATTGACTTTAACGTATTACAACTAACCCACACAAAATACACACAGAATATCCATATCTCTGCGACATGTGTAATTGTGATCGTAGCCTGTGAGATCATTTCACGAATAAAATGTTTACATAGGAATTGTAGGGAAAAACCGAAATCTTTCTGTAACAGAAAAAATATCCGATAAGGTAGTTGTTGTACAAAAATCCTCTGTGATGTATGGTGCTGCTATTTATCGGTAACATGCTCAGCCCTTGTTGACACCAGTGAAGCAATTATTAATATCTCTGTACTGCTGCTATCTATCGGCTTAGCACTGAAGTGTCTCGTAAGTGCGAATTTCAAAGTTATAACTTTTGTTCTTCAAGGGTCAAATTCCAAAAATTTTGTTCTTAATCTGTTATGTTGTCTAATTGGAGACCTTACTCTTTAAAATGGTACCTCATTTACTGATTTCAGTAAAGTTTAAGGGGAGATAAGTGGATCGTAACCAAAAAGAAACATGTTATGGAAATAATGATACTTCTGGCCTGTAAGGGTCGAATTCTGAAAAATTCCTTTTTTTAAAAAAATATGTGACTAAATTGGAGACATTAAGCTCTAAAATAAAACCTAATTTCTGGCGTTCGATTAGATATCAAGGGAAATAAATGCCTCGTGACACAAAAATAAGTGATGGAAATAAGGATTCTTTTGCCTTTTAAAGGTCAAATTCCGAAAATATGCTTTCTTAAAATGTGATGTGACCACAGCGGAGACTTCAATCTTTAAAATGATACCTCATTTTTATCTTTTTTGGTTAGATTATAAGGGAGATAAATACCTCATGAGACAAAAACGCCTTGTAGATCCATTGATACTTTTTCCATTTAAGGGATGTATTCCATAAAATTTCTTTCTTAATACATAATGTCACCAAACCGGAGACATTACTCTTCATAATGCTATTTCATTTATCGATTTTGGTTAGGTATCCATGGAGACACATGGCTCGAGACACAAAAAACGCATTTTAGAAATACTGATATTTTTGCCCTTTAAGGATTAAATTCTGAAAAATTCTTTTCTTAAAATATGATGTGACCATAGCTGAGGCCTTAATCTATGAAATGATACCCCATTTATCTATTTCGGTCAGATATTAATGGAGATAAATGGCTTGTGATATAAAATTACGTTGTAGAACTATTGATACTGTTTCTCTTTAAGGGCTGAATTCTCCAAAAATTCTTTCTTAATATATGATGTCATCAAAACAGAGACATTACTCTTCGTAATCCTACTTCATTTATCGATTTAGGTTTGGTACACAAAAAATGCATTTTAGAAATACTGATATTTTTGCCTTTTAAGGGTTAAGTCAGAAAAATACATTCTTATAACACAACGGAGACCTTAATCTTTAGAATTATACCTCATTTATCTATTTTGGTTATATATTAATGGATATAAATGGCTCGTGATCCAAAACTGCTTTCAAGAATCATTGATTCTTTTTCCCTTTAAGGGTTGAATTCCAAAATATTCTTTCTTAATATATAATGTCACCAAATCTGAGACATTACTCTTCATAATCTTACTTCATTTACCGATTTAGGTTTGATATCCAAGGAGATAAATGGCTCAAGTCACAAAAACGCATTTTAGAAATATTGAAATGTTTGCCCTTTAAGGGTAGAACTACAAAAGATTCCTTTCTTAAAATATAATGTGACCATGGTGAAGACCTTAATATTTATTTTGATATTTCATTTATCTATATCGGTTAGATAAGAAAAAAATGCATTGCAGAAATATTGATACTTTTGCCCTTTAAGGGTTGAATTCCAAAAAATTCCTGCCTTATTATATGACGTCACCAAAGCGGAGATCTTAATCTTTAAAATGATACTTCATTAAACGATTTCAGATTGGTATCCAGGGAGATAAATGACTCGGAACACAAAATCAGCATTTCGAAATATTGACATTTTTGCCCCTTAAGGGCCGAATTCTGAAAAATTCCTTTCTTAAAACATGATGTGAACAAAGTAGAGACCACCTCATTCATTGATTTCGGTTAAGTATGAAGGGAGATAATGACTTGTGACAAAAAAAAAAAAAAACTTATAAAAATAATATATACTAGACGACCCGTGCAAAAATTTTGCGAATAAAATGTGATGAATAGTGACGTTGAATGGAAAGTAGAACTGTACTTTTGTAGCATATATTTAATTTTTTAGTGTAATAGGTACGTATCAAAATACTCACAACATATTACGAAACAGTTGGAAAATTTAAAACACACCGTATTTATGACAAACTGTCGCTGACCTTAACAGAATACAACCAACCTGAACAAAATGCGCAAAGCATGTCAACATCTCTGTGATATTTGTTGCTGTGTGAATAAAATGTTTACATTGGAATTGTATAGCAAAACGAAAGTGTATCCATAACAGAAAAAAATATCCGAAAAACTACTTATTGAATAAAAAAAAGTTTCTTGACATCTCTGTGATATCTGCTGCTGCAATCTAGGGACCTAACTGGAAACCTTAATCTTTAAAACAATATTATATTTATCGATTTCGGCTAGGTATCGAGAAGATAAATCACTTGTAATTAAAAAAAAAAACACGCTGTAGAAATAATATTGATACTTTTGTCCCTTAAGGGTTGAATTCCAAAAAAATCCTTTTTTAAAATATGGTGTGACCAAAGCAGCTATCTTGGTCTTTAAAATGATACCTCATTTACTGATTTCGGTTATTTATCAAGTAAGGTAAAAAAAAAAAAAAAGTTTTACAAATGATGATACCTCATTTACTGATTTCGGTTATTTATCAAGTAAGGTAAAAAAAAAAAAAAGTTTTACAAATGATGATATTTTTGCCCCTTAAGGGTTGAATTTGGAAAAAGTTTTTTCTTAAAATATGATGTGACCAAAGCGGATAATTTAATATTTAAAATGATACCTATTTATTAATTTCAGTTAGGTATCAAGGGAAATAAATAGCTCCTGACAGTAAAAGGCATTGTAGAAATATTAATACTTTTGCCCTCTAAGGTTAGAATTTTGAAAAATTTCTTTCTTAAAATGTGGTTTAACGGAATCTAAGACCTTACAAAGACCTCAATCTTTAAAATGATACGTCGTTATCAATTTTGTTTAATTATTAAGGGAGATAAATGACTCGAGACACAAAAAACGCATTTTAGAAATACTGATATTAATGCCTTTTAAAGTTCAATTCAGAAAAATTCATTTCTTAAAATGTGATGTTATCACAGCGGAAACCTTAATTTTTAGAATGATACCCCATTTATCTATTTATGTTAGATATTAATGGAAATAAATGGCTTGTGACACAAAAATGCATTGTAGAACCATTTATACTTTTCCCCATTAAGGGTAATATACCAAAAAAAAAATCTTTCTTAATGTATGATGTCACCAAAGCTGAGTCATTACTCTTCATAATCGTATTTGATTTATCGATTTTGTTTAGATATGCAGGGAAATAAATGGCTCGAGGCACAAAAAAACGCATTTTTGAAAAATTGACATTGTTGCCCTTTAAGGGTCGAATTACGAAAAATTCCTTTCTTGAAATATAATGTTACCACGGCGGAGACCTTAGTATTTAATTTGATACCTCTTTTATCTATATCGGTTAGATATCAAGGAATATAAATAGCTCGTGACACAAAAATGCCTTGTAGAAAAATTTATACTTTTTCCATTTAAGGGTTGTATTCCAAAAACATTCTTTCTTAAAATATGATGTCACCATAGCAGAGACATTACTCCTCATAATCTTACTTGATTTATCGATTTTGGTTAGATATGCAGGGAGATAAATGGCTCGAGGCACAAAAAATGATTTTTTTTAAAAATTGACATTTTTGCCCTTTAAGGGTCGAATTACGAAAAATTCCTCTCTTGAAATATAATGTTACCACGGTGAAGACCTTAGGCTTTAATATGATACATCATATATCTGTATCGGTTAGATATGAAGTGAGATTAATGGCTCGTGACACAAAAACGCATTGCAAAAATCTTGATCCTTTTGCCCTTTAAGGTTCAAATTCCGATTTTTTTTTGTCTTAGTATATGAAGTCACTAAAGCGGAGATCTTAATCTTTAAAATGATGTTTCATTAAACGATTTCAGATAGGTATCCAGGGAGATAAATGACTCGTAACACAGAAAACAGCATTTTAGACATATTAATATTTTTGCCCTTTAAGGGTCGAATTCTGAAAACTTTATTTCTTAAAATATGTTGTGAACAAAGTGGAGACCATAATCTTTCATTCATTGATTTCAGTTAAGTATGAAGGAAGATACAGGTTTGTGACAAAGAATACCGTATAGAAATAGTATAGATGATGATAATGATGATCTGTTGACCAATTATGGTGTGATTGAGGCTGACAGTGCATCCAAACATGCATCCAGACCTTCTCATTTATATAGATGACTGATCTTAAATGAGGTAACTTTCTTCTTGTCAGATTCTTCTTTTGAGGGGAGGATTTAAGACGTGGAGAAAAAAAAATTATATGTGTCAAAAGATGGTGTTTTTCTTAGGATCCAGCATTGGAATTATGGTGTGTTAAGTGGGAGCTCCAAGATGAAAGAAAACTTTGATTTCAAAAATGGGTTCTACTTGAATGATTTGTTAACAATTTTCTCCTTAAGAAAAAAATAAATTCATAATTATATTTAAAAATTTTAAAATGTCAATACTGCAGTATGAAAAAAGTTTGCTATTGAAAGGAACTTGTTTTCCACCAAGCACCTTACCCTTCAGGTGTCATTCCTACTTCTCTGTGTTACTAGCTTCGAGCCCGTAAAAATGACTGTTGGAATGCAATATTCTGGCAGTTTTTTTTTTTTTGCTGTTGGTTAATTGTACGGAATTGTTATTACATAATGCTAATGGCCTTGATTTTGTAATGTTCTACATATTTCATTTGCAGTTCACATAACAATACAGTAGTAACTGAATTAATGACGACGGAAGTATAGAATCAGTGAAATAAAAAAATGGAATCCCAAAAACGTTTGTTGTCCATGTAATATTAGTTTTATTCATGGTCCAGGCACAATTCTGCACATTAAATGTGGAACTACTCCACCTGCATTAATTAATACCTTTAGTAACATGGCGCTTATGAAAGCAGTTTAAATTGATTGTAAAACTGATTTCAGAGTGAAATTATGCTGTAACAAAATGTGTCAGTTGCGATTCTGGTCAACTTAACCACAACCTCTACTAATATTGCACTCAGAAATCATACCTTGTATTACCCTCATATGAATAACGAGGGGCATCAGCTATGTTGGTAGTAGGAATGTTATTCTGGAAAAGCTTGTAAGGAAAAACAAATAACGATCGGGTCTACTGGAGATCACGATTCCGCCAGAATAACATTCAGTAATGACGTCTTAATACTGCTGTAGTCAATCACAAGACATTATTTTCAAGCAGTAATTCCATTGTAATACAGCCTGGACCATTATTTTCAAACATAAATTAGGTTTTAATACAGTCTGGACCACCATAACAGAGTCTTGTGTTTGACTATGGCAGTGTTATGACACCAATTCCTGGCGGAATCGCGGTCTCCGGTAATCCAGATTTATTTAAATAACATTTACTTTAAATGACAGAAAGTACAATATCAGTAACAGATAACTGTCATTTACTTGAGTGATACATTTTTGCAGCTAGTTAATTATACGGAATTATTATTACATCTTGCTCATAACCTTAATTTTATGATGTTATACATATTTTGTTAGCAGTTCACATAGGAATACAGTAATAACTTCAACTGAGTCACTGACGACGGAAGTATAGAAACAAATTAAAAATAAATTCGGAATCACAAAAACATTTGCTATACCATGTAATATCAGTTTTATTCCAGGTCCAGGCACAATTCAGCACAATAAATGTAGAACTACTTCCATCCCCATGAATTAATACCTTCAGTAATATAGGTAGCGCTTATGAAAGCAGTTTACATTGTTTAAAAACTGATTTCATAGTGAATTATGTTGTAAAAAAAATGTGTCAGTTGCGATTCTGGTCAACTTAACCAGAACCTTCACTAATATCAGCGTTCTAAAATCATAGTTTCTATTACCCTCATATGAATAATGATGGGTATCATCTATGGTGGTAGAAGGAATTTATTCTGGAAAAGCTTGTAAGAAAAAGGATTAACGATCATTTTTAATTATATTTTTCGTGATATGAGTACCATTCTGTGGGTAGATAATCGGAGTATTTGTCTATAATTTATACAAATAAATGCATTTTACTTTAAATGCCAAAAAGTATAATATCAAAAACTGATAATTGTCATTTATTTGACTGATACATTTCGCAATTACGTACCTTTTGTGTAAACTTTCTCTGAAATTTTAATAAACTTCATTGTTTTTTATCTTCTGCCAAAAAAAATTCTTAGGTTATGTTTTAACCTAATTCTTATAACTGATACAGATAGTATAACATAAACATTGTACACCATTCACCTGCATCTATATGTCATAAATACACAAAAAGCATCATGAGGTAACGAATGTAATATGGTGGCCATTGATTGGCGAGTGACGGCTGGCACATGACGTTCTCTAGCCAATAGCTATAGACGATGTACACAGACTCCAGATTAGCATTTTATATAAGAGGATTTGAGCACAGTGTTTCTTAGAAGTGGAAGACATTCATCGAATTAATAACAGTGTTCCAAATGCAGATTTATAGCACATTAAGAAATGGCACAGTTGTGCAAAGAACTATATAAGTTAAGGAACTGCAATTGTAAAATTACTAACTTGCATTTCGTATTCCGCACACAAATTGTGTATTAACTTTATTTCATTACTTTTTTTTTTTTGCTGTCGTCAGTCTTTCGACTGCTTTGATGCAATCCTCCATCCTGTGCTAACCTCTTCATTTCTACATAGCCCCTACAACCCACGCCCTCAATTATCTGCTTCATATATTCTAATCTCTGTCTTCCTCTACAGTTCTTACCTTCGACTGTTCCCTCCACTAACAAATTGACCAATCCAGCATGTTGCCCTCATACCTGAACTTTAAATAGAATTGTATTTAATGAAGTATTTGTAGTGAGCTTAAGTTTGCTTGAATATGATCTGGTATGTTTGTTTTCAATTTCTTGTAAATCAGTGTATATAGACTTTATTTTATGAAAAGAAATTATTTAAAGGCCATTTAATATGTTTAAGAACTGAATTGTGCAAGAGAGTTGCTTAAATGTTGGTAATTCCAAGTATTAATGCAAGTTACGATGTCTACAGGACAATTTTCTACAGATTAAAATGATTTCTGTAAATAATTTTGTTTTTAAATATCTTTAATTTCCATTTCTGACCATTTTGTGATAATGTTAAATGATTAAGTACTATTTCTGATTGTTTTTAATATGTTTAATTGTTTGAAGAATTGTTAATGTTTGAGAAATATCTCACGGAAGCTTTTGAAGTGTTCGGGAAGTTTCGATAGAGCCTATATAAAGAAATCAGCAGAAGGACAGTTAGTAAGTTTATACAGATTCACTTTGCAACTGCCAAGGACTGCGTTAGTAGTATCTCTGGACTGTATCTCTGCATGTAAACAATATTGTTGAAGTGTTGTCTGGAAATAAACAGAAGTTTAAGGTGAAATACATTGTGGATTACTTAATTACTGTGTTAATCAACCACGAAGAACCTGACAATGTCTCAAAATAAGACCTACCAGCCTGTCTCTTCTTTTTGTAAGCTTCTTCCACAAACTTCTTTTCTCATCCATCATTTCCAAAACTCGTTCATTTCTTACTTTGTCAGTCCACTTAATTTTCAGCATTCTTCTGTAGCACCACATTTCAAATGCTTCAATTTTATTTCTTTCCGGTATTCCTAAAGTCCATGTTTCGCTACCATAAAGAGTTTTAAAAAGTTCTTTCTAATACCTAGATCAATATTTGAAACTAAAAGGTTTCTCTTTTTCATGAAGGCTCTTTTTCACTAGTGCTATTCCGCTTTTAACATCATTCCTGCTTTGGCCATCGGTTGTAATTTTGCTTCCCAAGTAACAAAACTCACTTACTTGTCCTATTGCATCCGATCCTATTTTTATATTTAATCTACTAGAATTGGTATCATTTCTGCTAAATTTCATCACTTTTGTCTTGCTTTGATTTATATTCAGTTCAAAATCTTCCTTCAGTATTCCGCACACAAATTGTGTATTAACTTTATTTCACTACAAAAAACGGTTATTTTTTAATGGAGTTCATTATACTTTTCCTAAATTGCCTTTTAAATGGTATGTATAAATCAAACACAAACGGAAAATCTTTGAGAATTTTCAAAGAAATATTTTCCCTGCATATTTACTATTCAAATCATGAAATTCTTCATCAGGTTAAACATCTGATTTTTTGTTCAAAAAATATTGGACAGAATATCATTTGTCATAATCAATGATTTAATTATTTTGCAAAATTCATGAACTCCAGAAAGCTAACTATAGTTTTTACGTAAACTTTTGCAGGCTACAGTTTTATGATCAGTAGTTTTTTTAAAAAAAAAATTACATAAATTACATAATAAAAAGGATAATCCAAGCATTTTGAAAGTCAATGGGTTACCAACTTTCATTTGGTACCAACGAGAATTATCTGATATTTTCTGCAATCCCCCACTAAACCCTCTATAGTTATTTTATCTCCCATGACTTTTCAATGTCATGTTAAGGTTAATAAGAACTAAAGTAAAGTTGTGTACAATTACAAACATGATGATGTAACAGACAGGTGGACAAATGAGTGAATCAATAAGTATTCCCTTTTTCACTTGGAAGGTATGGAACCCAAAAAATTTAATTATATTCAATTGTGGAGTTGAAAGGCTGTCTAAAAGGTTTAGTGGGTTCCTTGATGTATCTCTTCTTAAATCTTTAAGGGTGTTACCATTCCGTATTAACAGAAAAGTGAGTTATTGGTGGTTGCAACAGGCTATACATATCTCACCACCACCTACAAGCCAACCATTCTGTCTAAAAATTTTAAAAGATTATCAGCAATTGTCCTGACTTCCAAATTTTTGTCTCAACATACATGTTAACAAATACAATCACATAACACATACTGGCATAGTGCCTACACAGATTCCGTATGGATTATGACATTTGATCTACATGCCATCATGCCTTGCTGAAAAAAGTGTGACACCTATGATTCTTTTCTACAATTTTTTTTCCGGTGCTTTAGTGACAAAATTCTTGAATTTTAGATATTGTATTTTAATTGCCTGACAAAAATGATGATATTAGGTGAATTAAATTTTAGTTCTCAGTGTGGTCCTTTCCGATTTTTCTTTGCATTAATTGTGCTGCTATCTTACAATTGAACAGCACAAGCTTGACAATTACTTTTAAGTTCACATGTTGTGCAGAAACTAATATTTCACGTTTCCTTGTTTAGACATCTATGTGGTTTGCTTGAAACTGAACAGTATAGGTATGATGGTTAGGGAGAAGGGATGTTTGTGCTGAAATTTACTTGCGTTTCTTTGAATATTTGTGGGTCCCTCCTATGATAGATTTTTTTTAGCTAATTACATCTTGCACTTGCAGCTGCTTTACCCTCAGATCTTACACAGCATTAATGCCACCTGTTTTGATCTGTTGTTGACATGACTTTTACGGTACGGCTTGCAATGGTCTACTCTGATTCGAGAGATATGCCAGGTACTGGAAGTCCTGCCCTTTTTTGCTAAAGTAGGTGCCTCCAGTAAGATAATAATACCAAAGACAGGTCTAATATATATCCAGTTAGGTGAAATATCCTTGCTGTGGTTTGTCAATTTTTGAGATTTTAAGCAACTATTTTGTTTCAGGTATCAGTTGTGCATTTGTTGTTCTGTTTTATATAGATGGGAACAATGAAATTGAATTGCATACTTTTTAATACAGAGTTATAAATGATAAATAACATTAAATTTATATATATATTTTGTGAAAAATATCGAGTTGGCATGAATTAAAGGTACTGATTAACAGATTTAAACAAAAATAGAGAGAGGAACATTCACTTATAAATATGATGACAGATCTTTCTGAGTGGTCGGTTTGTAGATGTGTGTGAAAGAATAGACAGGGTGATTCATGCAGAAGTTGTGAGGACAAAACGTTTACCGGGGTTAGAATAAACAGTAATCACCTCAACTATAACCGTGTTTGTTAGCCTTGGATACTAGATTGTTCAAAAGTTTTGGTCACCACCATCTTGATACCCTCAAAATGGAAAAAGTAGGTTCTTCAAATAAATAAATTTCAAGTTCAAAGCTTCCCTGTATTCTTGAGAAAAATTTTTACAAGTCCGAACAATCTATAGGCAACCAAAACACTTCACCGAAATATTTGACTGCAAGTTATGATGAGTAATCAGACCAGACCAAACCCTGTTACTGAATGAAAGTTACGAAGATCTGAATTGTTCTACCACATTTCATAGAATCTTAAGATGTCTGCCTACATTCTATTGCACCATGCTTCCATTTCCCACCTTACAGCACCCAGTGCCCCACAAAGTAGCATGGTCACACTCTAACTGATTTTCAAAGACTGCCCCGGAGAGTAGCCTCGAGCTTCTATTTATAGAATAGCCCATGAGAACACTTCGTTTTTATTGTTCATATGAAAGCTGTCCCACAATCTGATCAAATATAGTCTCTCAAGCTTCTGGATTTCATCATCCTATTTCCTCAATGTACATAAATAAATTCCTATCTGACTGAAATTTTGACAGTAGCTAGGTTGATATATATATATATATATATATATATATATATATATATATATATATAGATTCAATAGTTTGGCTGTAAAAAATTATTTTCTGAAACTCCAAAAAATGTTTATATCTTCCTCAATTTTGAAGCTACAGAGCTGAAACAACTTTCAGTTTACTTCTAATTTACTGCTCTCTCGTTTGGTACTAAGAAAGCCATGTTTCCTATTTTCTAACAGTTTGGAGCAAATGTTGTGCTATCGTTAATTTTGAAACTGTAAATAATTAGTTGACACCTGTGAAACATGTTTTAAACGATTCTACGTGTATTTATTTGCAAGTTGTGTAAATTTAAAGTTGCTACCGGCTTTCTTCGATTTACTATTAATTTTGTTAAAACCTTCACATGGAGGATAACTATTCAAGCCATCTTGCCATTTCATCATCACCAACCTCCTACAAAAATCTACTTTCTCTTATCTTTACCCAATGACTTCGTGAATTTAAATAAAACTTACTGAAAACTGTATGTATTTGATTAAGCTTTATTTTGAATATAGTTTTCTCACTTGAATTCACGTATATTCTCTAAACTGGTTATTTCAATCTTTACCCATATGTTCAAAGTTTTTACAAACTGCTCAAAATCAACTTTTAGACTTTTGTGTTCCTTTTCCAACTTTAATATGTTGTGTAAGCCAAATTACACTTCTTTATTACTATAAACTGACTTTCTATAGCTGTTAACTTGATTTGACTAATTAAATGGCTCTAAAACTGATGCAGTATGTTATTCAATTAAGCCCACTGTTCTGTGAATAAATTTTGTTGCATAGTTTGCAAAATTTTAGGTTACCTAACAAAGTCTTTTTGGGATTTTGGAAATTTATTGTGCAATGGCTACAACAGAAACATAAAGAATGATAACATCTGTAGATACAGAATCTCTCAAAATTTCTAATAGGGCTCTTGGTGTATTGCCTGAATAACCCAAAAGAGTGCCATTATAAAACAGTATGGCATTCATTGGTGAACTTAATTGTTCTGCATCTCAGAATTTGTAAATGTGAATCAGTTATGATGGCTCTGCAGAAGTTTTGTACTAAATATTTAACTTAATCTCTTATACATAAAGCAATCAATGTGTGGTACACCAACTACGAGATGTTTGGAAGTATGTGACAGGAACTTCAATAGAGAATTGATGTCTCATGTCACCAAAGGTGCACATATCGAGCACCTGTATGGTAAAACAGAAGCTTGGAGAAATTCTTTATGCATAGATGTTACCATTTTTTCTGTATCTGTCATAGCCATTGCACAATAAATGTCTGTATATTCCAGCTCTTCAGTGAATGGCCGGTTAAATGCACATGCACTCTACCAGCCAAGATCATTCTTTCAACTTACATGCTTCATATCATTTGCTTTTTTTTAAATATCTACACTAGCTTAATATATTAATCAACTTATTTTTAAACAGATCGTGAAAAGAGGCGAGCACAGTTTTTTGTGTATTGTGCTTCTCCTTGCAAAACTATGAAGTCTGGAAAGTTGCGTGTGCGTTGTGAATCGTGCAAAGGTGGAGCATTTACTGTGGACAGAGATCCTCAGTGCTGGAAAGATGTTCTGGATGCTAGGCAAATAACTGGAGTTTGTGAAACTGATGGTTGTGTGAGTAATTTTCAGAAAAGTAGATTTCAAATTGAATTGCCTTTTAGTTTAAATTTATGACTCCTGATTATTTTCTATTCTTTTTACCTTTTTTGTAGACAGGGGGTGATGAAGGGTTGACATTTGCTCAGTTTTACTTCAAGTGTGCAGAACACCCATCTCAGGGTGAAGAGGACAAAGCAGTTCCTTTGTATCTTATAAAATCGAACATACATGATGTTCCTTGTTTAGCATGTACAGATGTCAGGTATGGTAAATTCCAAGAATATAGACTTGTGCAATGATTATGTTATTGATAGTGACACTCTTGAATTAAGTAATGATTATTTTAATTCTAAAATGGATTGTACATTATTGATATGTGAAATGAGAGCTTTAATTTTTGTTGTTATTTGTGTGATGGTATAGAGGGATTACCATTAAAATTTAAATCTCAAGATTTTAGTGAATATTTATGAATAAACTATTTTCATTGCTGTTTCATGAAAAAAATAACCATAGTAATGATAAATTCATTTTTATCAAATTTTGTGCTTTGGTTTGCAGTCATGTCTTTTCATTCTAGTTAGAATTTATTGCTCTTCTTTAAAATCTACATTTAACTATCTATGAAAAAATTGCATCTTTAAATATTTTGACAGTACTTGTTCAGTAATGATAAAACCCTGGTTCAGTTTTAAAGCAAATATACACCAAAAGTTCAAAAATCAAAGAATATTTAGAAAGTGTATTCATAATGAACAACCAAAAAATTAGTTTAGTTATTAACATGGCAAGTAACTTTATTGTAAAACTTGTTAGCATATGAGAAGTAGTACAGTTTCGCTTGACTGTATGCAAAAGTCCAATCTTTGTATTCATTGACTAGCATTTGCCCGCTGCTTTGTGCCCGTATAATCTGGTACGTGTAGAAATGATTTGTTCTTTTTATTCTAGTGCCAGATATTAACATGGAGAAGCGAAAAATATATATTTCCTCTAAAGACTTTCCCATCTTTTAGTTGTTACCTTAGATTCTGCTTTCATACTGATGTCTGAAAGTTTCTTTCATTTGACTTATATTTGAATCTAATATAATATATAAAATATCTTCTATATAATTTTGTAATCTCACTTACTCACTTACCTCAATAGCTATTGGCCAGCCTTCACTCTCACTTTAACAGTGACCAGAGATATTAGAAATACAAGGTTATGTGTACAATTTAATATCTAAGCAACTGCTGTGAAATTAATTGGAAGAATTCATTCATTAAGTTTGCTTTTCAAAGCATTTCTGTAGTTAAGCTGTACAGCTGAAAAAAGATGTAACTACTTTTCGGTAACATGTTGATAATGCATTCGGGAGGACGCGGGTTCGAATCCCCATCCAGGCATCCAGATTTGGGTTTTCCATGGTTTCCCCAAATCACCGGGATGCTTCCTTCAAAAAAGGCCATGGCCAAATTCCTTCCCGTTCTTTGTCCCCAGTCCCATCCCACCTCTAATGCCCTTAGCCTTCGACAAGGCATAACACAATAATAATAATAATAATAAATGTTGCTAATGAAAGAAGCATAAAAAACCTAAATTACTAATGGTCTTTGGTGTAACGATGAATCCCAATTGTCTTTCTGGCTTAGGCTAAATTTCAGTTTAATTAAAACTTCTGCTATTGTTGCTGCTTGACCAAAGTTTATATATACATTTCGGTTTATTTGCTTTTTACATATTTTACTGACCACTATCATTAATGATATTTGTTTCTGTTCTCTTTATGTGAGATATTAGGTTATTTAAAGTGTACATCAGGCTTCAGATGTGTTACCTAAACGGGTATTCTGGCAATTCTTTTCTTTGATGTTGCCTAACTATTTAATAATCTATATCAAGTTCTCTGGCCACATCATATACGGTGATCAAAGATTATATTATGAATATTTGGTCAGCTCCAATCAAGAACAACGTGATGCTTTCAGAACAATTGTGGACTCCGTTTAGACTAAACAGAAATTCTTCAACTTTTGCGGAGTGAACCTTTAGGGTCAAATACAAGTCTGGTTCGTATTTCAGCCAGTTCGAGTTTAGCAACCATGACCTTTGAAACAATTATACATTACAATAGCATGATTGTCTCTGTCCCTGCTTATTATGTCTATTAATACTTTAAGTTTTCCAAGCTCAAGAGATTTTACTAAAATTTTGCACTCTAAACCCTTAGGGTGAAACACAAGTCAATTTTGTATTTGGCCAAATCAGGTTAATCTTTCATAACCTTCAACCTAAAACAGAAACTATTCTAGACCCGTTACTATTTATAAAAGAAAAAGGTAATGGGCTTATACTAGTAAGAAATTAAAACTATGTGAAAAAATATCAGTAACAATCCAATAAGGATGTACAGAGAAGCAATCATCCTTTTGTCAGGTATTTGGTGCACACTTTCCTGACAACGTACCTTTCAAGAAAAAGTGTATACTTAAGACATAATCCCACACGTTAGTTACTGTATGTACTGTATGCAATAGCATTGGCAATTTCTAAACACATCTTTGCCGCCAATGATAGCATCTGCAGCAACGATTGTATAATAGCTGATGGGTTTTCATAATACTATATGAATATATACCTGTATCTTAGGTAACAATATGTATTTCTTGCTTAGTAATTTGTATGCCACTACCCACATTTCAAGCCAATTTACTTCATTGGTATGTACTGTATTTCATGGCTTTAACATGCATATTTTCTAAAATATTTCTGCTTGAGTAATGTGTTTAACAAATTTCAGACCAAATTGGTAATTAATTCTTGGTATTCCCAAATTGGACCCCTGCCAAATTTTCCATATTAATGTGCATAAATGTATATTATTATCATCCTAACCCACTATCACTAAATATAACCTTGGTTAGAATTATAGTTGTGGTCACAACAAAAAACTATCATTTCTGTAACAAATGACTAAAAACATCTCATTTTTAAATGCTGATACCTAATAAAACAGCAAAATATTATCAGGTCTTCATATTTCTATTAAGCACAAAGACATTTATTTATTTACTAGCTGTTACCCGCGACTTCGTACGCGTGGACTTGGAGTTTCAATTCCAGAATTGGATATAGAAAACTGTTAGTAACGTAAGATTTGTCCCAACAACACCGAGTCGACATAATATGATGGAAAGCCATCATTATATCATCCTATCATCTAATCTGTCTCATGAAGAGAATCAATTTACAACATATTTAAAAACAGAAAAGTAAGCGAAGGTGCGGGGATGTGCGTGTGTGTGTGTGTGTGTGGGGGGGGGGGGGGGGGGGGGGGTTAACTGATGGCAGCTTTATTTCAGCTTGGTTTTTTCTTCTTTATTCAACATGAGCATCTGAATCTTATAATCTAATAGCAGCACATTGTCTTCTAGACCTGCACCTTAGGCCAGGTTTACGTCCGTAAGGCATGTCAAAAAGGAAGACAAATTGGTGCCAGAAACTTTTATACAGACACAAATGAATAGTACAGTGCAGAGCAAATTGACTACTATACTAAATAATAAGTTTTGTTTCTTATCGAAATTTATTAATAAATCAAACACTAACAGATTGCGTGACTGAGCAACCAACGTAACATTACAGACTAACACACGAATCTGTCGGTCTTTCATCATTCGATAAGTTCTTAAAATTTCGTGACTAAAACTGTTATTCATGCCGAAAAAATGTCCTGTGTCCTTCCTACACTATTTCATTGTTAAATTCCAACAATATTGATATAGCCATTTAGTCGTCAAAACGTAACAAAAAGACAGAAACTTCCTTCCACATTTATAATATAATAGCTGGTACCCACAACTTCGTTCGTGATTGTAAAGTATTCATATTGACAGCTGTAGACATCTAACCACCATAGTGCACGATGGGAGACTCGATACTATTACCACACACAAATACCAGTCTTCTGCGCTATGTAGTTCCGGCAGCGAAGTAAAATTTACGGATACACACAAGTCTTTGGATGAAATACGAAAATATTCATGATCGACCAATTTCGAACACCATATCTCACACAATCCCACAGTTACCGAATTTCGGCCAACGTTGTGATCGATGGGTGACTCTGTGTTACTACCACACAAAAACGCCGGTAATCTGCGATTGATAGTTTTCACTTAAAAGTGATACAACGTGACACATGCGTATTTGGCAGAAATATGAAATTGCCGCAGGTCGACCATTTTATCCCCCATTTCTCCCACACCCCCATAGCTACCGACATCTAACAACCATAGTGCACTACATGAGATACGATTCTACTACCAAAAACAAACAGCAATGCTCTATGCTATGTAGTTGTGGCAGAAAAGTGACATATGCGGAGACAGTCGAAATACGAAAATATCCTTGGTCGGCCACTTACAATCACCATATCTACCACACTACCACAGTTTCTGAAAATCGGCCGCTGTTGTGATCGAAAGGTGACGCTGTGCTATCACTACACACAAACGCCAGTTATCTGTGATCTATAGTTTTCGCTGAAAAGTGATACACCTTGACACTTTTGTCTTTGGCAGAAGTATGAAATTGCCACAGGTCGACCACTTTCAACCCCCATATCTCCCACACCCCCATAGCTACCGACATCTAACAACCATAGTGCACTACATGAGATACGATTCTACTACCAAACACAAACACCAATGTTCTATGCTATGTAGTTGTGGCAGAAAAGTGACATATGCGGAGACAGTCGAAATACGAAAATATCCTTGGTCGGCCACTTACAACCACCATATCTACCACAGTAACACAATTTCTGAAATTCGGCCGCTGTTGTGATCGAAAGGTGACTCTGTGCTACTACTACACACAAACGCCAGTTATCTGTGATCTATAGTTTTCGCTGAAAAGTGATACACCATGACACTTTTGTCTTTGGCAGAAGTATGAAATTGCCACAGGTCGATCACTTTCAACCCCCATATCTCCCACACCCCCATAGCTACCGACATCTAACAACCATAGTGCACTACATGAGATACGATTCTACTACCAAACACAAACACCAATGCTCTATGCTATGTAGTTGTGGCAGAAAAGTGACATATGCGGAGACAGTCGAAATACGAAAATATCCTTGGTCGGCCACTTACAACCACCATATATAACACAGTACCACAGTTTCTGAAAATCGGCCGCTGTTGTTATCGAAAGGTGACTCTGTGCTACTACTACACACAAACACCAGTTATCTGTGATGTATAGTTTTCGCTGAAAAGTGATACACCATGACACTTTTGTCTTTGGCAGAAGTATGAAATTGCCACAGGTTGACCACTTTCAACCCCCATATCTCCCACACCCCCATAGCTACCGACATCTAACAACCATAGTGCACGACAGGAAAGACGATTCTACTACCACACACAAATACCAAAGGTCTATGTTATGTAGTTGTGGCAGGAAAGAGAAGTATACGGAGATACGAATTTTTTGGTCGAAATGTGAAAACGCCCTGCACTGACCAACTTTAATCATTATATCTCCCACATCCCCACAGCTAACGGCATTCGGCCAACATTGTGCACGACAGGAAACTCCATGCTACTTCCACCAACAAACATCAGTGATCTGTGCAAGGTAGTGGTGGCTGAAAAGTGAAAAATATGAAAAAACACGTCTATTTTTATATATATATAAGATTTATCAATCTTGTTTCAAGGATCCCTGCTGAGAAAGGACCTCTGGGATGTGAAACATGTCATGGTTAATACACATACACACGAGTCGTCATCATAGTGAAAACAATTATATGTTACAAAGGCAAATAAAGAGAATAAAAATAAATATTAATTTTTATAACTGAGTTTTGCAAAAGGTAATACAATTAATTATTTTGTTTGAATTCTTGAATGGAGTAGATGGAGTTACCAATAAGATAATCTCTCAGTTTTCCTTTATATCTTTATTATCTGCAAACTGTTTGATACTGAAGTTTATCAAACAGATGTATACCAGAATAATTAACTCCTCTTTGTACTAATGACAGAGATGTTTGTGTTTTGTGCAAGTTATTTCCGTTTCTTGTATTGAAATTGTGTACCTGTGAAGTAAACAGGATAAAATGATCTAGAATAAAGCACATGAGAGAATGTATATACTGCGAAGTCATCGTAAAAATATTGAGTTTTTAAAAAAGTTGTCTGTAAGAAGTTCTTGGTTTTACCCTACACAACATCCTAATAGCTCTTTTCTGTGCTATGAAAACTTTTTTACATTGTGAAGAGTTTCCCCCAAAAATTATCCCATATGACATCACTGAATGAAAATATGAGGAGTACACCTGTTTTTTTAATTCTAGATCTGCTGTTAGAGAAAGTGTTCGTATTGCATAGGTGGCACTACTTAACTTCTTCAGTAGTGAAGTGATATGTTTGTGCCAACAGAGTTTCTCATCTATTTTAATACCAAGGAATTTTATACTCTTTGTTTCTAATATTGTGTTATTTGTATAGCTTACTTGTTAATCTGGCTGTGCATAATTTTTTGTTATAAACCTAATATAATGTGTTTTCTTTTTTCAAAATTTAATTTTAATGAATTTGCTTTAAACCAATTTGCTACTTCACTGAGTACTTCATTTACATTTTAAATTCTAGATTACTGTTTGGTGTTTTTCTCTCAGTCAGGTTAGTGTCATCTGGAAATAAAACACTCTTAACTTTGTTAGATAAGTTTCCAGGAAGGTCATTGATGTACAACAGAAAGAGGAGGGGGTCCTAGGACAGAACCTTGTGGAATTCCATGTTTTATTTTCTCCCAGTCTGATGAAGCATCTTTACTTATTTTAAAATAAAAAACGGAAACTTTTTGCATTCGACTTTCCATGTATGATTTAAACTATTTACCTGCGGTTCCATGAATACCATAGTATTACATTTTCTTCAAAAGTAATTCATGATTTACACAGTCAAATGCTTTTACAAGATCACAAAATATTCCTACAGGGCTCATTTTTTATTCAGTTCCTCAAATGTGTTACTTAAAAATGAAAATATAGCCATTTCTATAGATGATCGATTCTGGAACCCAAATTGTGATTTAGTGAGGATATTATTTTGTGTAACATGTTTTATTACTCTATAATGCATGACTTTTTCAAAAACCTTTGAGAATCCTGAAAGTAATGAAATGGGACGATAGTTATCTACACATGTTGCTTCTCCTTTTTTAAACAACTGTTTTACAGCTGCAGCCAATTTAAATTTACAGTAAATTAAAAATCAGAATTTACTTATGCTTATGGGAGTGTTAATTTATGATGTAGTTGTTTGATTATTGACAACACGCTATGTACTGAGTCATTTACTGTAAATTAAATATCACAGTTTCGTTGTGCTTATTGAAATGTTAATCTATTGCGTAGTAGTTTGGTTAATTTATTCAGTTTATTTTAATCTACTATTCTTCAGAAGACCAAATAAAAATAACCAAAGTCAAAAAACAGTATAAACACAACTAAGGAGTAGTAGAGTCATCTTAGGTCAGTATCTCTTCAAGTGTAAGGATATATACAGTAAATTAAATATTACTTATTACTTTTGATTAATGTTTTTTTTTTGTAACAGTTTAACGTCCCTTTTTAACAACGTGGTCTTTAGAGACGGGAAAGGATGGGGGCAAGGAATGGGAAGGAATTCGGCCATGGCCTTTTGAAGGAAGCATCCCGGCATTCACCTGGAGTGATTTGGGGAAACCATGGAAAACCCAAATCTGGATGCCCGGACGGGGATTCGAACCGCCGTCCTCCCGAATGCGAGGCCAGAACGCTATCCGTTACACCACCACGCTCGGTTTGATTAATGTGTTCTGTTTATTTTAATATACTACATTTCAGAATACTGAAGAACTAAATAACAAAACTCAAAAAATAAAACAAAATCCAAAGAATCTATTGTAAGTATTTCTTGATAGAAGTGCTCCTCTGAAAAGTGATCTGTGACACATATTCGTCCCATCTCGAAATGATTATAACTTCTTGCTCTGTTCCTCAGCACATATATGTCAGGAGCTATTTTAGCAGATTTTAATCTTGACCGTAAGCTCTCAAAATTTGAAAACATCATCAAAATTGCTGCATTAGTTTTTGGGTGATGCCATTTTAAACCCTTAGACACACGCAGCAGGCTTACATATTTATAATAAAACAGATTTACTATCTGTTCTAAGTTTCCTAATAAACTTCTGACAAAGTTTTTGTGGAAGCTCCATAATTAACAGGATTGTTGAAAACTGCAATGATGTGGAAAAGCGAAAGATTATTGTATTCATGTGGTTGAAAGCTCAACAGAAGCATTAAACCAGATTAAGTCTTTTCTTCTTGTAATAAGGAGCAACTGTATTTTTAAAAAAAGTCTGCACTAACATAATGAGTTCAAATTTTTATTGCTTCAGTTTGGAAATATATGACATAAGCTTGACATCAGGATTAGGAGTATTCCACAAGGCTCAAAGGAACATTCTTCACAGCTATTTATACAGAATGCCAAAAACTCTCATATTCCAGCTACTACACCTCTACCTTAGCAGGACATCTGAAATACTTGGATTAATGAAGTCTTGTTATTAAATGGTTAGCAGTACACTTTTTAAATTTAATCTGGCCTACATACTTTCATAATTTTACTGCTATTTATTCCAAAATTAATTTACAAGTATTGAATTGGTTTTGTTTTGCTTATAACACCATTGTGTAGTAATAGTAGGTAATATAACTAAGTCGTTGATTCATAAATCCATTAAGTCATAAGTTTTATGACTATCTTGAGCTGTTGGATCAAATGAGTATTGTCTTTATCTAGCTCTTGGTTTTTACGGTTCAAGAGGCTCCCAAAATTATTGTTCAGCACTAGTAAAACTCTGGTTACTTAAACCACTGAAACGTTTGAAGAGAAGATTGGAATAAAAAGTTTAAATGCAGGAATTAAGTTACAGTCAAGCTGATTAAAAACAGGAAAAAAGATATAATGTCAAGAGTTAAACAGCTTTCTGGAAAATTTCTGAATAAATAATGAGTGAAATAAGACTGCAGATCAACCAAGCATTTGGAAGTACCCATTCTTAGCCAGCCAGACCAAGAAATATTTTAGAAATGCAACATGTTTTTGGTAACCATGGATCAAGTCAGAAGAAAGTGAGAACATTTTAAAGAACTATACTGCTTATTTTGTGTAAATTGACATTTTCTCTGAACCTGACAATATTCAGACTAATTAGAAGAGTATTAGCATAGGAATGGTAACAACCGAAAACAGTGGCATTAAACCAGTGTTTAAAATCACATGATGTATCACTGTATTCAACTGAACTTTCTTATCTCATCTAAAATTCGTAGATACCAACTGTCAGATATGTTCTTAACTGCTCTGATTGCTGAATAATCATTTGAAAACCATTCTCAATTTCACTTCAATTGATTTCTTAGTTACCATATCAAAGTTCTCAAGGTGAAGAAGAGGACATGAACAATCTAATGGTCATTCTGTTATCTTAATTGAGAAGGTTTGTGAAAATAGAGACAAAAGCTTTAAAGCTGCAGCTCCTTTACTTGTAAAGTACTATAGATTATGCCATATATTGTGATGGCTAAGCTGATGTGATAACTAAAAATTAAAAGCCAGTATATATAAATAGAAAATGAAGCACAGCAAATAACTGAAATTAAGGGGACAGTCTGTAGCTCAGTGCCAATGCATCTGTCTATTGGTATACTGTTTAATCAGTCAAAAATAAGGTTTTCCATTTTTACCATTCAAAATAGATAAACCCATTTCAGATAGATTGTTTGTGCTGTGTAAAATTATATGTCGGCACGACTCCAAATGCATATCTAAATGTTTATATTGCCATTCAAAGTAGCTTTAATATAGATGCTATGTTCCTGTTTATATCTAAGTTATATTCAAAGTTCTGAAACATTTTGAATAGTGGTTAGTCACAGGTACAAAGAATTATATTTTATGTTTTGAATTGGTTTATATTTAAGTCAGGAGGGACCATGTGATACAAAGCTAGAGACTAATTTAGTGATATAGTCATTAAATAATTCAGGATTGGTTATAAATATTACTTCACTCACACTTGAAGAGTTGCATGTAGTAATCAAAATGCAACAGTGTTCATGGAATAGAAAATAGCTCTGCACAACAACTCATAGCTTAGAAAAACTAAAGGCAGGAGACCTATAATGATAAAAATGAGACAAAAAAACATTTCAGAAGCTCTCTGTCATTGAAGAGAAAAATGACTCATACCCTAAGCAACTTTTGCTGTATGAATTTAGGAAGGGTTAAAAAGACTTGAGCAAAATGTGAAGGGAAGGGAGAAGTTAGAAAATAGTCTCTGGAAAAAGCAAATGAAAGCAAGTGAGAAGTTGTGGGGAAGGAGTGCTCAATAATTTAGGATGAAAGATGTTAGAATTATAGAATTTTTTATAAAAAAGAATAAGAAAAATCAAAATGTAAAAGACAAGTTTATTAGAGAAAATTATAAGAATATTACTAATTTGTAAGATAACCTAAATTCTGTTATTTCATTGCCAAAATTTTTTCAAACAGTATCGAGCTAACTCCAATTCCATTGAATACCAAGTTTAAAATCGTTTTCTTAAGTATTTCAAGGGTTAAATATAGATAAATAGTGATATGAAGTCAGAACATAAAAAGCATAATGCAGTTTAGATTATTTGGTGGAAGAAAACTCTACATTCATTTTTAGAGCCAATTTAGGCCATGAATAGCAAAAAGAAATTTGTACCTTACCAGGTAGGAATTTTGCCTGAGGAGATATAAGAGTTTGTAAGTCAAGTTTGTCTAAATCTAGTAACACGTCATAAACCCCATTAAAAATTCCTGAAACCACAATTTTAAAGATAGGAAAGTGATTCATACCCCCTCAAAAGATTCATAAATTTTTATGAAAGTTTGAGGAAAATAGGAAAATTTTAAGTACAGTAGAATTCCAGCTATGCTAATTAATTGGGACCGGATCCCATTTGGATACTAAAAAATTTGGATGGTTGGATTTTTTTCGAAAAAGGGTCTATTTTGATTAATTACTGTATGTATGTTGATGATGGGATAAAAAACTATTTTTAAAGAAACAAAAGAGTTTTTGATTAATTAAATGAAACGGCAACTCTTTTACATATTAAGCGCACTTACAAGAGCTGTACATTAGTACAGTATGTATGTATCGTACTATAAATAAAAGTAATTGCTTACTGAACATTACGGTCGAAGTAAGCTGTTTGACTGTATTCATCCATTTTCGGGCAGCTAAGTAGCACAATGAGAAGTTGCATGTGGTCACACTCGGGCTGACACTGTATCTACTTCAACGCAGTTTCACGGCCGGCAAATGCTCGACTAGCTGATGGTCCCGTGTCTGCTTCAATTTCAACGTTAAGGTCATCTTCTTCCTCGACACTTTCTTTTCTCACACTTTCAATAAGTTTATCATAATTAAGAATTTCATACCCAGAGTCTGACGAATCTCGCACCACCCACTCTCCTATATCTTCAGCACTAACGTCTAGACATCCGGGAATTTTCTGAAGAATGATTCTGAATTCCTCAAATGACACATCATCCCCATCTTCTCCTGTCTCTTCCCTTTTCTTCATTTTCATTTTTCTCCTTTCCCTTCTCTTCTTCAGTTGATATGCCTTTCAACTTGGTCGACACACGTCTTAATGTGACTACCTCATGCGATTCGGGTATTCAGCGAATCGTATAATCGGAGTTTGGATTATTGGAGTTTTACTGTAGTATTGTTTTTGTAGAAAAGTGATTTTTCATCAGAAAACATGGTTCTCAATATGATTAAATTCAGAGAGGGCACCATAATTAAAAGAAAGGGGAATTTTTTCTGAGCATAAAACAGGAATTTTTTTTAAGGTTCATACAGTAGTTTTGCCAGAATCTGAAAAAGTAAATGTATAATGAATCCGATTAAATGGTTATCGAAAGTGATTGGATTGTAAGAATTGAAATTTGAAAGGGAAGGAGGAAAATTTTCAAAACATTGAGAAAACTATTAGAGAGTAATTTTGGCAATAATATAGGGTCACTGCATGATTGAAAATGATACGTAGTATCTTTTGAAACATATTTCAGGGCTGTAAGTTCAGTAGTTAAAGAGATATCAATTTTACAAATTATGTTTGTTTCAAACAGTTTTCATTTCACCCTTACCAAGCAGATCTATATATCAAAAGAAAGAGGAGAAGGAGTAAATCATTTTAAAAGTTGTTTCAGTTCGATAACTCAAATACTTTAGACAGGAGAGAAATTCAAGATTCGTTATGATAATTTTTTATAGTCAAATAATCATAGATACAGAAATTTTGACTAGGGTCAGTTTTAACGTATATAATCAGACACAAGCAGTGTAGAAATTTCAAGTAAATTGGAATTAAACAAATTTGGAGGAAAGTTCGTGAGAAACTTGTTATTTCTGGATTCACACGCCGAGGCTATAAAAGACTCCCCGGTGGTTGGGGAAGTCGGCTGTTGATTGTGATCACTTGAACAGTCACCACATCGGGTTGGTCAGTGGTTTGGCAAGAGATGTAGGGCTAGGCTACATCTCGATACCCGGAAGTACCTCTATTCTGGCAGACATCTTAGAAAATTTTTTGACGTGTGTGGCTTAGTTGCAAGATCCTCATGTAGCTGGAATCAGTTAAGGGTTCATGAGGGTTGACCTGGCTTGATTCATTTATCAGTATCTACAACATTTATTTTGGAGAAGATTTCCGATGCCTACAGATTGTCTACCGAACTGGTAATACACAGACGGAAAAAAAAAATGCCAACACCAAGAAAGACTTGTGTTAGATAAACGAAATTTGGTAGGCGTGTTTATACATCTGAAAGATGACATCGATTCAAATTTCGTGCTTCGCGCATAAGTGTGGCGCTAGTAGCGCTACTCAGAGCTTGCAAATCAGGTTTGCTTTAAATACGCGCTGTAAAGTTTGTGAACGTTATTTACCACTGAGATTTGACATAGTGAGTTGATGTTAGCCAAGAATGCCTTTAAAAAGACGAAGAAGCCATTATCAACAGCTCACCGAGTTTGAACGAGGTCGTGTAATAGGGCTACGAGAAGGTGGATTTTCTTTTCGCGATATTGCAGAAAGACTTGGCCGGAATGTATCCACTGTGCATGATTGTTGGGTGCAGTGGTCAAGGGACTGCCTCAAGAAGACCGGGTTCCGGGAGGCCACGTGGCACTACTGAGAGGGAAGACCGCCGTATTCGGCGTACAGCTGTGGCGCATCGTACTGCGTCTGCGGCAGAAATTCGAGCTGCAGTTGGTACCACAGTGACACAACGAACTGTTAGAAATCGGTTACTTCAAGGACAGCTCCGAGCCAGGCGCCCTGTAGCGTGCATTCCACTGACTACAAGCCATCGCCGTTTGCGACTCCAGTGGTGTCAAGCCAGAGCTCATTGGAGGACGGAGTGGAGATCTGTTGTGTTTTCTGATGAAAGCAGGTTCTGCCTTGGTGCCAGTGATGGCCGAGTGTTGGTCAGAAGGAGGCCAGGGGAACGCCTGCAACCAAACTGTCTGCGGCCTAGACACACTGGACCTACACCTGGAGTCATGGTCTGGGGAGCAATTTCCTATGACAGCAGGAGCACTCTTGTGGTTATACCAAACACACTGACTGCAAATTTGTACGTCAGTCTGGTAATTCAACCTGTAGTGCTGCCATTCATGAACAGCATTCAAGGGGGAGTTTTTCAACAGGATAACGCTCGCCCTCATACCGCTGTTGTCTCGCAACGTGCTCTACAGAGTGTCGACATGTTACCTTGGCCTGCGAGATCACCAGATCTGTCTCCAATTGAACACGTATGGGATATCATTGGACGACAACTCCAGCATCATCCACAGCCAGCACTGACCGTCCCAGTATTGACAGCACAAGTACAACAAGCATGGAACTCCATACCACAAAGTGACATTCGAAACCTGTATGACACAATGCATTCACGTTTGCAGGCTTGCATTCAAAATTCTGGAGGTTACACCGGCTACTAATTTAACAGTATTTCACATTTGAAATGCATTTTCTTGAGCTTAAATTAACCTGTGATCTTGAAAATTTAATCAATTAAACATGTTAACTTGACAAATGCATTGTCCAAATTTCATTACTCTACAATAATTTTTTCTTGGTGTTGGGATTTTTTTTTCCGTCTGTGTATTTTGATGAAGAATGTAGTGAACTTTGAATTTGTTTGGAACCACAGTGAACTTTTATTCTATTACCTACCTTTGCTAGTTAAGATGAGTAGCTAGCTGGCGACCGAGATTAAAGGCAATCTGTTATCCTTAGGCAACATAACAGTCACCGTTCAGACTAAGCTGTTTAGTGTTAACCCGCACAAACTGTTATGTTTTGACAAATTGAGATCAGGAGACTATGGCTTTGCTTTTTTCTAGTCTTCAGTCACAATTTTCACACATTAATTATGTTCACAAGGGCAAAATCAGTTTCCATGTTTAGCACGTATATTCTTAAAATCGTAGCACTGTTCTATATTTTCATGATTTATTATTTTGTTTTAGGACTGCATTGTAAAATTTTTGATGATGTGGCATGCAAGCTTATTATTCCAAGTAATAATGTGTAGTCTCATTAAATTTTTAATAACATGTATTTATTAAATTGATTTTTTTCAGAGACCCTGTCCTTGTTTTTTCTTGTGATGCAAGTCATGTGACATGCCTTGATTGTTTTCAACAATATTGCACTTCAAGACTACGTGACCGCCAATTTTGGTCTCATCCAGAGTATGGTTATACACTACCATGCCCGGCTGGCTGCCCCAACTCACTTATCACTGAAGTGCATCACTTTCATCTGCTTACACCACAACAGGCATGTAAATCATATTTTATTTCTGAATATACTTCTGTTACAGCTGAGCCACAAATAAATTGATAGTCTACTTTTAGGCTCTGCAAGTTTCTTTCCGTATGGTATGGTGCCTGTGTGTTCATCAGCAGTTTGTTTCTTGATAATATTGTATTACCGTTTAACAGCAGCATAATTTAGTAGAGCTGATAAGGAAAATAATGTAGAGTTGTACTTTCAAACTTCCTCTTAAGTTATTTTTGGAATGATACCTTTAAAATGCTCTGCAGCTATATGGGGATATATGCAGGGCAATACAAGGTTCGTTTGATAAGTTTAGTAAATTTCTAGGAGATGGCACAACAATCAATTTGGTCACATGATGCTAGGCAAGTTCCATTCTTTAAACCCCAGCAGACCAAATTTTAGCCAGTAGTGAAGCTTTTCTCACGTGGTAGTTGTTTGAAGTGAACGGTTCAGCAATTGTCACGAAGATGGACAAAAACGAATTCCGTGCAGTGATAAAACACTTTTATTTAAAGAAGTGGAAAGCAACGCAGATCAAAGCTGAGTTAGACAGTGTTCATGAGTACTTTGCTTTTGCACCTATTTCAGTATAAACGAATTTAAATATGGCCAAACCAGCACTGAACACAAAACGCGCTCCAGATGCTCAGTTGAGGTTACTACACTGGATATCATGGCTAAAACCCAGGGAATGTTTATGGAAGCTCATCGGGTGAAAGTGCGTGAGATTTCTGAGGCCATAGGCATCTCAACAGAATGAGTGCATAACATCCTGCATTTAAAATTGCAGATGAAAAAGTTGTGTGCCTGATGGGTGCCGTGATTGCTGGCTGACGATAACAAACGCATGCGAAAGAGTGTTTGAATGCAGTTTTTGGCTATGATGAAGTGAAATCAGCAGGATTTTTGGCATTGATTCATAACTGTAGACAAAACTTGGATACATGATTACACTCGTAAGACCTCGTATCCACTTGAGCACGCTCAGGCGAATGAGCCGCTCAGTGAAGCGAGCGGCTCAAGTGTGGACGCCTGAGCACGCTCGCAACGAACGACAGCGAGTGCGCTCGGGGCGAGCCGATTGGTTGTCGGTATTTTGGAATACTCAAAGGTGAGCCAGTGTTTGTTCGGTGCTTAGCGTCGATGGTATTTGGCGGTTTCTACAATGAGCGCGAGCACGTGGGACAATAAAACTTGCTTAACTCTAATTGATGTGTATGAATCAAAGAGGGTGTTATGGGATAGCTCCAGTATTATAATCGAACTAAAAAATAGGGTGCATGGCGTGAAATCAGCGAGATATTAAACTTAGTATTGATGATGTAAAGAAAAAATAACAAGCCAGCTAGGGTCATTCAGGCGAGAACGATCAAAACAGAAGAAAACTTCTATAACGGGAAGTGGTAAGTCTTTTTTAATAGTATTTCTCACAGCTGAACAGATTTTGATTGAATTTGGTGTTACAAAATTCAAATCCTAAGTGCCTAAAATCATATTGAGTTTGTGCCAGGCAATATAATTGTTTTACCAATTTTTATTAAAAACTTGAAATCAATGCCATAATTAAAAAAAAAACATAAAAATAATATTTAGGCTAAATCTATATTTGTAAACACAAATTAAAAATAGGTACCAGCCTTCATATAATTTTGGAGTGACTCAATAGTGCCATTACAGACTATCCGTACTAAACTGATGATGCTTTGTTTATATACTTTGAACATATACTGCAGGTTTGTGTAGGGACTTCCTGAGGCTAGGAATCTTAAAGTTATTATAAATTTTATCTTCTGGTGGGATCGCCTCACGCATAAACGTATCGTGCATTTTAATATGAGGTCCAACTAATGACAGCAAATGTTTGAAATCGATCTCGTAAATTTTTGAAATAGCTCATTGTCTTCTTCTAAAGTCGATTCGCGAATTAAATTACTAAGATAATTTCTTCGCTCACGATGACTTTCTCTAATCCATCAACTTGGTAATTTTCTTCTCTGTTTTGACATCATATGGATAATAATAAAGGCCGCAGCTACGCATGACGACACGTCAGTAGCCGAGTGTTTTCTGAGCACTGAAACCAGGCTCGTTCGACCAAAACTTCTTTTTCCTTGAGCACGCTCGAAAGAGCGTGATCAAATGAATGAGCGGCTCATTCGCCTGAGTGTGCTCAAGTGGATACGAGGCTTAAGTCGAAGGAACAGTCAAAGGAGCGGCTAATGCCTGGTGAAAGTGTGCCGAAGATGGTGAAGACTGTTTTTTGGCTGGAAAGTAATGATCAATAGTTTTTAGCATTCTCAAGGAATTGTCCTAATGTATTACTTGCAAAAGGTTAAGACAGTAACAGGAGAATACTATGCAAGGAGGAATTCACTGTAGCCATCAATGAGTATTTTGCATATTTTGAGACAATCTACTTCTCTCATGGTATTAAAAAATTGGAAATTCACTGGATCAAATGTATCACCTTCGATGGGGACTATGTTTAGAAGTAAAGGTCATCTTCCCCCCCCCCCCCCTCAAAAAAAAGTGTTCTACTTGCTTAGTGTTGCAAAATAAAAAAATAAAAAGGTTTTTTTCTTTCAGAAAACAATATATTTGATAAATTATAGTTTTATTTATGGAAATTGCATTTTACATGCGTTTTAAATCTTACTGAATCATATAATGTCTTACATAATGATTTATAAATGTATCTATATAGGTAACATAATTTTATTCATCCTCTGTCAGTACCACATTCACTAGTATCAGCACTACCAACACTAGTTTGGTCGGTGTCGGAATTTTCTCTTTTTTGTGATGTCTCCTCTAGATCCATAACTTCAGAAATAGTTACATTTTCTTTTAATGGTTGTTCTTGTATTGTATGTTGGTTGCCAACCGTCCGGTTTTCGGCTGGACTGTCCAGCTCTAACGCGATTTGTCCGTGTCCGGTTCACTACATGCGACCGGACACAAAATATCCGATTATTAAGAAAGTTTAAAAATTACAGTTTAATGTTTTCAGGATGTGTAGGAAGTAAACAAAGATCACCGCGTCTCGCTCGTTATTCCCCATTCGCTGAAGGTAATTAAACTTTTTTGCTCTGTGGTCAAACGTTTATGGCAGTTAGTCGCAAATCCGAATATCGTGAAGCAATTGGATTATTGTTTCAGTTGCCTACACTATGTCGAAGTCGGAACATCGTACTCGTTTTGTTTGCGGAGAATTAAAGAAAGAATAGAATTATTAATTTGTACGTTACAAATAAATAATGAGTGAGTTACCAAAGAAAATACAGAAACATTATTGTCGCTCCACAGGCGAGCGATTGTCAAATTAATGGTTTAAAACTTGGCTGCATAAGGAAAACGATTGCACCGCATATTGTAAAATGTGGAAAGTTACTCTCATTGTTAAATTTGATTGCATAAAGGCAGTGAAATACGGTTTCTTCCTCAGAAGTATTTGCTATTGTCGTAAAAATTATTTGCAACAATAAAAAAGAATTGACCTATAAGTTTTACTTTTTAATATACACCCTCCCCCCACCCCCAATCTCCCTCGGTGCGGGCAAACATCCAGTTGTCTGGTTGTGGATATCTGAAAACTGGACAATTGTCTGATCGTGGAAATCTGAGAAGTTGGCAATCCTAACTGTACGCAAAAGATTTTGAGATTGCAATTGTAAATTGTGAGCAAAGTACACACTGTGCATAAAGACTACGCCGATAGTTCTGTAGTACAGTCTTTTAAATTTGAATTTAAATCTATTACCATACAAAATAGGAACTTTATTTCTTCTCGATCGTTGGTTTACGCCAACAGTTGCAAAGAAGCAATTCATAATTACTGACAATTTAATGACTTAGTATCACTATACGCTGAGAGTTTAACAAGTATACGAATATAAGGAAAGAACAACAAGTAATAAAAAGAGGCAAAAAACCGTGGATAAAATTAAAATTCCTAATTTTTTTAAAAAAAGATCCGTAGGTCTACAGATATATTCATAGGGCTGGCAGCACTGGTACAAATAGTGAGTATCAACTCAAAAGTGGGGAACAGGAATTCCTTCTCGCACAACCTAGCCTCTTCGGGAAGTACCCGTTCGTAAAAGAAAACTTCAGTCAATATTGCCAATATTTTCGTATTTTTTTCCTACTGAATCAGAAAAATATAGTAAATTTAAAAATTAAGATAAGTAGTTAGTATAAGCTCTGAAACAGTCATATTAAACGATTAATGCCTTACAAATTTGAGATTTAGTAGTTATGAAAAAAACGTGTCCCAGAAAAAAAAAAAGTGTTTTTTTTTCATGTTGTTTTTTTTTTTTCCCAAGTCAGAAAAAAAACTTTTTTGTTTTTGTTTTTTAACACTACACTTGCTCCTTTACCAGACTTATTAAACGCCCCTCATATAGTTTTGTCCTTGCTGGTTTTGTGGTAACATCAAAACCAATTTCAAATACTTATATCATGTTAAACATGCTTTTTCTCTAAATCATAATGGTATTTGGGAGAACACAGGTTTGAATCCCTGTTCAGCCTTTCAGTTTTTGGAATTCTATGGTTTCCCAAAATCATTGAAGAAATTTACACTGATGGTTCCTTCAAAAGGCCATTTCCAAATTCCTGTTTCTTGCCCATTTTCCTATCCCGCCTCTAATGATCTATTTGCCGATCAAATGCAGGGTAAAAAAATTTATATATATATATATATATATATAAGAGCAATATATTTTTGACTAAGGTAACAAATGAGTAACATTAATGATTTTGTTTCGTATCTCCTTTTCTATATTAAATCTATATTAACATCACACATATTTGAATGCAGTGCAAGGTTAGAGAGTTAAGCTAGCTTATGACGTGGAAAGTACAGATAAATAGTTCCAAACTTGCTTTGAAGGGCTACAGTGTGGCTTAACAGAATACAGACAACTTTCATTTTGAAATTCCTGTCATTTGGTAATATATCTGCCAGCATCTAGGTGGCATCAACATAAGTCAGGTTGATAAATGTAACCTTGTTAGATTGTGAAGAAGGCTGGAACGAGTTGCCTGTTAATAGATTGGTTGCACTGTACCTGAGATGGATTAAGTTCTTTGGTTACCCAACGTTTAAGGATAGATTTTTCAACACCAGCTTTGAGCATTTAGATGATGGATAAATCTGAAGGGATGCCAAGCCTAATGAGAAAGGCACAAAATTGTTTTCTGATGACCGTGGGATCTCTTTTAAGAAATTGGTGAGGTTTAGAATACCAACAAATCAGCTGTTCTGTGGTTAGTTTTCAAACATCTTATCGTAAAGGTACAGCAGAAGCTTTAAAACCAAGAAATTGTAGTGCAGTTATTCCACATGCATTAAACTGTACCAATATTAGCTAATGCAGTTATGCTGAAAGTTAAATATCGAGCATCGCGAACATTTACATGAGTTATAAATATAAATACAATCCTTTGGATATAAGGTTTATGAGGAAGAAAGAATTTATATTTTGAAGCAATCAAGTAAAGAGAGCTTTGAGTGAGAGTGATGTCACAGTTTGATGAGAATGAATCAAACAATCGATTTTCAGATAGAACAGTAAAACAACTTTTGTTTAAATAAATGAGAGAAGTTTAACTGAGACAATGTGTTCTCAGCACCTTAACAGATCTCAATACAAAGTTTTAGGTTAAATACCATTTTATAAGAAAGAGATAAATGGTTGAAGAAATATGACTTTTTATTTATAATGTTAAATTAGACGATTTTACAATTTAAAGAAAAAGAAAATACAGGAACGAAAATAAATATTTCAGGTAAACATATTCTAAACATTTTGACATCTAAAACAAGAATTGAAATGTGACAATGGAGACAGGTTAGCACCTGGTTTTGAACCAGAAATATTTTTAAAGGAGCATACTAAATAAATGAAAATTTAAAATTAGTAAAAATAGTGGAAGTCTCCTGTAAAAGGGTGAAAGAAAATGGAAGGTATTTAATTTTGAAATATAATAAGTAATAGCCAACCATGTTATGAAGCAAGTTAAGGTGCAAAAAGGCGTTTAATTGAATAACTCCTAAACGAAAATAAAAACAAATTAAAACTGTACTCCAAACTAAAATTAAAAGAAATCAAATTAGGATAGGGAAATAAGCCACCACTTAACTTTAGATAATGAATGTGGGGCGCGTACACACAAGACGTAAATACAAAATATACAGAAATTATCAGGACAAGCCCGAAAATTTCTGTACCTATTGTATTTTTGTCTTTTATGTGTTTATGTGCCCTGTTAGGCCTAAATGTATGCTGGGGGTTAGCAACACTTTGAACATAAAGTTCATGACCTGTGTAGCCTTCTGGTACCTTGATATTCAATAATGCGGTTGCCACGGGTTTATATTTTGAACCCCAAATACGATGGGTATAGTGATATAAGTTCTCTTGAAACAGTTTTTGAATCACACAATGCTTATATTCTTTAAAGTTCACTCATACATTGTCGGTACCAGAATTGTGGATAAGACGTCAGACAACAGTTCCTTTGAAGATTGACAGGCTAAGCACATTCATACGAGAAGACAAACTCACTAAGTCCCCCTAACATTAGTGAGAAATGGTCACAGCATGTTACGAAGTGCCATAACAACTACCGCGGGGAGCAGTTCGCTCCACAGCTGACGCGAAGTTAACTGTTTGATTTCTAGAGAAAGGTTGGCCTACATAATGATAGGAAGTTACTTCATTGAAAATTACTGAGAGACTTAGCAAATTAAAGATGGCTGCAGGGACTTTTATAAGCTTTCCAATTCCTATGATGTTAACCACTTTTTACAGAAATTAATATCTCCCAATATACTAAATGGTTTAACTTGCAATTACTACAAGGGCTTCCTTTGATCATATTCTATCTTATATATTATTTCTATAAGGTATTTTTTTGTCACAAGCCTGTATCTTCCTTCATATCTAAACAAAATAGATAAATGAGGTATCATTTTAAAGACTAAGGTCTCCGCCGTGGTAACATTAAATTTAAGAAAGGAATTTTTGGAAATTGGAACCTTAAAGGCCAAAAATTTCAGTATTTCTAAAATGCTTTTTTTGAGTCTGGTGCCATTTATCTCCCTGGATATCTAACCAAAATCGATAAATGAAGTAGGATTATGAGTAATAATGTCTCAGCTTTGTGACATCATGTTGTAAGAAAGAATGTTTTTGGGAATCTACCATTAAAGGGAAAAAGTATAATTTTTTCTACAACGGATTTTTGTGTCACGAGCTATTTATCTGCCTTGATATCTAACCGATATAGACAAATGACATCATATTAAAGACTAAGATCTCCACCGTGGTAACACTATATTTTAAGAAAGGAAGTTTTCGTAATTCGACCCTTAAAAGGTGAAAATGTCAATTTTTCTAAAATGCGTTTTTGTGTCTCGAGTGATTTATCTCCCTGGATATCTAACCAAAATCGATAAATGAAGTAGGATTATGAGGAATAATGTCTTAGCTTTGTGACATCATACGTTAAGAAAGAATGTTTTTGGAATGCTACCTTTAAAGGGAAAAAGTATAATTTTTTCTACAACTGATTTTTGTGTCACGAGTTATTTATCTCCCTTGATATCTAACCGATATAGATAAATGACATATCATATTAAAGACTAAGGTCTTCGCTGTGGTAACATTATATTTTAAGAAAGGACTTTTTCGTAATTCGACCCTTAAATGGTGAAAATGTCAATTTTTCTAACATGCGTTTTATTTCTCGAGCGATTTATCTCCCTGGATATCTAACCAAAATCGATAAATGAAGTAGGATTATGAGTGATAATGTCTCAGATTTGTACCGAGCGTGGTGGTGTAACGGCTAGCATTCCGGCCTCGCATTCGCGAGGACGGCGGTTCGAATCCCCGTCCAGGCATCCAGATTTGGGTTTTCCATGGTTTCCCCAAATCACTCCAGGTGAATGCCGGGATGCTTCCTTTAAAAAGGCCATGGCCGAATTCCTTCCCATTCCTTGCCCCCCATCCTTTCCCGTCTCTAAAGACCTAGTTATTATAGGAGATGTTAAACAGTTAAAAAATCTCAGCTTTGTGACATCATATTTTAAGAAAGAATGTTTTTGGGAATCTACCATTAAAGGGAAAAAGTATAATTTTTTCTACAACGGATTTTTGTGTCACGAGCTATTTATATGCCTTGATATCTAACCGAAATAGACAAATGACATATCATATTAAAGACTAAGGTCTCCGCCGTGGTAACATTATATTTTAAGAATGGAATTTTTCGTAATTCGGCCCTTAAAGGGCATAAATATCAGTATTTCTAAAATACTTTTATTGTGTCTCAAGTCATTTATCTCCCTTGATATTTAAACAAAATTGATAAACGAGGTATCATTTTAAAGACTGGGTTCTTCGTAAGGTCTTCAGTTCCATTAAACCACATTTTAAGAAAGAAATTTGTCAAAGTTCTACTCTTAGAGGGCAAAAGTATTAATATTTCTACAATGCATTTTTCTGTCGCGAGCTATTTATTTCCCTTGATACCCAACAGAAATTAATAAATGAGGTATCGTTTTAAATATTAAATTATCCGCTTTGGTCACACCATATTTTAAGAAAAAACTTTTTCCAAATTCAACCCTTAAGGGGCAAAAATATCATCATTTGTAAAACTTTTTTTTTTTTTTACCTTACTTGATAAATAACCGAAATTGGTAAATGAGGTATCATTTTAAAGACCAAGATAGCTGCTTTGGTCACACCGTATTTTAAAAAAGGAATTTTTTGAATCCAACCCTTAAGGGACAAAAGTATTAATATTATATCTACAGTGTGTTTTTTTTTTTTATCACAAGTGATTTATCTTCTCGATACCTAGCCGAAATCGATAAATATAATATTGTATAAACTGCTCTCGGGTGACTAGCCGAGTCAAGAGTGCGTTGTCACACGATATTTCGGTGACTAGATTAATTGCCGCCATCTGGTGAAGTGCCGGGTGCAGCGGAAAGGCTCAGTTCTTATAGCCTGCCAGGTGGCCCAGTGCGCGGGAGTGTTGAGCGCGTCCGTGATTGGTCGGCGTAGGCACCGCCCGGCCGACGGAGTGGGGGTAGTGCTGGTGCCCCTAGCTGGTGCTCAGTTGAGTCAGGCGCCTTGCGTCGTGCGGGCCTCGGCAGCGCCGCTGACGCATCGCTTCGATGACCGGCGTCCAAGCATCACTGAGTCTCTTAATTAAAACCACTAGTTAAACTTTGCCGAAATAGTTAATTTTACTATCAAAATATTCTAGACAGTGCTGACTATTTTTTTTTTTTTTTTTTTTCTGTGGTCAGTCATTTGACTGGTTTGATGCAATCCTCCATCCCTTCCTATCCTGTGCTAACCTCTTCATTTCTACATACCCCCTACAACCCACATCCTCAATTATCTGCTTCATATATTCTAATCTCTGTCTTCCTCTACAGTTCTTACCTTCGACTGTTCCCTCCACTAACAAATTAACCAATCCAGCATGTCTCAAAATATGACCTACCAGCCTGTCTCTTCTTCCTGTAAGCTTCTTCCATAAACTTCTTTTCTCACCCATCATTTCCAAAACTCGTTCATTTCTTATTTTGTCTGTCCACTTAATTTTCAGCATTCTTCTGTAGCACCACGTTTAAATGCTTCAAGTTTTTTTCTTTCCGGTATTCCTAAAGTCCATGTTTCGCTACCATAAAGTGCTGTGCTCCACACATAGAGTTTTAAAAAGTTCTTTCTAATTCCTGGTGGTAAAAGATCAGCTGTGAATTTATTCGATCCAAAGCTAATCCAAATATTAAATTCTATCTTTCCTAAATGCACGTTTCAAAACGTCAACAAACCAAATTATTTCTTAAATTAAATTTTTCTGGGCATAATGAATACACTTAACATAATTCTTATGAGTAGTTTTCACTGTGGAAATAAATGCAGGAAAATCGATTCAAGTTGACAATTACTTTACGTGAAATTTCTATCTCCAACAAAGGAAACTTCAAAGTTGAATTATAGAATATCGTACTGCTGGAGATAGCTAGTGGGAATGCTTTTGGCGAGCTAAAGGGTACCTTACAGCCCCACATCCATCGTCTAAAGGTAAGTGGTGGCTCATTTCCCTATCCTAATTTAATTCCTTTTCACTACTTAACATCTTTGATTTTATTGTTTACCAATTAAAAGAAACCGTTTGATATAAATATATACACTAGAAACAAAATAGTTTGGGAGATAAACGAAATGTAAAATATTTTGATAATTATGAAATTGATAATTTCTCATGCCTAGAACATTGACAATTATAAATTAGAACAAAAAATGTTTAAAATTAATTGGTCTTCCTAATTCTAAAATATAAAAACAAATCGGAGAAAATTTCGTATAAGTCCATCAAAGTATATCAGATAGTCTTTCAGAGTCCAGTATAAGTCCTAAAACTGTGTCGTATAAAGCTCAAACATACCTGTCACGAAGCTTGCAAACAGGGAATACATAAAAAAGAGGCCCCAAGCAAGGCTCAATATGTAATGAATATTCTTATTAGAACGAGTAAACGTTGCGTCAGAGCATGTCCGATAGGTGGAGGGGGATGTTGGACTGACCCTTGAGTGTGTGGCACTGCTGCCATGTTTAATTTTGAGCGACATAATGCAGTAATAATATTTTGGTGATATTCTAAGTTCCATAGACTCACAGTTCTTCAAATTTAAGGATTTAATGCTACACACAAATGGGGTTGTCATATGTTTTACACATATGAGTGAAAGCTGTAGTTTGATGTGTGTGTGTGTGTGTTTAAGCATAATCTGCATCTTCATATTGGTTTGAAGTATGATGAAACATTCTTATTCATGATTGTATTGCTTCCTGATACCAGCAGTAACTTCAAACTGTTCAATAATTGTCTTGGAGGCTTGTACCCCTAGTTTCCTGTAGTGAAATTCTGCACACACAGGTTTTTACAGTAGCACCTTACGTTTGAGTAGAACAAGTGTTATTGAGGTGTTATTTCCAGGTACGAAGGAGAAAATCTTGGTGAAGCCATGGTTTTGTTTGGACCACCCTGTAAACGTAATTGTCATTTCATCACTTCCACAATCGGAGTTTTTTAAAGTGACCAAATGATATTTATAAACAAGGATATGTAATTTTCAGATTGTGTATTGTAATTAAAAACTCTAGTGATACATTGCCCATTTTTGTAAATTGTCAGACTGTATGACACATGATGATCACAAGATGTCATGGTATAACTAGAGCTTTGATTTAATTGTGATGGAGCATACATACGAGAGTTGTCCAGAAAGTAGTACCTTTTTAATAATTAAAAAAAAAACCTAAAAATAATTTTAAAAAAGCTTTGATTTTACATGAACATAATTTGCACTATTTTTCTACACAGGCAACAAGTAAATACAAACACTTGTGATGAGGTGTAACAGGTTTTTGTATCCTTGCTTCTTATTCCTTTGCAGTTCATTGTGAAAAGTAGTGACTTCTTTCAGGCCTTCATCACTTTGAAAACATTTTCCTTCCATATGTTGTTCAGCTATGTAAAAGAATGAAAATCAGAAGGAAACATATCTGGGTTGCAGGGCAGATGCTTGAAAATTTCCCTTTCAAACTTGTTCATAAGTAGTTGTGTTACTTCAGCAGTGTTGTGGAGAAGCATGAGGCTACCAGACAACAAACCTCTCCACCGAACAGAAATTTGAAGGGAAGGATGCTTTACACAGGTGGTTGAGCAGGGAACAAGGGGACCAAACATGTTGGATGTCTCCCTAATAAAGCCTGATGATAACCTTATCGGGTGTAAAGTAACTGAAGGAATAAGTGCTCACAAGGCAGTTCTGATGAATATAAGAGGATTCAATAAACCAGTAGACAGAATTGAAAGGGGAAATAGATACAATTATAAAAAGCCACAAATTTTGGAACTGAAAAGATAGTTCAGGGTTAATTTTAATAAATGGATGAATGGCACAAGTACAGTAGAGATGAAGTGGGAAGAGTTCAAGGAAATAATTAAAAAAAAAGGGTGCAGAAATGTTTAATTCCAAAACAGAAAATAAGGAGAAGTACAGAACCTACATACTATAACAAAGAGGTTGGTGAGACGAGAACATAACACAATTAAGAAAAACGGCAAGGCAGTAGGGGATTCTTGAAACAACTAATGAAGGAATTATTAATATCAAAGAAACTGGCCAAGGAAGAGTTTATGAAGAATATTATTGGTGCAGTGAGACCTCTGACTGATGCGTCTAGAAATTTCTGTAGTTATATCAGAAAACTGAGGGGAAGGGATAGTGTTGAGATAGTTTAGATGAGGAAGGAGAAGAAGAAGTAACTGAGGATTTAAAAAAAAGCAGAGTTATTAAGTTACTGATTCAGTGAGACCATTAGCGACAATAATTCAGAAACGGTAGGGGTTATATCAGAAAAGGAGCCTATATGCACAGTTAATGTGAGCAGGTTAGAAAATTTGAAATTAATTATGAAGATACCATGAAGGAACTAAGGACTCTAAAAAACCGTAAAGGGACCGGGGTGGATAATATTACTACAGATGTCTTAAAGGTAGTAAGGTGCGATATTGTACCTTATCTTGAAACATTATTTAAATTGAGTCTGGATACTTGTTTACCAGATCACTGGAAAAGTTCAATAGTAGTTTTGGTCCATAAAGGAGGGTTGACAAATAGGGTTGAAAACTATAGGCCAATCAGCTTGACATCAGTGGTAGGTAAATTAATGGAGAGATTAATATGTTACCATATCAGAGGTGTCTGTGAGGAACGTAATTGGTTTTAAGCCGGAAACATGGTTTTAGTCAAGGATATTCATGCGAATCTCAGTTAGTAGGCTTTATGCAAGATATTTCTGAAGAAATGGATAGAGGAGGTCAAGTTGATAGTGTAGCACTAGATCTTTCAAAGGCCTTTGACAGAGTGAGCCATAAAGTGGTGCTAACTAAGGCAAAAACTATTGGAGTTGTTAAAAAGGTGATTTACTGGGTTGAAGAATTCCTAAAAGGCAGAAAGCAAAAAGTCAGGGTAGGAAATGCAACATGAAAGAAATAGGAGTGAACATGGAAGTTCCACAGGGAGTGTATTGGGACCATTGCTGTTCATTGTTATAATGAATGATTGTGTTAATGGTCTACTGTCAGACGTTAGATTTTTTGCAGATGACATAATGTTGTACAAAAGGACCAAAACAATAGAAGACTATAAACAGCTGCAGGGTGATCTGGATAAGATAACTAGCTGGGCGAGTCAACGTGGGATGAAGATAAATGCAAAGAAGAACCAGCTCTTTAGGTACACAGATAAAAAGGTAAAGGTTGATAATGATTATAAAGTGGGGAAAGAGCTACTTATTGAAGACTCAAAATGTAAATAGTTTGGCATAGCATTCGACACTAGACTTAACTGGGCAGCACACAATGGAAAGAGTGATGAGGGGATGTATTAGAGAAGTAAGGGAATTGGCGTACAAAACTCTGGTCAGACCAGTGCTGGTATATGGTGGTGTAGTATGGGACTCACATTTTGGGTATCAAATACAGGAGTTGGAGGGAGTGCAGATAGGGTTGCCAGATTTGTCTTTGGAAATTACTGCAAAACACAATTGGTAACTAATATGTTACAGGAGCTGGAGAGGGATTAATTGGAGGATAGAAGAAGGGTGAAGAATGTACAAGGCCTATATTGATGATGAAGCATGGAAAGATATTGGTGGGAAAATTAAGAGGGGTGTTTGGAAGGGTAAAGATGATAATGACTACAAGCTGGCACTTGCTTTCAGGCATAAGGATGTGGGAAGATTTTCTTTTGTAGGAAAGGGTGTAAGGGAGTGGAATAAATTGCTAAGAGATAAACACATGAATAATTTGCCGAAAACACAGAAGGAATTTAAAGTAAACATTGGTTGAGGGCAAAAGTGGGCTGGAGGAGGAAGGGAGAAGGATGGGTGTTTACGGAGATTGCCACCGGATCGTGTGCTCCATCGTAGTTTTATCAATTATTATTATTATTTTGTGTTTGTCGTTAAACATTTTAAGAACCCACCTTGCATAAATGTTTCAGTACTTCAAAGGTTGTATGACAGTTCCATGTGAAATGATCCATGGAATGTGAATATTGCTTACTGATTTCATCCTGTGTGCTAGGTTGGTCATTATTTAAGAATTTGTCTACTGAAGGCAGCAGGTGATCCGTAATGGCCAACTGCTGTCCTGTTTGATCATCATTATGAATGTTCACACTTCCCTAGTGTGATATATATGCCACATGTAACCAGCCCACAGTGATTATTATTTATTATTTATTTATTTATTTAACTGTACATTCAGATGGTTCGTTATCTAGAGTCTACAACGAACCGTTATTTCTTAATACTGTATTGAAATTTATAATAACCAAAAATTTTGTAAAATTAACACAAATCCTATATACTACGAAAATGGTACAAACAATTAACTATTATTACTACACACTGTAATTTATCAACCTGTTAGTAAAAAATATTACCCACTAATACTAAATAACTGAACATCTTGAGTTTTCAAAAGTTCGTTTAACGCTGGCATCCATTGAAGAAATAAGCTTCGGTAAATTCCAGAAGCCACACTTCCGGCATCAGCGTCCCACTTAGTTGTTTGTGTCTCGTCCGTTTAGAGTATCTTGTCTCATTCCTTAAATGGCTTGTTGTGTTCCGGCAGGTTGCTGGCTATGCTGAAGCCGATACTGCTCCCTGGCTGCATCTGACACAGCATCTGCCAGCTTGTCGAGTTCATTCAGGAGGAGGTTGTCTTTCATAATTTCCTTGACAGTTTTCCCCATGAGCTTCATTCTGTACTGTTTGATTTGATCATCAACTAGAGCACATTCAAACAGTTTATGTTCAGGTGTTCCTAGAGATCCGCACGCACATAGATCATTCTCTGTCCTATTGATCCTATGAAGATATGTTTCATACGGTCCATGACCGGTGAGGAAATGTATTAACCCTCGGGATGGATTGAAGTGCTTCATACGTATCCTCTTTCTGATGTCAGGAAGAATTTCAAATACTCTCCTTCCGGTTTCAGAATTGTTCCACTGCTGTTGCCATTCATTCAAAATACAATTTTTGATGTCTGTCTTCTTGGTTGCCACTTGACCCAGGATTTCTGTTATCTTGTCTAAGTTTCCTTTTCGTAGCCAGTAACATGCTGCTCTTTTTCTTATTTCCAGATCTAAAGGACATATTCCGAGAATGACTGTAAGTGCATCAGTTGGGGTACTTCCGAATGCGCCTGTAAGACGCAAGAGAATTCCTCGTTGCGTTCGTCTGATATCCCTTGCAGGTTTAACCAATCTTAACCTATGCGCCCATGTGCTCGCTCCATAA